>VZSE01007168.1:203416-306670 GCA_013398275.1 Promerops cafer
TTTGTGGCCGCTCCCTCCCTCCCTCCCTCTCCCCTTGGCCGTGCACGGCCTCCCGAGCCCGCGCGCTCACCATCGTAGCGCTCAGCCTGCTCAGCCAACTTGGCCTGATAGACGAGGTCCTCCCGATCGTCCATGTCCTACGGGCGGGGCGGCGGCGGGGACTGCGCGGGGCGGATGGCAGCCGATGGGTCCGGGGGGCTCGGCAGCTACCAGCTCGCTGCTCTCCGGGCAAATATGGCGGCAGCGCCTCCTCCCGCTGCATCCGGGCACTCCCGCGGGCGCGCGCATGCGCCCCGCCGCCTCCCATGGCAACGGCGGCTCCCTGGCAACGGGCGGGGGGCGGGGTGAGCCGTGAGGGATGAGGCGGGATGAGGGGTGTGAGGGATAAAGCGGAATGAGGCGGTGTGAGGGGTGAGGCGGTGTGGGAGATGAGGGGTGTGAGGGATAAAGCGGAATGAGGCGGTGTGGGAGATGAGGGGTGTGAGAGATAAAGCGGAATGAGGCGGGACGAGGGGTGAGGCAGGATGGATGAAGCGGTGTGAGGGGTGAGGCGGGATGAGGAATAACGCGGGATGAGGGATGAGGCGGCCCGGCAATGGCGGGGACAGATCCGCCGTTCCCCGCCCGGTTCTGGCGGGGCCGTGACCGGGACATGGCTGTGGGTGAGCGGAGGGCAGCGGGCCCGGCCGCCAGTGGCGTTTCCCTCAGTGCGGCTCGTTCTCTCCATGTTTGTGCTGCCCTCAGACCCTGACAGCGCCGTTTGAATTACCCTCTCTCGGTATTTCGGTACAAATCACCGCGTGTGCTCCACATGGAAGGGTGAATCTGTGACCGAAAGGTCAGATACAGGTTTCTGCAGCCTCTCCAGGGTGTTTGCTCAAAATATCACCTCCAGTGCATAGCACGTGGTAATTTCACAGTTTCAAGAGGCTAGAAAATCTAGAAAGTAAAATTGAATGTTTCATGAGTTCCTCACAGAGTACTTCTGAAAATCAAAAGGAGCATTCACTTAAATAACTGAGATAATGCCTTGATTTCTGAAATCAGAATGGCTTTAGAAAACTAAAAGTGATTATGCGTGGCTGGCATGAACTTGATCTTCAAAGATCCCCATCTCTGGTAGTGTTCAAGGCCAGGTTGGATGGGGCTTGGAGCACCCTGGTCTTGTGGAAGGTGTCCCTGCCCATGGCAGAGGAATTGGAATGAGATGAGCTTTAAGGTCCCTTCCAACCCAGACCATTCCACGATTCTGGGATTTGCTCAGGGTAGCTGTGAATGAAGTCTTGTCTCTTTTCCCAGTGTCTCCTTGGAAGCGCAGGCTACGGATGCTCAGCCCTTCTGATGGGAGAAGTGCACGAGACCTTTGCAAGTCTTGACAGCAGAGACAGAGCTGGCCCTGGCACCTCCTGGACACAAAGTCAGGTATCCCCATTTGTTCTGCTGTGCCCACTGAAATGGGCTCCTGATGGGTGACTGAGGGCACACACCTTGAACACCATTCAAAGCACTTTTTTTCAATAGTTTATTGCTGGCCTTATTTTTTTCAGTTAATGAACAAGAGTTTTAGGGTCTGCAAGGTCAACATAACCTTATAGTTTTCTTACAAATAAATCTAAAAACTTGACAGAATTATTTTTATATCACTTGCTCAGATAATCAGTGCTCTGTTTTCAAGGGATATTTAAGCCCTCTTTTTCACAGATCAGGATCATCTAATCAGGATTTCTTAAACACAAAGACATCAGTGACTAAGGTAAAAATTAGGTGTCAAAAAAAAATTTGCTTTTTTTGATTTATTTGAAATAAGATTGGAAAATGATGATTTTGCTGAAATTGGGAATCATTGTAAACCTTGACGTCTGAATTGCTGGTAAATACGTGATACAAAGTTAGGCACTCAAAAGGTCCCAGTAGTGCACAGTCACTATCTCTGTAAGTTTTTAAGACTTGCAAATCACTTCTGCACTCTTTTCACCATAAAAATCTATTTTTCAGCAGAAACTTGGAGAGCTGTGCACAATAAATTAGATTTGCATCAATTTAGGAATTTTTCTGTGATCCTCGTGTTCAGCAGGCACTCAGGTTGCAGAGTTCAATAATATCAATAAATCGTGACACTTCAAGCAGATTTAATTGCCAGAAGTGAGGTGCATTCTTGGTACCCTTGCTAAATAATAGCATATTGTCTAAATACTTTAAATTCTTTTGAACGCACTCATTACAGATGGCATTCAGATATTTGGAAATTGGTCAGGGATTTGGCAAAGCAGGAGGAATAAACAGCCTAATCCAAGGAAATACAGCACCATTTGCTGATGCAATCCTTGCTTGCCCTTTGCCCCTTGAACTTTCACATGAATTCATTCAACCACTGCTGCAGCCAAAACCCACAGCTGAGAGGGACTAGAAAAGGAAAAGCAGTTTTCTGCATGAGACCTGTGCTCCATCAGCTCAGGGGAGCTCTGCAAACACCAGGGCAAGGTGAAGCAGGAGGGGATGGCTGGCAGGGCCCTGGGGAAGGGCAGGCACAGCCTCTTCCTTTTTGGCTGCAGGGAGCTCTGAAATTCTCTCAGCTAATCTCATTACAAGGCACCATGCTTTGCAGCTCTGCAGGGGGTGAGCACTGGAGCAAAGCTGGGGGCTTCTACCTATTTAAAATTAAGGGTTTTTTTCCATCTGGAGCTGATAGAATCATCTTTACTGTGTGGAGACACATCAAGATTCTTATCCTTGGGGCCTAAGGACCACTGTCCCCTTGCAGTTTTTAAGGAATAGCGTGGCAAAAGTAGCTTTAATGCAGATTGATGTTACAAACGTTTCCCCCCCATGGGATTCTGGTCCTGATTTTCTGTCCTCCAGCCCTTGACAGCACCTGCACACCTTGGCCTTTCACTGAATTAGCGTTCTCACACCACCACATTATTTTTCTGAACCATTTGTAGACTCCTGCAGGAGATTCTTGCTGGTATTCATTTGTGTAACTTTGTTTTCACTGATATTTCTACGAATATATAAACAGCTTTTTATCTTCCCGAACACCCCATCCAAACAATCCCCAGACTATTCTCTGACACACTTGTGCAGGTAGAATTGAGAGCAAGAGCTACAAAATCTCATCTTAACGTTCCTCACAAGTTGTTTTTTTAAATGAGAATATACATTTCCCCCAACCCCTTGACTCATTTAATTACAGAAAGTCACATTCTTTCAAAAAAAGCCATATTTTAGTGTTTGATAAGTTAACTTAGTTACCTTGGTTTGTCTTACTTCTGTAGTGTTGTGTTTAATTATTTTCATACTAACATGGCCAATTAAAAATGGCCATACCCCCTCTATTTTAAATTAAATGCAAGTACTCCAAGAACTGATTGAGAATGACTCTGAGTCAAAGTTTTGGCTATACTTTTATTTACTTCACGTACTATGAACATATACATTACATGCTACAAAAAAATAAAAAAGGACTTTAACTGTCAAGAAAGTGGATAGTGTTATAATACAATGGCACATGTTCATATTTTTCTTCAAACAGGTTTGGTTAGAATCCTTCCCCAAAACCATTAACAAAAAGGAAGTGTTTTACTCTTAAAGATGATTAGAAATATTTGCATTATTAACAAATACAATTCAAACAGATTAACAAGATTTAACCAGGTCTTATATTAGTAAAAAGGCTGGGGCTTACCAAAATGAAATATATATTAAAAAACCATAGCAGCCAGTTGTACTTTTTAGTGTGATATAACGTGTAAATGCACCAGAAGAACACAGTGTAATTGAGCATTCTGCTTTCATGGTGTATTTCTAGAAATGATTATTCTAGTTCTAACACCTGCCTATGCACAAGAGACCAAAACCACAGCCAAGGAAGAGACAAAAGATTGTGACCAACATTCTGAGCAATGATTTTTTTGCACGCATCAGGGAGAAGGGAGGGAACAAATAGAAGAGGATAAACAAAGGCCACAAAAGGATTTCATCTACATGTTCATGAACATAGGTTCTACCTATTTGCCTTGAAGAGCCTGACAAGTTGAAATGTCTATGTCCAAATTCATACTCCTTTCTATCACCTATGAAACAAAATCACATTTCAGCTTAGAACCGAAGAGTGGAAAACAGTTGCATTCATGTTATCAGTCAGCTAAAAAAACTGCTTGACAAGAACTTGGGATCTAGTGTAACAGCAGCTATTAAGACTCCTCTAGTTTCTTTATTTTGCTCTTTCAAAGTGTACAAATATTCACAATTTATACAGTCTTAACAAAACCACATCTACAAAGTTTGCAGGGTATTTGCTAGTTAATTCAATTCATGTCTTTCGTATTAAAAAGGCAAGGTTTGCATAATAAAACTTCTAGAAAAATGATCTTTTGGTATCTTAATTCCTGATTGGAAAGGTACAAATATATGGGCTTTCATTAACTGCAGTTGGCAAAAATACTTCAGAACAGTGTCACTCTAAGGACACACTGTTTATTACATTTCTTTTGTAATACCTGAAGAAAAATATAAGCATATATGGGCAACTGAAAAACTCAGTATTAAGCCTGTTATTTAGAGTGCAGCTATTGAACAAAACCCCCCAGTTACACTGAATATCAAGATCAGATGAAAAATACAAATCAGCCTTAAAGAACCTGATGAATTACAGAACCTAGAGTTAGTTTCTCAATTTTTTTCCCCTGAAAGTAAATTTTGTACTAAGCTAGAAGAGCTCCCACAATCACTGGCACGTCACCCTAACCAGGATAGCAATCCAAGGTAGAACAGAGCTGCAATTCCTTGTTTCCATTCTTACCCCACTGTCCCTGCTGTCAGTTTTTGATAATAATCCTCAGTAGTGCTCATGAGACTGGTGATGGACAAGTGTGATTAACGTTAGTCCACAGAATTAACGAGTGCCCATAACCTGAACATTACTCAGACTTGCTGATGGATTAGTTTTGAAGTAAAACAACTAGTACTTAAATAGAACAGAAATATTATGATTTCCAGCATGTTACAGAGTTCTGAGGTAAAGTGTTACCAGTATTGTTGTAGGGTTGGTGCCTTGCAGCAAAGGCCTTTGCAGCACGTGCAACCCATGAGCCATTGGGGTCACAAGGGTCTGAAGCAGCCAAACCCAACAGTTTCAGTTTGATACTGTTTAGAAAAACCCTTCCACATGGATTATACTGTAGTCAAAGTTACAAAATTTAGTTTGGTCACCAGAGTGCTGTGCTTGGAAAACAACCCAGGGTACAGGCAAGGGAGTTATTTCAGTGTTTAATTTCAGTTTACAAAACTTACTAAATCCATTCTGATTTATATTAGAGAAAACCAGATAATTAGAAGAACAGACTAAAAAACAACCATCAAGCAGTACATAATACTGCCTACTCAATGCACTGATTTTCATCATGAGCTAGGAAGCCATATTTACTCTATTATGCCTTTTGAGAATCAATCCAGAAGCACACAATTATTTTCCATTAGTTTATTAAAAATAAAATCCTCATTAATTCACTATCAAATATTTTACAGATGGGAATTAAACCAGAAGAGTCCTCAGAGTGTCTTTAAAATAAAACTAATATTTGGTTTGTCAGTTCATCATGTTTGACACTGATTTGTACTGTAACAGTATTGTACAATATTGAAGAATTCTAGAAAAATTAAACTAGCCCTACACAATTTAATTTTATTGGAAAGCAGTGTCAATATTTTAGTATATTTAGTGAATCAAACACTGCTTTAAAGCTATGTATTAAAGTGCTATGCACATATTTTTCAGCACTGATATGGAGGTTTACACTTCCATAAGCCTTGTATTTGTGGATAAAAGGAGATACTGTGTGTTAATAAAAATCTTAAATTAAAATCAGCTGCTATGTTTGAAGCATCAACAGTACTGAAGAAATCAATCTAGTGTCCACAAGCTTCTAGAATTCTGAGGTTGATTGATCTGTCATTTACCATGAAAATGGTAAGGATCTGTAAATCATAAGGCTGTCCCCAAGGGGCCCTGCATCAGGCTGAGCTGTGCACAGCTGACCATGCAGAGCACTTTCTAGGACAGAGAACCCAGGATGGAAAAAAACACGGAGGGAGCTCCAGGATAAATCTGTGGAATTTCTATCAAGGTATTGAATTGTCTATGGTTGATGTTCATTGCCTGAGGAAGAAGCAACATAAGCAATGGGCCCGGAGAGAGCTATAAATGTTCTCTGAACATCTACAGCACTGCTTTCTCCAGCTGCTGCTGCTGGCAAGGTCCAGGCTGCCGTGCACGTGGACATAAGCAGGCATTACACCTATAATCATGGCCTAGTTCTGCCACTGGACACACGAGTTATCTACTGTCGTACCCTGAATTACATGACCCTTGCTTAAGGAATGGTGGTGTTGAGTCCCAGGGGTTTGCAGGTTATCAGAATGCTTATCCAAGCAATACCGCTTGCAGCGTCGGTCCGAGCTTAGTCTTGATGGCATCTGCAATAAAAACAAGTTGAGATTGTTCCCATCTGTAAGAGCAACTGTTGAGCCACACTCAGCTGAAGTCCTCGTCAGGATTCTGTTGATCCAGCAGACGGACGTGTGTGAATGGAAAGTGACCACGTCTGCCATTACATTCTCCTTCCCACTGACCACTCATGTTAATCTTTGTGACCTTTACCAGCTCACCGACCTGTGGGGTAAGAAATACACAAGTTACAACCCAGAAACAGGAAGGATGAGCTGCCACCCCTCCCTTGGTGTGCTGTCACCCACGTGCACCAGATACACATCTATAAAAAGCAGCTTTAGTCCTGACTGTGACTGAGACACCAGCCTGCCCCCAAGGCCATTCACTCCAAGAAAGTATATAAAGAAATGTACCTAGATCAGGTGACAACTACCTGAAGAGCCAGCAATCCAAAACCAATCTTTCCAAGTGCTCTTGGGACCTGCCATCAGGTGCTATTCTGATAAACGTGCCTTTCTGGGCTGACAGAGGCCTGCACACTGCTGGGACTCCATCCAGAGCCTCATAAAGCAAGGAAGGCTTGCACCTGGACCACGTGGACACTAATCTGCAAGCTCAACTGCTCCTTAGTTTTGAAATTCCACTTTTCAAGTTCTGGAAAGTGGAGAATCTCTCTCTCTTCACAGATTATAACAAGTGTATAAGAAGAAGTGCCATAAGGCTGCTCTGTTCTTGCTCTGGGCATCCACAGTCAGCCACTACCAAAGACAAAGCCAGATGGCACTTCAGTCTTTCCCAGCATGGATTTCTCAAAGGAATAAATGCCACTGAATCACAGAATTGTTTAGGTTGGAAAAGATCTTTAGGGTCATCGAGTCCAACCATTAACTCAGCACTGCCAAGTCCAGCACTCATGGGAATAGTAAAGACAACTGATGCCCTCTCCCGCCTGCCCAGGAATACATCTCCTGTTCTAATCTCCACCCTGATATTGCCAGCACCAAGTCCAGAGGCATCATCTATCACCCCCCTGTGACACAGGGACAAACGGCACAGCAGGCGCTTCCCCAGGGCAGTGCAGGTAGCTCGAATCAGGACACAAGTCCAGGTCTGACTCTGTTTCATATCTGAGGGTCCTTTAATTAAGTGGCACTTACACAACCCAAGGAAGCACAATTTACATTGTAAAGACACTCACTGGAGAGTTAATGAATGCACCACTGAAAAGCTGTCTACCCATTTCTGCCCCCTGCAGAATTTTATCAGTAATCTGATTTATGAGTAACGTACAACAGTTTTTAGAATTCTTCCCACATCACAGATGGAGGATGCTTTTGGGATAGATACACTCTATTTTCTTTCACTAATACTGTAAATAAACTCTGAAGGTGTGGCCAAAAGCCTCGCTGCATTTAATCCAGAAATTCACTGAATATAGTTATAGTTTACACAGATGCTCATCACTGTGCTCCAAATCCATCCAAAACACAACCTCATTATTTGCACTTTACAGGCAGCCAACAAAGAACAGGGAAAACAATTTCAGATGTTACCAATCTCCATTAACTTTACAGGTTTTAATCACTTGCCATCTTTTGCCAGAACAGCTTTTAACAGTTCATAAATTCACCCCTTTCATGGACATTTAATTAAGCTTCCCATGCCTCTCATGATTACTTATCTGGTAATGAGAGGCCCACTGGGACTCCTGCTATAGCTTTATTTTTGCCTTTTGTAGTCATTAGTATAGACATTTTAATGAATCATATTTTGAATAAAATCCTCTATGTATTAGCTACAGGCAAAAAGGAAGCCTTCCTTCAGTACTGAATGCAAGCTTCAGCTCTTTAGGAATTTAATCATGCAGTTTGTATAATTTTGCTACTGCTAATAACCACTGGGGGGTTGTACCAACAAAAATACTCTGCTGACCAAAACAATACATGAGCTATAATTTAACAAGGATAAGATTCAATGTGACAATCCTAGAAGTGGAAAATCTGATTTCCTAATCACAGCCATTAGCAGAACAATGTCCCAGATAACTGTAAACTGCTTCAGACCTGCATATAATCTACAGATCAGCCTTCACCAGATCAGTGTTTAACCTCCAACCTGCTGGGAAGGGAAAAGCATGACTTGCACTGGGGTTTGCTGTCTTAAGACTGCTCTGCTATCACACCCTAATTAGTGTTCATTAGGGTTTATCTTGGATGCCTTACAATAAACTCACCTGCAAAAGGTGGGTTCAACAGAGCAATGACACTGAGTTACAGTACGGGATGCTTGTGAAACTCCCTTGCTCCCAGAGCATCCTGTAGCTGGGTTTTGGTTTCCAGGGGTGTTTCAGGGTCACTGCAGCCAAGGGACACTCAATTATGAATTCCCCTTACTGTATGGAGCTACACTTGAAAGCTGCATTTCAATAATTGTTAAATGAGGAGAGACCTCTGAGATTAAATATTGCTTTTTTGCCAGTAATTCATTTAGCAGACACACTGATACAATTTTTCATTTCCATTTCATTTATATATATATAAACCTTCTCATTAATTCTTATATATCTGTGTATCTTTACATCTGCCAAAGCAGGACTAACTTTAAGTAAGCATGGACCATTTCACAAATGCTTCCTTAATAAAACGGCTCCATTAGATCCTGACTAACTGAAAGATCTTTCTAGATCTGCTTCAAACCTCTGCCTAGTCAGCTATATTTCACTCTCCTGAAGACAATACAAAGAACCTTTCCAAAAATTACTTATTATTACAAGTGCTGGAGTTTTTAAACCTTTAGGCTAGGAGTGGATGTTGTCTCTGAATTCCCCTCACTTTTAGCATTGATTTATGGCAACATTAGTCCATAGTGCATCATCCCACCAAGCACAGCACCTCAGAACAACACTGTACCCTGCTAGAAAGCCAGGTTTGTCTCAGTCTTCATCAGAAGTTTTAAAACTAAATATACCCCATATGCTTCAAAGCAAAACTGAAGGTTCAAGTGAAGACTTCTGTAAGCTGTGGTTTTATTCCAAGTACTCCTCTTTGGTGAGGTCAAGGTGGCAGAGTTCTGCTACTGTTACAAAGAAAAAAAATAAATCCATCGATCTCAAGAGTCATTCACCACACAGATCTTCCCTTTTGCTCCTCTATTTTCTCTTAAAATAGACTGAAAACTCCTTGCATAGGTCCAGTTACATGCAAAATAAATGTTAACTTCTGCTGCTGAATCTTTTTTTCCATAATAGAGCACGGATTTTATTAAAACATCACCTGCTCTGATCCTCCTTCCTTGAACTCTTCAAAAGCATGTCAGGCTTAAAATAACAGAACAGCACAGATATTCTGTTTGCAGTTTGGGCAAAAACTGTTTGATGTTAAGAATCTATTTTTCTAAGAGAAATAGTGGGATCCACCCCCTCCCATGAATATTGCCAGATTTAAGGATAAGAGTTTTCATTTGGAAAGAATCCCACTTGCTGTATTTATAAAGAGGTCTGGGCAAAAATGGTCTGATAAGATTTACATAATGCTCTCTACTAAGTTATCTAAGAAAGAGATCTCTAAATAAACAGAGCAGGAACACCATGAAGTGAAAGGGAACGTGGAAAAAGGAGACAACAAGAAACAGCACTCTGATAGACAGGATGGAGAAAAACTTGGGAGAAAATGAAGTATTGCTTTTTTTTTTCTGTACAGACATGGAAAGCAACTCAGTAACATTGTGACTGGAAGTGAGAAAAGCTGAAAAGCTTTGAAGGCCACTAGAAGCAGTGATAAATGGCTCACTTTTTAAAACTAAATGTTTGCAATATTAGATATAGAATACAGAACCACTACTGCTATTGCATTTCTTAAATGGAGAGCAAGACAAGAATATAACACCCTAACCAAGAGGGCCAAGGTGTCAACTGATAAATATTTAAGTAGTTTTAAGAGGCCCACAAAGGCCATTTCTGGATACCAGAAATCTCCTGTGGTCACAAAGCCAAGCTGAGCTGACACTTCTCAGCTGCCCCTCCCAAACACTTAGCTACTCAGCCTTTCCCATCAGTAAGTAAAATATTCTAGAGGTGTAAAGTAGCTCAGAAAAGAGAGGTGTTACCCACAGAACTGCTCCTCCTACAGCACAGCACTCTTGCCAGATCATGTGAGTTTTGGTGGAGGATTGAACTAACCTAAGATCAGGCCTGGCACTCACAAGCTGTTCTCCAGCATGGAAAGCATTTCCTTTCACTCTAAGTTGCTTATGGCCTGGATTAGCAGCATTTCCACTCTCCCTATTTCACTCCATGCTCCCAAATCCTGCACTGGGCAGCATTGTGGGCTTCTTTAGTGGAATAAAGTGTGAAGTTAAGGCTTAAGAGAATGCAAAATTCGGAAAGAAAACCAAAAGGTTTTGCTAAATATGCCACAACAGTATCCAGAGGCTCAAAACCAATCTAACATCTGGTAATTACAAAAGCCTGCATTCAGGAATAAGCCCAAGCTCCAGGAGGTAACTGGGTGGAACGGGTGAGAAAAAGAGGGAAAGAGACAGCATTTTAGCCTTTATAGAAGTTTGAAGGGTAAAAATCCTCACAATTCCCCAAAATCTGTTGAGTTTGCATAAATTTCTGTACCTGCTTCTCAACCCAAAAATATTCAGACCTATAACAGAATGTGTAGCAACTCAGAGTATATTTACTACCTACATGGGAAAGATTTCACATCTGCCAGGCTGTACATCAATTACCCATCTGCAGCATGTGCTGCATCTCCCAGTTCTGTACCAGACACACACCTACAGCTGCCAGATCACTGAAGTCCTGGAGTGCCTTTTGTGCTATGCACAATTAACACAAAGTACTTCAGAGTGGAGAGGAGATGCTCTGACTCAGCACAGAAACTGTTTTTTCCCAAGTACTTAAAATGTTATATAAACAGGAAGTCAATTAGGTATCAGGAAATTCCAGAGCCTCTAGCTCAAAGAAAGCCCAGATTAAAGGATACAATTTACATATCCTAAGGCAAAGGTCTGCCACAGGGAATACCTTAGTCTGAATTTCCTCAAATGTAACTTGGGGGAGAACTATCTGATGTGGAGAGATAGAGCACTCCAGTCACCTTTTTAAGACGAAAAAAGACAAATCAAAAATTTGTCCAATTACTTGATCCTGTCAGGAAGTGAATCAACCTGGGGAAAACTCAGTGCTTTACTACAAACTCCACTCCATCAATCCCTGCTTTACACCAGACCTAACAAATTGTGGTGTAAATTGTAAAATGCTCCTGCCTCAAACCTACACCCAAAGTAATCTGCTTGAGGTGATGTTACAAGTAAATTCTATGTGTGATCATCATGTCAGTCCAGGTAATTTCAAAGTGTATCAATGTTTCCACTGATTGCTTTAAAACTGCTGACACACTGGGGAGAAAAAAAAATACCCAACACAACACAAACCAACAAACAACCCAGCACACCTTGTACGGATTGTGGTGAGGCACATAACAGCAAACACGGTTCAGACACACAATTTATGAGCTGCTCCCTCTCCCTCCCCCAAAATAAACATTTCAGAACTGAAAACATGGATGGGGAAAACACTTATGTTAGTGACGGTTGACAACAGACAAGATACTGGTTCAGTAACCTAATAATAATCAACAATAATCTAATTTACAAGTGACTCGAGTCACTCATTTTATCTATAACTTATTAATCACGATGTAAAACCAGTATTACAAAGCTTTTCCCTTTCTCATTCCTCCAAAACTACCACGTGAGCGAAAGGGAAATCCCTTGAACAGATCTCTTCCTTCTAAGTTTTGCCCATTATGTACCTCCAAAGCCAAGGCTGTCTTGTCGTAGGCATTAGGGACTCGCTTCTGGATAACCCGGGCATAAATAGGGCCATTCTGAAGGTTAGGGAGCGGAGTGTTGATGCTGGGCTGGGCATAGGGCCCTGGCTCCGGCCCACCCAGTGGTTGTGGGTGGGAACTATCCTGGTTACCTCCAATCAGAGTGGGGACTGAAGCAGAGGAAGGTCTATACTTCTCGACGTAAGGAACGGGTATCATTCCCCTCTTCCCTTCGCTGTCTTCTGCGTTCCACCACTGCTCTTCAGGCTTATCCCGGATTCTCAGTATGTCTCCTTTCTTAAAGGGGAGGTCTTCCTCATCATTGCCATTAAAGTCAAAGAGAGCTCGCACATACTCGGCCTCCTCCTGCCTGAGGATAACCCCGCTATTCTGCCTCGAGCGCGAAACGGGTTCTATCAAGGTTGTAGTGTCCAAATAGTGTATTTTGTAGAATTCCAGTAAAGATGGCAAAGAATCAAACTCTTGGTCACCTATTCGAAATCTGGTGGGATTCGACCCTGAAAAGAGAAGGTGACATGTCAAAGAGAGCATTAAAATTATAAATCAAACATCTGAGAAGACAAATACATTTAAACAGAAGTATTTCAACACCAAATTTGATCACCTTGACATCATATTCAGCTTTTCTGAGCATTTTCAATCAAAGGCAGCACTATCACGATCATGAGTACAGATTTTTTTTTAAAGATTTTGTCAAGGAAGGAAAAGAGAAATTATTTGGCACCGCCAAACTTCCCGAATTAGGATAAAAATATCTTCATTTTTTCAATGTTATATGGACCCAACAGATGAAAATGTTCAGTACATCAGGGTTTTTCAAGAGCCTGTACAATTCTCCTGTTTTATACTCTAAATATAGAAAGTAAATTTTGGTACTATTTCCACAAAATTATTTTTTTAAACTCTCTTCTACTGTTCAGATCTATTTCAAAGAACAACACTTCAATAATGGTTATTTACCTGTTGTAACATCTTGGGTTAAAGGCATGGACACTACAGAAAACTGCTTTGCACAGCAGCAAACAAGTGATGTCAATGAGCAAATAAAGTTATTTTTCATTTTGATAGAAGGTACCAGTAAAGAAAATCAATTCTATGCAATGCAAAGCAACAACATATATTTTCACAACAGATATGACTCAGCCTTTTAATCTCAAGTCTTGTAGCTTCTTTGCCACGTTTGTCAGATGGAGCCTAAGCTATAAATCCAAACCTCAAATACACAGGAATACAGATGATGTTCACATCCAAGCCATTACAAGCATCAAAGTGCAGAATATCCATTTCCAATCTGTGTGCTGTGCTTTTTTTTTCCATTTTATGTTCTTCAGGCTCAGCTGGGGAAAAACACACACATGATGTTCTATTTCCACCATGCCCCGTGCAATCAGTTATGGGAAGAACTGGGGAAGGCTGGGGGAAGGGAATGCAGATGAAAAGATTTATACTTTAATGAGTAACTCTTTTAGCAAGAAAGAGATGCTTACTTTGCAAGTCTGTTTTCTCTGCAGGGAATATCTAACAGTCCCAAGCCTTAGCTCTGGAGTACAAAGCTAGCAGAATCTTTCAAGCTGTCACTGATCCAAAACTCCCTGCAAAGTAGCACTGTCAGCATGGAAAGCTAATGTTACAACAAGTTCTTTCAGGAGAGCAAAAAGGGGTTCTAACAGAGAAAAGGCCAGATTCAATAAGATCAACACAGACAAACACCCAAGAAATGAGTTCTGAAGTATCCTGAAGGAACAGGAGCATTAGTGGAGCTGGTTAAAGGAAATTCGAAGGAGCAGAACTAAGTCATTGGAAAATGCACGTTTGCATGCTTTAACAGCCCTGAAAGGCTCTTAAAAGGAATGAATACAAACAGTGAGCCAAAACCCAAAAGCAATAGCCTCGAAAAACTGCAAAAAAACCTCCACAAACTGGCATCACCAAGAGATAAAGGAAGTTAATGTAATTATCAGTGAGGAAGGCAAGCCCAGCATGGGAGGAGAATTAAGAGCCCATCATATTCTCCTAAAGTGTAGTGCTGAGAGGATGCAAAACCCCCTCAACTTTTGTTGCTGAGATGCAACTTACAGCTCTAGACTTGGCCAGAACCCTGGAATTTCATCCCAGTGGCATTGTCAGCTCTGTGGGCTCACATGAATGCTGGCTGGACAGGCAGCATGCCTACACCACTTCAGAACAGCTCGGTGTAAAACAGGATCTGGGAATGCTGCACTTCCACTAGAGTTAGAAGTGGGAAATACATCAGGTTTCAGACCAACCTGGTGACAGAAACATGTGCAAATATCTAGCACTATTTTAGCTGTGAACCTTTAAGGATCAAGGTTTGACATTTGAATAGAAAGAAAAAGTCATGGGAACTTAAAGAGCAGGGCAGCAAAGCTCTTTGCAACCATAGGGAGAAGACTGAATCTCAGGGAAGTTCACTGACATGGAACTTATTTCCCATGACAGAAAGCCTGAAATGCCAATTTATCTCTGAAACCTGCTACAAGCTGACTCAGCCAGGGGGCTGAGCTCTGTCTCAGCAATGAAGGGATTCACAGAAAAATCTTCACAGGTCACAGGGAATGAGCAGTTCATCAGTAACATGCATCAGCCTGGTCAATCTTCAATCTTCACCAGCATGAACAAGGCATTTTGGAGTGTCTATTTTTTTTCCCCCCTTTGGAACAGGTTCACCCTCTTGAATTAATGCACAACAGCCTGAGGGACCTGCCAAGTGTACCTGAATACAAGTTGGACTTTTAAAGAAAAGTCCTCTGGAACATTATGTACAGGGAAGGAGTGACAGAAATCTGGAAAATCAGACCCTAAGAGGTGTTTTGCACAGCTGAACAACAGCCAGAGGACACAGACCCTCCAAATTCTGAGATCAGAAAGATCAGTGCACTCCTTGAAGGAACAGAGGGAAAAGCATCAGAAAGGAGAGATGTTACCCTCCCAAAGACCACACTGCCAGAAAACCATGTGCACTTCTGATGCTTTTCTTTGAAAAAAAATGTAAGGCATCTACAGAAATCTGAAAAGATCTAGAACAAGAAATCTACAAACTTAATCTAAATTAATCAATTAATATAAAGGCAGCGACCTCATAATTGTCTGGAGAACTTAAATAGAAGACTCCTAAGATTTAGCTAAAACAGGCATAAAAAGGTCAACATAGTTCAAAGTCACAGTTGGTAAAATGCAGATTGGAAATAAAATCCCACACCACCTTCCCAAGCAAGTGTAAAACTTTCCATCAGTTTAAGTCTTTTGTGGATCCTCTTGTTCAGCTACAATGAACTAAGTGATGCTCACATGCAGTGGGGAAATTATTCCACTTCCTACAGGCTCCCAAGTTTTGTCATTTCCTGATATAATGAAATTCAAAGATTGACAGATTTCAGGCTCAGAGGAATTCTTCAGCCTCTTGTCTGAGCTGCAACACTGCTCATACCTGCAGGCCAATGGAATAATTCAGGCACGATCTAACACAAGAAAAAGTTACAGCAACAAGGTGAGTGGGGGTTTTTTTGGGAATAAGAGCAGTTTTCCTTCATGATCCTGGGATTTCTCTTGAAGGCACAAGTCTGAGCAGCAGGGTGCACATCTTCTGAGGGCTCCCAGGAAGAGCACAAGCATAGAAAGGTGAGTCCAGTTCCTGGAGGAACATTAGTCACTTCCTGTGAAAATTGGGACACTTGAGTACTGGGAATTCTCTTTCTGCAGCCTGGCACAGCTGAAGAAGAAGAGCTGCTCAGGGAGTACCTTCACCGCCAGCACTGCTCAGCTGAGCAAGATTAACTTTTTGAATGAGAACCACAAAGGGCTGAGTATCCTCTTTCTTCCTTACTCCATCTCCACTAACCTAACTCCAGCCATCTCAGGATGCCACAAAACCCCTGCTCTCCAAAAGGTGAGGAAAGAGTTAAAATCCAAAGGGTCCCACAACTGAAGAAAGTTTCAAACCTGGCTCCTATCAGTTCTCTGTTTATGATGCACATTCCCTCCTGTCACAACCCTCTGACACCGTGCTGCCTTTGTGTCAGTCTGGGAAAAAGTGCTTGTATATGTTTTAAACATTGTACAGATACTGGGGAATTAGGGCTATAAACCACCCAATATCCTACTGACTGGGCAGCTGGTGAAACCACAGAGCAACTTCTCACTTCCTCAGACATCTCAGGGGGTTTGCATTTCTCTCTTCACTCCAGTTGTTAGTGTCAATAGGGAGTTTCCTCTTTATTCCCAAGCTTTGGAAACCTTTTCCTTCACAGAAATACAGGTCTTTGTTTTTGCATCTAGTTTTATTCTGTAAGAGTGGCTCCTTTTCCCAATTCAGAGTGTGTTTAGGGCCAGAAAAGCTGTTCTTATCACACAGGGCACCAGTGAGATACCCCAGTGATGTAAGCCACTTCCTCCTGGAGCATATGGGAACTGGGCTCTGAAGGCACCACATTCCAGCCCTTGTGCTTTCCCCACCCCCACGGGGACACCTTTTTTCCTTGTTCTCAAGAACCTTCCTACTCATGCTGAGCAGAACAAATAAATCCCATGAACACCCTATAAAAACATAAAACTCTATTGAGTGGAAGCCCTCTGAGCACACCAGGAAAACATTCACTCAGGAGTTAGACTCATTTCTGTAGATCATCAGAGGATAAGAGCAGGTGTCTAATACAGGAACTTTCTAAAGTTGCAACTAGTTTGCATTTAAATATATTTTGATCTCAATATAAAAATGAAAATAAAACCAAAATGCAAAAAACCCCACTCTGCTCACACATGCCTAAAGCCACTTCATCCAGGGCTGAGTGTGGGTATCATTCTGTAAGGATTCTATGATTCCAGGAAGTTCAGTCACAATGGAAGCAATTTAGAAGCATTAAATTCAGAATCATGTTCTTAAAACTCATAAATGGCGAAAACATCAATTTCTGCATTTTATCTGTCATATTTGCCTACTTCAGACAGACAAATTTCATAACATTATAAGGCTTCTGTCTTTATAATGCTGCACTCTCAGAGAGCATTTCCATCTTTAGGTATTTCAGGCATTTTCTAGTGCATATCACACATTTTTACCCCAAGCCCCCATGTCACATCACAAACACATGATATATTTAATATTTCCTCTGCTGTCCATCACCAGGCTAATGGCTGCATGGAGCACTTCATCTTGTTTGGGATTTCTTTAGCCATAACTGTGATACTTCATCACAAATGATCCAATTCCACTGAAAACAGAATGTTTGTCTTTCCTGTAATTCAGTGATTTATCCTATTTTTTTTACATCCTTAAAACATTCCAGGAAGACATAAAAAGTTCTGTTCAATTCTTTTTTCTTTGTTATGCTGAAAAATCACCTGCAAGAAGTTAGAAACTGCAGCATCAGTCAAAAGGTCAATTTAACAAAGAGTTTGCCACTTGACTTTATACTTTAGAAATCAAAGAAAGTATCATGTATTTGTGACATTGTGATTTTTAGGGAAGCCAAAGCTCCTCATCTCATTCATTCTGTGCTGAGGCTTCCCTACCCCTGAGAGCAGACAGGAATTTCACAGACACTGAGCCCAACACAAATCAACCCAAGAACCCAACCTGGAATATTCAGATTTCCCAGAGAGACCTGGGAAATTTGCATTTGCCAAACAATAAATTGCTAAATACTAAATACTATAATACAGTAATTTTGTTTTTCTTAATGTTTTAGTTTGGCCACAATAAACAAGCAGGACAATTTGAAAACATTTAACTCTTTTTACTGCATTAGCTTCCCTACCTAAACACAGAATCATCTTCAATATTCTACTAATGTTTTCACCTCCCTTCCACTGCAGAACAACTTCCCACTTATTTTTTGTTCTGAAAGAGCACCTTAATTACACTTGAAGCATAATTTAATATACACCTCCCCAGCAACTTCTTTGGTTGGAGTGTGAAGACAGCAGTATCAGCATGGAGGCACGATTTAATTAAAATTACTAAAATCAGCGTGGGAGTGTCTGTAGTGCAGGAGTGATGCATCACCCCTCCCCAGAACCTCCAGGGGACAAATAAAAAGGAGATCAACCAAAACATAATTATACTTTTTCAGATATATTAAGCCTACTGTGCCACCAGCTTACACAGCTATTCTTTTAAAACAGAAGAGAATTACAAGGTACTTCATGATTTTAACCAAAGCCAGCCCACAGAATGCCACAAAATGTTACTGAGCTTAGGATGTAACACGAGGAAAAAGTCAGGATGACTGTACTGAAGTGATGCCACTGTTTTTCCAGAGTTGCTCCCCAAAAAAATCTGTCCAGAAGTAACAGACACTCATGACCCAGTGTTTTTTACTGTCTTTAAAATCTAATTAGGTTGGATTCACAACAAACCAGCCTGGTGACTGACTCTGCTCTACACACCACCAGCCATCCTTGTCAGCAATTACAGCACCAAACCTCTGTCTGCACACACACGAAACAACAGGGAACCCACCACACTGTGACCCCTCACAGCAGCAACAACTTCCAGCTGAGTTCAGCCACCTGAACTTCTACCACCTTCTACCTGTGGAGCTCTCTAACTTCAGTGCACTGTGGAGCTCCAGGAGGTTCCTGGGAGAAACAGGATGAGTTTAGACTTTCCCCATTTTCCCAATCTGAAATGCTTCCCCTGTATGACAGTGCAAACTTACTGGCACTAATTTTGGTTTCTCTCAGATTATCTCCTTAGTCAACCACTCTGTGCAGAGACTGAAAAATAAAACAAGTTTTGTTACATCTTTCCAACACTGGTCTCCTATTCCACCCATAGACCTACACCAGAGTGTCTCTGTCTACTTCCTGCCAATTAAGTTCGACAAGTCTCTTCTTACACAGGTTTACTATAATTAAAAATGATCTAGTGGCTCCTTGCGGAGATGCCAATCACACATCCACATCATTTTGCAAGGATTACTATCCAAACTCAGTTCCAGCACCAACTTCACTAATTCCCACAGGAGGGACACCAGTGCCTTTGGACAGCACATTCTGACCACATCCAGGGGTTCTGCACTGCTGGTGTTTAGTTGGACTAAGCAGCAAAAATGCTGCTTTTCACAGAGCTTCTCCCTCTGGCACAATCAGCACCTTCTGCTCTTGCAGTGTTACACTTAAATGTGTTGTTTTCATTATTACATGTTCAGCTGATGAGAAATAGTATCAAGCTTCTTCTTTCAAGGGGAAAGAAACGGAACTTCACATCTGAGCTAAAGAAACCATTGCCTTTACATCCTGAAGAGTTCCCACCACTCAAACTCCCCACTCGAACTCAGCCTCCCTGATAATGCAAAACTGCCTTGTCACAAGTCAGACTTTGGGGATGACACTTCCACAGAACCATCTCCCGGCTGAGATGACACGGAAAATCTATGAATTATCGCTAAGAGGGTTAGGAAAACAAAGAGGTGCGAGGCTGGAGCTGCGGGATGCCCAACTCCAGGACGCTGAATTTCATGTGGCACAGGACGGCAGGTGCGGACGGACGGCTCTGCTCGGGCAGCGGCCCCAGCTCCGGAACACGGCTTAATTCCACCACAAAGCGCTCCACGCCTGCGAACACCGCCCGGGCGCCCAGCGGAGCCGCCCCGGCTGCCCTGCCCGGGGCTGCGGGCGCCGCCAGCCCTGGGGATCACTCACCCGGGGCCCCGGGGCCCTCGCCGCCGGCCCGCCGGGCTCCCGCCGGCCCCAGGCTGTTGACGATGTAGTGCGAGACGCGGGAGCTCTCGGACACCGACAGCACGAAGTCGCCGGGGATGGTGCCCGAGTCGCGCACCAGGAAGGTGCCGTGGCGCTGCCCCTGCAGCAGCGATACGGCCTCGGCGCGGCTCAGCCGCCCCCAGTACCAGCTCGCCCGGTCCTCGGAGTCGAACTGCCCGGCCATGGGGGCCGCGCTCCTCCCCCGCCCGCGGCCGCCGCCGCCCGCGGAGCCGCTCAAAATGGCGGCCCCGGCCCTGACCTCACCTACCGGACGTGACCGCACGCGGGGAGTTGTGACGTAATTCTCAGCGCGGGCGGGGCCGGGGGTTGGTGTGAGGGCGGGCCGTGAGTAGGAGGCGGAACGCGGTGTGGGGATCGGGAGCGGCGGAAACAGCGCGTGAGTGCCGGCAGCGAGCGGGCTGGGAAACACCGCTGAAATCACCGAGTCCGACCCGTGACCGAACACCACCTTGTTAACCAGATCAGAGTGCCGCGTCCCGTTGTTCCCTGAACACCTCCAAGCGCGGTGACTCCACCACATCCCTGGGCAGTTCCAATGTCTAACGACCTTTTCTGGGAAGAAGTTCCTCCTGATGTCCAGCCTGAACCTCCCCTGACACAGCTTGAGGCCGTGTCCCCTTGTCCTGCCCCTTGCTCCCTGGGAGCAGAGCCCGACTCCCCCTGGCTCCAACCTCCTTTCCAGCAGTTGTGGAGAGCCAGGAGGTCCCCCCTCCTTCTCTCCAGGCTCAGCTCTCCTGGTGCTCCGGATCCTCCCCCAGCTCTGTTCCCTTCTCTAGTCATGCTCCAGCCCCTCGATGTCCTTCCTGAATTGAGGGTTCCAGAACTGGACATAGCGCTCGAATGGGGCCCCAGCATGGCGTGGGGCACAGGGGGACAATTCCTTCCCTGGGCCTGCTGCCACACCATTCCTTGCCTGAGCAGGCTACAAAGATGGGGAAGGGTCTGGAGGGAAAGCCTTAAGAGAATGCACTGACGTCACTTGGTTTGTTCAGCCTGGACAAGAAGAGACTGAGGTCAGACCTCGCTGTGGTCTTCAACATCCTCCTGAGGGGCAGCACCAACCTGTGCTCTGTGACCAGGGACAGGACCCTAGGGAAGAGCAGGAGCTGTGTCAGGGAGGGTTAAGTTGGATTTTAGGAAAAGGTTCTTCCTTCTGAGGGTGCTGGGCACTGCCCAGGCTCCCCAGTGAATGGGCACGGCCCCAAGGCTGCCAGAGCTCCAGGAGCATTTGGACAACGCTCCCAGGGATGCACAGGGTGGGATTGTTGGGGTGTTCTCTGCAGGGCCAGGAGTTGGAATGGATGATCCTTGGTCCCTCCAGCTCAGGATATTCTGTGATTCTGTACACTGAAGGCTGCAGCTCTCTATGTTTTCCTTCAGGGCTGTGCCAGCAGCTTCTGTCCTCATCCTCCCTGCCAGTCATATATTCCCACCCCATGGCTGTGCCAGCACAGCTGCTTTTCATGGGACTACACACTGAATTGGGCCAACGAGCTGTTCTGGGTTAAAAATAGGCCTGCGAAAGAAAAAGTTTCATTTTATTCAGGGCAGTTCACTGACTGCATTACCACAGAGGTCTGCAACAGGGAAGAGCTCAAGTTCCACTGGTGCCACAGAGGAACCGTATGTGTGTGGGCATGCACAAATTAAGAGTTATATTTGTGAGAACAAAGCAATATTTACCACTTTTAGACTGTTCTCCAAGATCTCTTAAATGCCAGAGTAATATCTGTCAATGTGTGTAGAATTCTGCTCCAGCTCTGCTCAGTTCTGTGAGCTTTTTTCCAGAAAGGAATGTGCTTTTTTAACTGTGTGGTCTCCCTGTGGCAGCACTTGCATAAACAATGTTAGAGCACAGCTGTCCCTGGCTGTGAGGGTGCTGTGCTCCTCCCTGCCTCCAAATATCCTGCTTTTTTGTAGGGGCCTGTAGCTGTCTCCTGGATGGGGCTCTGGCATTGTGTCAGGTAACCAGGGTTGTACTAACCTTCACAATATCCCAGTGAGAAAATATTCTGTCTTACAGGTGGGGAGCCTGTGGTTCATCAAATCCATAAGAAAACACCAGGTGCTTGATTTCAGCCTCACAAATGAACATCCTTCCTCTGCTGATGCTGTTCTCTCTCCAGATGGACTGGAGGTAGGAGCGAGCCCTAATCCATTTGGAAGCCAGTCCCAGTTTCCGTGGTGATGTGTGGGGTTTGCTGGCCAGCTGCAGGAATAGCACACACACTTCCATGGGTTTTTCACAGGTTTGAAAAGCTGCAGATCCATGTTGAGAGCCCAGGACGGCAGGAGAGTTAAATCATATCCGCAGGAACACGTGTCCGTTTCACAGACCTCAAACAAACAAACAAATCAACCAAGACGTTATTAGGGCAAAATTCACCATTTTTCTGACTCCTGCCAGACCACTGCAAAAAAGGCCTTCTTTTTGAGGGCCCACAGACTGTTCTTTTTTCCCCTCCCTTCCCGGTGCCCATCTCCTGTTCTCAGCCGGTCCCAAAACTGCAGGAATTGGTGTTTTCCAGCAGGTTTTGGTTTTGGCTCACTTTGGGAATTCTGTCGCACGAGCTCCCTCTGGTGGCCAAAGCCGGGAAACCAATAACGCTCCTGCCCTAAATCGCTCCCGTGGGTGTTTTTATGCTGGAAGGATTTCATAGGATCAGTTTGGATTGGAAGGGACCTCGTAGATCATCCAGGTCCAACCCCCAGCCGTGGACAGGGACACTTTCCCCTAGGGCAGGTTGTTGAGAGCTCCATCCAACCTGGCCTTGATCACTTCCAGGTTATCCATAGCTTCTGTTCCACAGTCACTTTCTCACCTTCATTATTTGTAAAAGTCTTTCCTTTCTTAACATTTCTGATAACTACTGGTAGCCTTTCCCAAATTTCTTTTTCCTCCCCTATTTAAACACTGCATCCGTCAGTAGTTTATTACCCTTGACCCATCCCTGGTGCACAAAGGCTACAACAAGGCAGAGCCCTTCTGCCCAAACCTGCTTCCTACAAGTTTGAAAACAATTAGCATTTTAAGAGTTCAGGTGATCATTCACAGGCAGAGGGATTGCAGAGAGGAATGTGAAAGAAAAACAAAGCTCTGGGACACAGTCTCAGAAGAATAAAACGAAATCAGCTTGAAATGCTGAAGAATTCACTGTGAATTACAAGATTCTGAAAGGAATTAGAAAACATTGTGAAAACATTCCATTCACCCACCTGGCAGTAAAAAGACCCACTGGTACCCAGGTTTGGTTTCCCTCTCCTGATTTTATTGTCCCTACCAGTTGGCCAGAGATTGTTTTTCCCTAAGAAGCTCTAAAATTTTGGCAATGTGTCTAAAGCCACAGTCAATCAGTAGAAAGTTTCTTGCTGAGTGCAATGGGTGAATCTTGAAAAGGTGCCAAGTATGGAGGGCTGTAGTACAGCAATGTTCTGCCCAAGGTGACATCCAAGGGATGTTAAAACAAAATCAGGAAACACCTGGCTTAGCCCAAGGTTCATCTGTGCTCTGCTGACAGCAGTGTGAGGTGACCTGGTGTCACATAACCCTGTCCCAACTGCTCCTTGAAGGGTTTGGGTTTGTCAAGCTGGTCTAGATCACATGGCAATACTGTGTCCTACTTAGAAAACTAAAACTAAAGGAGGAGAAGTTCCATCTCTTAGTTTCTTTTCCCTGTGAGCTGAAGAAATGGCATTTCTTCCACAGAAATGTTTCCTCTTGCAATTAGTTCAGGCTCAGCTGCTCGCAGGAGGTGCCTGTGTCCTGTTTATTCCTTTTCTTCATCTCATGTGGCCTGGAACCTGGCTTCACACCTGGCTTGGAAGTGTCACCTGTGTCAGAAGTTCCTGCCAGGTGCTGCTGTGGGATGTCAGCGCCAAATGTAGCACTTCTGGTGAACAGTGACATGAGCCATTGTGTAATGAGCTCTGTGTGAAGACTTGAGAATAAATAATCTTGGAGTGAGTGATGGGTAGAATGATCTCTTGATCCCGCTGGATTTTGTGTAAGGGGAGGAGCCTTTATGCTGCCAGCTGGGAAATGCCTTTGTGACAAAGTCTAAATTTAAATTTTGCTGGGAAGTACCATCAGTTCAGAGGGAAAGTGACGTGTCACAGGGGATGGACTGGAGGGGGTTTATTTGTAACATGTGCAGAAATGAGGCATGGAGCAGCCTGAGCTGAAGGGAAGGGTCACACAGTTGGAGAAGTAATAGGAAATCTCAGTGGTGTGATGATAACACACAATGACAATAGGATGTGGCTGTGGTGTAAAATAATGATGCCAAGGCAGGAGCAACTCTTTAGCTAGAACAGGGCTGTGGTCTGCTATGTGTGAGGGAATGGACCTGATTAGTGTAACTGGGGGAATTAAGAACTTGTCTCATGGGGACTGGTGAAAGCATGTGGTTTATTTAGGCCAAGAAGAGCCAAGGCTGCTCTCCTGGAACAACCTGAACACCTTGGTTCAAGGGGACAAAGAGAATAACTGAGCCTCAGAACAATGGGACACAACACTGCGGAGAACCCCGAGCTGAGAATTAGTTTGATTTTATCAGAGGTGTAACATTCCGCTAGTATGGACGGGAAAATGGAAGATTAGAGTTCAGATAGTTTAAAACCCCCCTTTTTTGGGATGGATTTAAGTTCTTGTTTGTCCGCTCTCCGTGTGCGTTTCCTCGGGGTCGGGGGTACGCGGGGACACGGCGGGGCCGCCCTCTCGCCCGCTTTAGCCGCGCTCTGCCCGGTCTCTGCGGCCGTTCTCCACCCTGAGCCCCGGGGACCTGAACCGGCTCCGTCCGGCCCGGGATGTGCCGGGCTGGGGGTGCGCTGGCTCGGTGAACGGGGGCTCGGGGATGCGCTGAAGCTCGGGGAGGTCCGGGGGTGCCCCGGGCTCGGCGTGCGCTGGGTCTCGGGGGTGCGTTGGTTTCGCGTTGCGTTGGGCTCGGGGTGCGTTGGGCTTAGGGGGTGCACCGGCCTCGGGGTCCACTGGGTCTCGGGGGTGCGCTGGATTCAGGGTGGGCCGGGCTCGAGGTGCGCTGGGTCTCGGAGGGCGCCCCGGGCCCGGCGCACGGTGGTGCCGGGCCGCGGCGGGCGGCGCTCGGNGTCTCGCTGGCCGCGCTGGGCGGGCCTGGCGGAGCCATGGCGGCCGTGCGGGGCCTGCGGATCTCGGTGAAGGCGGAGGCGACCACGACCACGGCGGAGCCGCGCGGCCCCGAGCCCGAGCCCATGGAGGTGGAAGAGGGCGAGCTGGAGACCATCCCTGTGAGGCGCTCGCTGCGGGAGCTCATCCCGGTGAGGGCCGAGAGGTGTGGGCGAGGCGGGGCTGGGTCCGGCGGTTGGGGGTGTCTGAGCGCTCTGTGAGGGCTTTTGGGGGGGATTCTTGGGAAAAGCAGGGATGTGGGAGCGGGAATAGGAGGGGACTTGGGGGCGAGTGGAAGGAAGCGGGCAGGATGTGCTCGGGAAGGAATGGAATAAAGGAGGAGGTGGAGAAGGGGATTTGGGGTGCAGTGTTGGGGTGTCGAGGAGGCTGCGCGTGGGGAGTGTACAGGGAATACCTGGAGCAGGGAACGGGGCTGACCGCGGGATAGCAGAGCTGGGAGTGAGGGCTCTGATGAGCGGGGTTTGAGGGTTTCCTTCCCGATGTTTTTCTGCCCTTTTTCACTCTTGCTGATTGTTTCTGTACAAGTTTTAGTAGGATTAGGTTTAACAACTAAAAATGGGTCAGAGTTCTAAAATCCTAAGTAGTCTTTTCCTCTCAAAACTTGGGTGAAAAATGTTTTGGAAGCTAATCTTTAATTAGTTGGTCTACCAATGTGCTTGTGCTTTTACACAACATGTGGCCTGAGAGACAGACGCGTGCTGTACTTCCTTGTGCTCCGTGAGTCAACCTCAGACAGCGGGGGTTTTCAACTTCAAAAATCATGTTTATTTTCCTTTTTTTTCCTAGTAACTCTGACCATTTGGCAGCATTAGAGAACTTTGGTGCTGTTGCTAAGAAAAGCAGCTAGACTGTGTGTGTTCTTCGGTCTTTCTAAACTGAGACTAGCCTACTTCTAGAAATGGTCCTTTAGCCAAAGTAATTATTGCAGCACAAGTGTAAAGAACACGTTTACTCCTAAAGAAGGCAAGAGGTGTTCTTCCAGCTCCAAACTTCTGCCAGTTGAGGGTGTCAGAATGAAGAGGTGCCATTTTACAGATGCAGACAGTGGAGGGCACAGAATTGGGTCATTGGTCCAGGGGCTGTGGGGTTTAGTCCCTCTCTGAATTCAGCAGTCCTAACTGATGGACAGGAAACTTGTAATTTTTTCCCCTCTCATTCTTCATTTTCACCATCTCTCAGTATCAAAACAGTAGTGTTTCACCTTGGGATTTGGAATTTGGGGTTGAAATGATAGGAATAAAAAGTTATTTGTTTCATTTTGGATGTGGCTTGGTGTTCTCACTTTCAGATATTAAAAGCTGCAAACTGACATTTCAGTAGTCAGGTATCACTGTTAAATCTGCTCATGTTTTACAAGGAATTTATACCCAAACCCAAAATTTTGGAAGTCTTACTTGGGAAAGATGTTTGGTGACTTTCCCTGTGTTGCTGAGAGAGTAAAAGCTTGGCAGCAGCTGACATAGAAACTAAATTCTGTGAAAGGAAAGAATCCTTACAGTGAGGGAAGTTTGGTTCAATTCATGTGCTTTTACTTTCACTGACATCAGAGTGATGTAGCTTGGATCAAGGAAAAGAGCATCTATTTATTGTAGAAATAATCAGGTGTTCTTTTCAGTGTAACAAGTGTGTTACTTTCAGTGCTCATTGAGATTTCATCACCATTTTGCTTTGTTTCAGGACACCAGTAGGAGATATGAAAACAAAGCTGGAAGTTTCATCACTGGAATAGATGTAACCTCCAAGGTAATTTTTGTGCTATAGCTTTTCAACATTTTGTCATTTTTGCCACTGGAGAGATGGAACCATTTCATTTCCTTCTTCCCCAACATGCACAAAGGCTTAGCCTGGTGTTCAGGTGATTCACCTGGCATGAATCACAGTGTGTGTTCCAAAGACCCAAAAACCTATAGTGCTTCCTAATAAAATCTGGAGAACAAGGAGCTTCTCAGCCAGTTCCCAAAACTGCACAAGTTCCAGGCAGGCTGTTGCTCATGAGCTACATAAGAGGAGCCTGAGTTGCCAATCTGAAAAGTTCTCTGGAGCCAGCTCTCCAGTGTTAAATTCATGCTCAGAGAAACAAATTCACACTTTTGTATATATTTTAAAAACAGGGAAAAAATTCTATAATTGTCGAAGATTAGTTTTGGCTGTGGTAGAAAGGCTTCTTTTAAAAGAGCATTTTAAAAATATATTTGTTAGTAAGGAATAGCTAATGTTACTGTTCTGTGATGGAATCTTTTTTGTCCAAGACACTTTGTTTTCCATGCATCCTGATTCCCATTGCTGGACCTACACAAGAACTGTTCTGTGGCACAGAAATATTTTTGTGACTTACTTCTACATTCTGAAACCTACAGGTCTCTCCAGAATTAATAGAATTATTAATTCTGTCTGGTAGATTTTAAGTATCCTCAGTGCAGTTTTTTGAGGGTGCTCCTGGTTCCTGTTTGAGTGCATTGTTTTGCATTTTGCAGGAAGCAATTGAGAAGAAAGAACAAAGAGCCAAACGCTTCCATTTTCGGGCTGAGGTGAATCTGGCCCAGAGGAACGTGGCCCTGGACCGGGACATGATGAAGAAAGGTACAAGTTCATCCAGCAGTCAGGAGAAAAGGTCCCTTTAGTTACTTCTTCAGTGCCTTGACTTGATTTATCCTGCAGTATTTTCTACATTCCTAGAGGTTTTGCCAGATTGCACTGAAAGGAATCACTTTGGGGTTTTTCCCCCTTTTCATTTGCACGTCATTATTTTCTAACCTATTTGACATTTGCCAGTTCACTCCTTGTTTTACCAACCCCAGCACAAAGGCAATGTTTTTTGTGTGCCTTATCTATTAGTGCCACATGCCCAAGATTCACCTTCTGGATCAGTGCTGCTTTAAGAATCTTTACATGCTGTGTAAAAGCCCTGGAGCACTGTGTGGGTACACGTGGAGGACTCTGTGTCCTGTGCCCGGGGAGATCAGACTCTGTGCTGTACACACAGTGAAGCTGCACTGATGGCAAGCTGGAACAGGAGCCAGGAGATGTGTGCACAACAGATTGGTGCTTTTGGCACCCAGTTAGTTCTCAAGGCTTTTTTTCCAGCTGGCAGCTTGGACCTGCTAAGTTGTGGCCTGGAACAGCTCCCCATCAGGTGATACAAGTGGAAGTGCTTTGTGCAGGGCCTTGTTTTGTTCTGGCTCCTTAGTACTTAATGATAGCACTTTGGCAGTGTTCAAAGAGGAAAAAAAAAATGTTTTTCAAACTGTTTGGTTGCTGTGCAGTCTCTGTATCTACCAGTGCTTGTAACCTCTTTTAATTCTCAATTTATTGAAGTTTCGCATTGTGGAAGAATAAACCTAGTTACGGTCTATGTCATGTTTCACTTCAGTTAGTTCCTCTTTAATTTATTTAAAGTATTTGCTTTAAAAACTCATATGGTACTCATCTGAAAGCTTGGAATAAGTACCTGTTTTGTGTCTTTTCCTCTTTATAGCAATTCCTAAAGTAAGACTGGACACCATTTACATTTGTGGAGTGGATGAGATGAGCACCCAGGACATCTTTGCCTATTTTAAAGAGTATCCTCCTGCTCACATTGAGTGGCTGGATGACACCTCATGTAAGTAAACAGGGTATTTGTAATTGTTACTCTTTTTTTTAAACCTGGTCACAGCTGTATCTCTAAGGGGAGGAAGAAAAAGATCTAAAATTATGTGCTGCTTCCATCTTGACATAAATAATATATCAGAGAGGGTGATTGAACTGTGCAGTTGGGCAGGTTGGGATGGTTCTGTCTGGAGGAGGAGGAGATTTGTTGCCATATTTGTGTAGTGCATGCTCCAGGAGAAATGGGTGGGTGGAAGGAGGTGGCAGCTGGGTGTGATTTCCATAGATTAGAAAAGGAATGTGGGTACAGATGGTAAGGGCTGTTTTGGATAGTGAGATCAGCAAGATCAAAGGTGGTGGAGACTTGTGTTTTCCTCACTGACACTGAAGGCTATGGAAGAGTTTTTTGCTACAGTTGGGTGCTGGATCATGGAACTGGAATACTCTGAGATTGTCATGTGGCTACAAACCTTGTGCCTGAAATAATAGAAAAAGAAATAGGAGCCAGTGCAGGTTTTCCAAACAGCTGGAAACTTACTGACAAGCATGGATTAAAGGCAAGAATCAATAGCTTCATTCTCTGGAGTAACCCTGAAGAAATTCTGTTCCAGTGTAAGGCAAAATAGATGGTGTTCTACAAAATACTGGTGACCTTGAAGTCACTGTATGTGACAGCTTGAAGTACTGGCACAAGCTGATAGAAAATGTGAAACCCAATGAGGATAATTACAGTACAGAGCTGCTGGATGTACCTGTGCTGATGCATGAGCTTGGAAATGCACAGCTTAACTCTATTTGAGGCTTCATTTCTAAGACTGTCTGTTTTCTTAAATGCTACATAAGTAAATTCATGTGAAAATTAAGGCTTCAGGGTTGTAACAACACCCAGTTATAGTTATTACACGTATTTTTAATGGTGAATTTTCATGCTGTGTCTCAGTTACAATGTCAGCTACCCTCAGTGAAAATATCAAGAAAAAGCTTTTTCTTTACAGCATAGATTTGCATTGTGGCAAAAACTTCAGTGTTCCCAACTGAATTACATCTTAAGGTGGATTTAGTGTTCTGTGTTTCAAACTGATGAATGTGAAATGATGAAGGTTTTGGAAATTTGGAGATGGGAAGATGAGGCAGACTGAAAAAAAAAGGTCGATTTATTAACCAATCATTAAAGTTAATACCTGGGTGTTCTTCACCTTGTAATTCTTGTCTGTTTGAGTAATTTAAGAGAGATTCTCTTATTTTGGGTCACTGTACAGTTTTCTTAATATCTGAATCCACTCTGCTTAACAGCAGAACAGAGACATTTGTTGCTGTATTTGTACCAAGTGCAGAAAGCTTTTGTTCAAATCCTGTTTCTAAGCAGTTTCAGCTCTTTCAATTTCAACATCTATGAAATGCTTTTAATTGGCCTAATAAGTTACATTTTAGTACCATCTGCTGATACTTAAGGCACATCCTGAATGATATTGTGAACCTGTGTACTCTATAATCTGTGCAGTGCTTGAGCAGTCTCCTATTTCTCCCTCTTTTCCTGCTTTTTGGAAAAGATTAACAGAATTCTGCAGTAAAGTCCAAGGTTCTGTTAAGTGGCCAAAGGGGGAAAAGATCCAGGCTTCATTCCTGCCCCCTGCTGCTCCCTTAATCCCATTTGTGTGGGAGCACATGGATCCACTGACCCCAATCCAGTGCCCTGATTTGCTGTTTTCAGGAAGCCTCTCAAATATATGCTTGTGTATTTCAGTGATTTTGGGGTTTTGATCAGCTCTTGTGTTTTGTAATAAGCTGAAAATTGTGTGTCCTTCAGCTTAGCAGGTGTATTAAAGAATATCACTTTCCCTGCAAGAGATCTGATGGCTTTTTCTGTCATTTCTGAATTTTTGTCATTAATTTCCTTCCAGCGAGGCAGGGGAGATGTGACTGCTTGATGACACCAACTGCATTTGGGTTTTGTGTTTTTATTTGTCCCAGGTAATGTGGTCTGGCTTGATGAAGTGACAGCAACAAGGGCTCTGATAAATATGAGTTCCCTGCCTGATCAGGAGAAAACAAAGAGCAGAGAAAACAATAAGGAGAAGACAGCTGAAAAAACCAAGAAAGGTAGATTGAGATACACAAATACAGCCACCATCTCATTAAATCAATGAAACTTTAAACTTGTGCTGGGGTATTGCATAACCTAAATTACTGAAGGAGCTTCTATCATATAGTTGCAGGTAAATGTATTCTGCCACTTTAAAAAAGGCTTTCATCTTGGAAACCTTTTGAAGAAGCTGCTTCTTAAAAGGTGGGTTGGAGCTAGACCAAAAGCAGTAATTCAGTCGATACTAAACGTGTTAGATGAGGGTGATACTGAGGGCTGGTATTTACTCTGGGACATGTGCACAGAAATAGCTCTGTGTGATGTGCCTTCAAAGGCAGGCAAAGTGGGCAAAAAGCAGGTGTGAGAAAATGGCCTATTTTTGAAATACCACAGCTAATTCCCTTCTTGATGCACCACCATCCTTCAAGTGTGTCCCTCACAGCAGCGTGACAGTGCATCACTTCACCAGGGTGTGTATCAGCTCTAAATTTGGCTGTTACCCTTTTAAGAGAGAAGTTACTAAAAGGTTGGTTATAAAAGAGCAGAGCAGCAAAAGTACATGTCAGTGTCGTGATCAGTCTGGTGCCTGACTGCCTTGGTTGTAAATTTATTTTCCTTTTATGTGGGGAAGTTTAAAAGCAGCATTTTGTTGCCTGAGGACAGTTTTGCTCTGAGGCTGCTGTGAGTGCTGTGGTTGAAGGTGCTCTATCACATGATGCAGAGCAAAAAAATGTTATAGTTATTAACTTTTTCATAGATTTTGCTTAAAAATGTTGTATATGTCCTAAATGCAAGTAGGGAATCTCTCTGTTAGGTATCTGCAGTGCTTCCAAAAGCCTTTCTGGGAAATTTGGTGTTTAAGGCTTTGTTAAACTTATGGATTCTTCTAATTCACCCCCTTTTCCTGCTCCTTTTCTCCACAAAGCAGTGACTCCTCAGCCATCCACATGACTTTAATTTTGGCCAAATAAAGCTTGATAAAGCTTCAAGTAAGATTTGTTATGAAATTTTTGGAGATTAGGGACATTGCTTAAATGGAGCATAAACATATATATTTAATCCTGCTTGCTATGAATTGCATATTATCATTGCATCTCATCTGAAAATAAGAGCTGTCATCTGAATTACTCCTGTTCCTCTGGAGAAGTGGGATATTAGAGAAAGTACAGACTGTTCAATTACATCTTAAGGTGTGAGATCCATGCAGATACCCTGGAGTCATCTGGCTTGGTTACATTCCTTTTTTTAGATAGGAATTTCAGGGCTGTTTAGACATTCAGGGAAGCAAAAGATTGGTCTGTGCTATGAGAAACTTCTAATTTGTGAGGGAGAAAAATCCATGAATACTCTCCCTGATGGAACTTAATTATTCTGGTTTGAATTTGGGTAATTTGTTTACTTAAATTCTCTCTTTGGTTTCAGTTTGGTTAATTGTGCTTTATTGTTTTCACTCAGGAATATTTTCAGGATCTTTTGAACAGCTGCCACTCTCTATTTTAAGTTTTTAAGCCTATTGTTGGATGAGATTGAAGATAAGGAACTCTGAAATATAAAAGAGAGGGTTTTTTAATCTCAGGCCTCTGAAGTACTTTGAGATCTTTGCAAATGATATTGGCATATCACACTACATAGCTGTCCACAGTCATTACTTTTTTACAATATTTTACTTCTTGGGGACTTAGGAAAAAAAATTCAGCATGAATTTTCTGACACTGAGCTAAAAAGAACTGAGAAATCAAAGCAGCTCACAATTTTAGCAGTTCTTCTGCTAAAGCATGCACTTCTTTTTTAGTTATTTCACAGCAAAAATAAGTCACTAAGGTTGTTTTGGTTTTTTTTCTTTTTTACTGCTCTCTCTCTCTAAGCTTTTGCTTAATAACCTGATTTACACTGTTAGTATTGGATATTTGTAGGCATTTGAAAAGGAGGTGGAAGGAAAGGCTTTTATGTGCCTTTAGTGCCTTGGCCTTGCTGATCTCTGATTTTGAGCACACTAAATCCTGACAGGCAGTGCAGTTTCATTTGCTTTCAAAGAATTAAATTAATGATGCACGTGTGCTGCTGCAGGCACAGAGCTCTGGACTCCACTGTGCTCCACTTTTCCATAGGCATTCACTGCTTTGATTATTCCCTAGGCTGCTCAGGAGAAAGGAAGACACCTTCAGGCTGATTTCAGACAATGTAGGTAATCATAAACCAAATGAGGCTGACACACTAAAATGGAGCTTGGTTTTGTTTTTTTTCCCCAATTATTTTCCTTAGAAAAACAGGAGGAAAGCTCTGATGATGAGACAGAAGAAGGAGAGGTTGAGGATGACAATCCCAGTGATGTGGAGGTCAGTACAGATGGGAAGTGGAAACTCTGGAAGTTTTCCTCTGGCTGGTGTGAAGTTTTCACAGCATTTTAGGTTTCTATTTGCAATTCACAATTTAATTATCAAAATAAATTATGTGGGGAGTGAGAGGGAATGCAGGTGGTGATAATCCCAATGTAAAGTGCTTTGTGAAAATAGATTTTGGAGAGTTTAAGAGCGAGCCTGGCTTCTCTTTTCTGCTGAGAGGAGGCAATGAAAGAACAATAATGGAAGGCAATGACCTTTCAGCAGGGAAAGTGCTTAGAGCCCAATGGGATTTAGGCTGCCCATGGATCTGTGGGAATCAGCACACACAGTGATGTCCTGGCAGCAATTTAATCTTCACTGGCTGAGTGTATAATAGGTGTGATTAGGATTTCTTTTAGGAATGGCTCAGTGAACACTCCTACATCATGGAAGTCTGAATTTGAGTTTCTATAAAGCAGCTATAAATGACAAAGAAAGGTTTTTAATCATTGTGTGAAGGCATGAGAACCTGTCAATAAAATCAATTAGATACGAAACAGGAAAAAAATAATTCTTTTCAGTGTCTGAGTTGTGCTATTTATTTTCTGTGTTTCAGTCAGTAATATGGAGTCATTTGACAATGACTGGATTTAATAACCTGAGTTAATGTTATGGAGCAAGAGAAAGATATATTTTAAATTTTCAGGGCAATTTACATTAAAAATTAACATCAGCCTGTCAAGAAAAAAAAGCAGAGTTCATTTGAACATCATTTGAAAAATTACTTTCTTCATAATCACTTGATTGCTTCTGTGTAAGCAGCCCATTTTTGTTCGACAGTCATTTGATTTTTGAGTCCAAAATACCTTTTTTGCCCCCAAAGTTGGATGCCCTCTCCCAAGTAGAAGAGGATTCTCTCCTGCGTAATGACCTTCGCCCTGCCAATAAACTGGCTAAAGGAAACAAGCTGTTCATGAGGTTTGCTACCAAAGGTAAATGACCCCCTTAACAAGCCCTGAATTCATTGCTTGTTGTAGTTTTATTTGCTGACTGATGAATGACTCAAAGTGCCTACTTCTTATTTAAAAGTTATGTTTTTTGCTGCTTGTTAAGTGTTAAGATTTTGCCATAAATCTACATTTCTTGTGTTAATTATATCCAGTTCAAGTTGTATGAAAATTATTGTACCTGGAAATTGTATCTTGGGCTCAGGGCATTCTTCCCAATTCCATGGAATAGGTTTTATGATGCCTTTTTCCAGAAGTAAATTCCATGTTTTATAAATACGGATATAACTTAAGCTGCCAATAAGGGATTAGTGAAAATTATTGCTAAATACTCATTTTATTTATGAATAAAATGAAAATCCATATAATTTCTGGACTGTGCAGGAAGTGGCACACTCATTAAGAAAAGAAAGGTGATGAGGAAGGTGAGTGGAAACTCCAGCAGTGACAGGGAGATGTAATGCCCTGTTAAGCTGATCTGTAGAAACCCAGTCTCCCTGGAATTAGGTTTCTAGACACAAATAAAGCTGTGGTGGTAGGAGAAATTCCAGAGGTGTAAGCAAAATTGAATCCTTCATGGAGGAGGGTGAAGTAATTCTGATTTTAAGATACACTCAGTCTCACTCTCTGTCTTTGGATGGTTATTTATTTTTATGCTGTGCTGTAAGTTATACTCTAAGAGGGAAAAATTCCTTCAATTTGTTTTTTGTAGATGACAAAAAGGAGCTGGGAGCTGCAAGGAGAAGCCAGTATTACATGAAATATGGCAATCCAAATTATGGAGGCATGAAAGGAATTCTTAGCAATTCTTGGTGAGTGTTGGACAGAGGAATTTCAACATTGCAGGTAATTGGACAAGCTAATGTAAAACTGTTTTAATTTGTGGATTTTCTGTTTAGTTTATGTAGATGCTTCAGTGTAAATAGTTTTTGAAATATCAGTGTGAATTATAAGAAGAGAATTTTCTCACGAAAATAAAGTTTATATTCAGACCAGCTCTGACATAAATACGTGTCTGCTGTTAAAGTAGGTGGTAACTGCATATCCTTCATCCAGGATTTAGGGCTTAATGAATGAGCCTCAATTGCTGTGACAGGAGTGCCATCCTCCCTCTGGTTTTTCAGGAAGAGGAGGTACCATTCCCGTCGGATCCACCGGGATGTCATCAAGAAGAGGACACTGATTGGGGACGATGTGGGCTTGACTCCTCCCTATAAACATCGGCACTCGGGTACTGGTGGCACTGGGACAGCCCCGTGGGGACACTGGGACTTGGAGGGCTGGGCAGGATCTGGAGCAGTGCCTCACCAATCCCACGGGATGTGTGGAAGTTTTCTTAAAAAAAATAAATCTGAATCCCATTTTAAGAGTTTACGGGAAATTCCTGAGGTGGAAATTTCATTCTGCTCGTTGCTTCCCAGAATAGCTTCTGCTTTTTATGTGACATTTTTCTTTTATAAATTTAGGGCATGGGGACTGTGGCGTCAGAGGCCAAAAGAAGGGATGAATGACTTCTTCAGCCTTCTTGGCAATTTGTCAGACTTGCTAAGTCAATTCTCCCAGTCTCTAAAAAGCAATCTCTAAATGTAGAACAGTAGAGATGAGAAAATTCTATTAATTAGGCCTGAATATCTTCATCAGCTGCCTAAGGTAGAAAAATAATGGGTGTAAAAATCTGACATGAGGCAACTACAGTGTGATTGGCCTGTTAAAAATACAGCCATGGATGTGAGAAATCTCATGGAAGATTTTCCTTGTTGGTCGTGTAGTGCTGTCTGAAGAGATGTCTGAGTGCTGATGATGACTAAATTGAAACTGTTTCTATTTAAATCAGTGTCTGTGATGAATTCATAATAATGACACCTGTGTTCTTTTTGGCATTGCTGCTTGCAGGACTTGAAAGGATTTTTGCAGAGCCAGCAGCTGGCACATTAAGCCCTCTAAGATCCTGGAAATTGTGCTTAGCTCAGGAAGGGAAGAACTGCACCTTCTACAAGAGGCAGTTGTACTTTAATTACTCTGTCCAGCTTTGTGCTTGGCCAGGCCTCTGAGGGAGTGAACACCAGGGACATTTTGTCCCGTGGCAGTTTTACACCACTTATTGATTCCAGTTAAAATATTCTGCAAAATATTCTCTCTTTAAGAAGAGAGAACTAAAAGAACTACAGACTCATCTGTAGGAGAGCATTAATTACAGCGAGGTGATTTTCTTTTTGGTTTGGTTTTCAAGTACTTTCTAGACCTGCTAAAATTCACTTGATCAGAATGAGTTCGTTTTGCTGCAGGCTTGGTAAATGTTCCTGAGGAGCCCATTGAGGAGGAAGAGGAGGAGGAGGAGGATCAGGATATGGATGAAGATGACAGAGTGGTGGTGGAGTACCGGGATGAGCTGCAGGCTTTCAAGCAGTCGCGGGAGCGCAGCGCCGCGAGGAGATCCAGCGCCAGCGCCTCTGACTCGGATGAGATGGACTATGACCTGGAACTGAAAATGATTTCCACCCCCTCGCCCAAAAAAAGCATGAAGATGACCATGTATGCAGATGAGGTGGAGTCACAGCTGAAAAATATCAGGTAAAAGTTTCTTAGTCTTTAAAAGTAGCCGTGAAGAGGCATTTCCCGGTTTTAGTGACAGAGCCGTCGAAGCTTGAAAACAAACTTGAAACTTTTTCCAGTTCTTAATATAATTTTGTAGTAGATATTCTAACAAGAAATACAGAAACTAGGCTTTTAATAGAATTAACATTTTTTTAATACAGCTTCTTCTGTAGATCTGTATCCTTGCTTATTAATAATAATGAAACTCAAAGTAGAATCCAGAGAAATCTATGCAAACAACTGCAATTAACAGGGAAAAATAACTCCTCTTTCTCTTTTCTCTTTGCCCATTGCTCTTTATCTTAGAAAGAAAAATAACCCTCAATTGTTGATGACAAAAAGGAATTTATGTTCATTATGGGCTTACTAACAGAAGTTGTATATATTGTAGATGAATAAAATAACGTGTCCCTTCAGTAGGGTGGTTATACTCATTATAATGTCAGCAATTTTGAGGCTGCCTTGAAGTGGATACTGAGGTATTCATGGAATTATTGTTACACTTAGGATTCTGGCTTGAACAGCTTCTAAGCATTGTTTTACTCTTTTTCTCAGTAGAGAAATCCTGACACTATTATTTTCTGTGATGTAATTTTCCATATAAGAAGAGTTAAGAACTATACTAGATTGAATTTTATTCAGAGGACATCAAATCTATGATTTTTTTTTTAGGAATTCCATGCGAGCAGATAGCATAGCCACCAGCAACATCAAAAACAGGATTGGCAGCAAAGGATCCTTGGAGAAAGTTGCAGATGTGAGGCTGCTGTTGGAAGAGAAACGTCAGAATAACTCTGGGCCACGGCAGCCAAACAGCACTGTCAAATCTGGTAATTTCCTCACTCATTGCTGGGCAGAATTGTCACTAAAATATGTATTTATTTCACACCTGTGCTCCCCTGCAGATAAACTCTGCTTTCACACAGTCTGTCCTCACTAAGAGATTGAGTTGGGAATTGCTTTGGGGAAAAAATCAAGTACACTTTAGTGAAAGCTTTTTTAGTGATGTTGATTTCCATCCATTTTCTTTGCCTGTGCCAATTTCCTGCCACTTTGTCCTTTTTGATTTGCTCCCTCCTTGAGGCAGAGATTCTCTGCAGCTGAGAAACAGCACACAGGGAAGGTCATGCACGAAATCAAATGTGAAACACTGGCTACACTTAAAAATACACATAAATACACATTAAAAATGTGTATTACATGAAGATGGGTGTTTTTGTATTTGGCAGGATTTATTTCTGAGCTTAAATAACTTATTTCTTTGACTTAAACATGTATAATTTCAGCTGCTTCTGACATATGTAATATTACCTGACTGATAAATGAAAAATACCTTTTTGTATCAATGAAATGTCAAAATTATGTTTGTATATTTTAACTCTCCTGCCCATTTTGGGCCTCTGACAAGTTGACACATGATCCTAAATTCCCTTTGCCTTCATATTTTTGTCTGGACCCCCTGTAAGATTGGGAACATCCAGCTAAGCCAGGCAAACTTCACAATACAAAATTCACACCAAGGGTGAAGTATCAATATCTTTAGTATTCTTTTTATTTTATTCTGCCAAATACCAAGCAGTGGTAGAATTCTAAATCAAGGTATCTGTTACCTGAGAAGAATTGTTGAAGGCAGACCAGTTTTAATGGAATTTTAACCTCCTGCTGGATATTTACACACTCTGCTGCTACACCAGAAAAGCAGCAGGCCGTGGGATAACTTAGGTTTTTATCTTTTGGACAGAGCACAACTTGAAAACATGAAATGTCAAATTTATTGCCAAAACTGAAATGAAATCTGGCTAAATTGTGTTGCAGAAATTTCCAGGAAATCTGAGTATGAAAGACTTAAATGGAAAGACTAAAGAAAAGATAAAACCAGAGAATCTGTCTAGTTTCAACAGTGAATGAGCATAAACTGAGCTGGCAGAGGTAGAGTAAATGCAACAGGATTTTTCTTTTGGTCATTTTAATCACTGAAAATATCCCCAGATGTGAGGCAGAGACTGGGAAAAAGGCCACACTCCCCAGAAATCAAAGCTCCAAGCAGTACCTGTGCTCCTCGTCGAGAACCAATCTCAGATGTGCACAGCAGGCTGGGAATCCCCAAACAAGATGTAAAAGGCCTCTACTCTGACACCAGAGAGAAGAAATCAGGTTAGTTCTGGGCAGAAAACGTCCTGCTGCAGTTCCTTTGGTTTTGGAGTCTAAGAGAAATTCCAGCAGAAAGCCATGAAGGGGTGAAATTCAGGATAAATTAGCAAATATTTGTTCAGAGCTTTGAAATCTAAATAGATGTAGGGAGGAGCTGGGGGGTTTGGGGAGCAGTATTTTTATGGAGGTGTGCTGAAGATCAAGGACTGCTTTCAAACTGTGGGCACCAAAACAAGTGTCAGGAATGCAGGGGCACTTGAGGTGTGAATTAAACATCCTCTGCAAATGGGGAACAGTGAACAAGGCTGCCCTGAGCCTCCTGCAGCTTAATTTCAATTACTCTTCAAAGCATACTCAGTTCCATGCCAGATATTAAGGTGGGAGGAGTATGAAGGGTTTGAAGAGTTGCTGTGACTTGAAGAATTGGTTCCTTGACTTCTTCCTCTCAGTCCTGTTTTGGTTTTTTTAAAATGTTTGTTTTTCATCTGCTCAGGTAATTTATGGACCAGATTGGGGTCTGCTCCAAAGACACAGGAGAAGACTCCGGAGAAAGCTGAAAACTCTGTGGCCTCTCCAGAGGAAGATGACTCTGAGCTGCAGAGGGTTTGGGGTGCTCTCATTAAGGAAAAAGAACAGTCCAGGCAAAAAAAGAGTCGTTTGGATCATTTACCCTCCCTACAAATCGAGATCAGCCGGGAAAGCAGCTCTGGCTCAGACTCTGAATCATGACTGGTTTCACAGCCTGACCCTCCAGGTGGTGACTGCAGCCTGGCAGGATCCCCTGTGCCCAAAAGCTGGACACTGGCAAAGACTCTGCAGTGAAGGTTCCAGAAGTGTCTCTGTTCCTTTCCTACAACAAGAGAGGCATAAACCACTTGAAACCTAAAGCAAAGACATTTGTCTGGAGTCTGTGGCTGGCCCTGTGCTCTGTAGGGCATTGTCATCTCTGTTTATGACAGCAAACCTGTAGTGAATTGTAGCAAAGCATTTTCTCCCCTGAGCTTTGAACTTAAAAGATGAGGTGGAAATGCTCTGTATTTTTAAGGAGACCTTTTTTGTTCTTGATATTTTCATCATGGAGGCTTTTAACAAAATGTTTTACACACTTCATCCAAAGAACGGGGCATTTCATGATCCAGATCATTGCCTTGCCCTTCTGGCTGTTACCAGCACTTCTCCTTTCCTCTTGAAGTAATAACAATAAAGCTTCCTGGGTGGGCAGCCAGCAAGGCTAAAGCATGAAGGGAGTGATTATCACATTCCCTTCTTCCAACACACTGAATGTAAATCCAGGTTACACATTTTATTACAGTTAAATTCTGTGTAAGTATCCCAGTGGCACCACCAGAATCCAAGGAATCCTGCTCATTTATTTTGGTGATGCCACATTCTGCTGTAGCAGGGATTAAGATGTTCAGGACTGCAAAGTTGGATGTTTGACAATTGTGTAAATCCCTGAGGATTTGGGATTTTTTTTTTTTTGCTGTTGTTCCATGAGGAGAGATTATATTCCTGTCATTCCACCTGGATTATGTCCTGAAGCAATCCAACAGCTGGAAAGCATTTTTATATTTGTGAGAATCTTCCCATTGGCCACGGTGAAAGCTCTAGTGGTGTCCTCTGTGCTGTTCTCTATCTATATAGAAGTGAAAGAGAAAAGGAAAACTTTAGGATCACTGTCTCCTGTCAATATTTTGGATGTTCTTCCTGTATAGTACACGTGGATGTGGACATGGGTGACTTGTTCCATTCAGCTTTTTTACCTGCACATTTTCACCCCTCCCTGGGTAGGACAAGGGTTTGATCAGTGTGCAGCTGCTATTTTATTTTTTTTCATGTTGCCAGTAATTCCGAGTGAGGAATAATGCAGCACATCACATTCAGGTAAACAACAGGTAGCAAAACCTTTTTAATACTCTGAAATCTGTTTGCATTGTCCCTGTTCCTTGGTTCTGTCAGTTCAAAATATCTGTGAACTTCTCTTCCTATTTCTGCTTTTTAACAAGCAGATTTTTTCTTCCCCCCCCCCATTTTTGTACTAAGCTGAAGTAGGTTTGAAGTTTCAGCAAGGAATCTGCAAAGTTAACTCTTCTTATGCTTTATGATGTGTGAGGATAGCAGCATGTAAAATGAAAGGTCAAATGACAGACACAGTGACTGAAGGGGCAATCTGGGGGCTGGCCAGGCTTTAAGCCTTACTCTTTCCTGTTTTGTGACACTCATCCTTGATTTTATATTTAATTATTGAATCTATAAATGTCTCATAAAAGTACTGTTGAGAGAAACGCCTGCCATGTCTGATCACTGTAATAACTCATTTTAAACGTGTGCTTTCACTGATACCCTCTCCCCAAGCGTTCCCAGAGAACCACACCCATCTCTCCAAATCCTGATAAAATTTATTTCAAAGGTGTCTTTTTGCCAGTAAACCTTTGTGTTGTGTCACTGCTTTGAATCCATTAGGACCTTTCCCTTTCCTGAAAGGAATCAACCACCTCATGCACCAAAGCTCCTGGATTATTGGGAACCCTTGAGTGTTGTTTCCATGTCAATATTCCTAATTTAAACCTGGTGAAGGATAAACTAATGGGAATAGAGGATCTCTTTAGCTGATCTAAAAGATGTGTGAAATCAAGCACAGTGCTGTGCTCCAGGAAAAGGCACCCTTAACTCTGCTTCTGCCTTCCAGGTTGTCAGAAATATGGCTTAAAAATTCCCCCACACTGGTCAGGACTGTGGTTTTATGGTTTTGGGGGGGTTGTGTGTGATACTGAACCCACATGAGCTTAGCTGCAAGAAAAATTGAGGATTTTTGTTTAATGGACCCATGGGGAGGGTTTTGTAATTGAGTGTGCCTGGTTTTGGTTTTTTACAATGTACAGAGAAGCCTGGAAGAATGCTGGTATCAGGAATTCTATCCAGCTTTGGGCTTCCTTAGTTACCTGAGCAAGGAGTGCTGGGATTTGGTAATTAAAAATGAACTCTCAATTTTAAGTCAGCGCTTTTTCCTCAACGTTTTGACTTCCATCTATTTGATGGAGAGATTACAAAGAGAATTTTTTCCCAAGTCCCCTTCTTTTTGTGTTCAGCTGTTCAGTCCTTAGCTAATGTGTTCTTGATTTTTTACTCACCCCCCCAGCTATCATCACCTACAAGAATTTGATGCAGAAATCGATGTTTGATAGGGAGGCGGGACCTGTGTATTTCACTAAAATGTGTTTATGTTGAAAATTGCAAAAAAGAACATTGGCTTTGGCTCTTGCTGGAGGATCTGTGCCTCAGAGGAAAAACTGAATTTTAGGCGATTTGTTAGAGCACCACACTCGTCCTTCTTGTAGGAAGTTTTTGCTATTCGGAAAATACGGATTTTTGATAAACAGTTCTTCAGGCTGACTGAACACGTGGTGTTGAGGGTGAGATTTTTAAGCAAAGGTGGCTTTGTGTTTCTTTTTAAAACGATGCCTGATGCATTTAACAGGGAAAAAGAAACCAAAACACCGCTATTTTCAGTTCAGGATGACACAATATGGAAAGAATGGAACTTTTATTTAAAAACAGCTGTTCTGTTCGAAATAAAAGTGGCCTGGAATCGCTCCGACCTCTCCAGTTTGCCTGGAAGACGCAGAACGCAGGGCAGAGCCGGTGCTCCCTGGGGCTGTGCCGGCCGGGGCGACACGAGGGTCCGTGCCCCGAGGCTGTCGCCTGTCCCTGCCTTGAGGTGCTGCCCAAACCCGGGGTGTTTTTGGGGTGGCGTTTTGGGGCCGGGGTTTGAGCGATGCCCGCGGCTCCGCTCGCCCCGTCCTGTCCCGGCCACACGGGAGGAAATGGAAGCCTCGGCGCTCCCCCGCCTATGGAGCAATGGCACAGCCCGCCCCTGCCGCGGGGTGGTACGGCCCAAGTCTTTATAAGCGGCCGCCGAAGCACATCCTGCCTTTTTGTCGTGTGCCCTTGGCGCTGGTGAGTTGAGGCAGGGCAGTGCCGGGCTCAGGGCCGGGCTCGGGGCCTGCCGGGCGGGCAGCGGGGAGGCGCAGGCCCGGCTTGCCGAGCAAAGCGCCCGTACCACTGAGCGAGCTAAAGCGCTCACTCCCCCACCTCGGCAGTGGTAGCGGCCGCCGGGCCTGCCTGGGCCGGGCCGCACCATTGGGGGGGGGGGGGCACGGCCTCGCGGCGCGTGGCGGCTCACGGCCCTTGTCCCTCAGGCCACCATGGAGGCGGCACCGGCACCGCGACCCCGCCGGGACCCCGCCAGGGCTGCGGAAACGCCTCCCCGGTAAGTCGGGAGGGGCTCGGCCAGGCCGGGGCTCTGTGTGCGAGGCATCGCTGCTGTGGGAGGGGATCTCACGCTGCTGGCACAGCCCTGCCCCGGGCGCCGTGAGGGCCGCGCAGGTAACGCTGCTCTGGGGAGTGCTCGGCAGCCAGCGCCGTCCATCGATTTTTATGGCGCTGCAGCCATAAAAGTCAGCAGTTAGGTCCCTTTTTTAATTTTTCGATGTGCTAGACGCTTTCTGTGTAATTAAAAATTACACCCACAGCATTGGAGTGTTCGCGATATCGAAAAAAAAAAAATTGCCCTGTTGGTAAATGCAGTCCTGTGAGCTGCATTCTTACACTACTGTTAGTTTGCATAGTTCTAAATTCCCTGATTAAGAATTATTTAGAGAGGATTGCTGATAGCTGTTTAATACAAATATTTCAGTGATTCATATCAACATAAACACGGGTGGAAGCACAAGCAGAGTTGGTCATGAGAGTCTAGTTTTGTTCTTGTTTTTCCCTGTATAAACCTACTTTATACTGCCAAAGAGTATTCTAGTAACACTTGTCTTGCTTTTACTCCCACAGCAGAAAGATGTCTTGAAGTAAAGAGTAAGTTACTTTTTTTTTTTTTTTACATTAAGGTGTGCAAAGTTGTTAAAAGGGGTTCCAGGCCTTTATGAGTCAAAAATAATCTGTAAAAATTACATCTTAAGTTAAATAAAAACTCGATAAAACTGATTTTGTGTACACACAAGTTTAGAGTTAATGCTTCATACACAGAGGGGAGATTGTACAAGTGTTGGAGATAAAAGCTAGTGGTTTGAGTGATTAATTAGAGGAGTTAATTAACGGCTGTTGATGATGATAACCCTGAATAGGAAGTGCCGTCAGATGCGAGAACTGACGATACCCTGGTTCTGGTCTGAAATGCAGCTACACACATGAGCTTAAACCTCGAAATTCATCCTCTAGAACCCAGCAGGCTCCATGAAACCATCTCACCTTCATTTCCCTCTGCTCCACTTCTCTGCAGAGCCTGGGCTTTCCACATGGATGTGGCACAGCAGGACTGGGAGCAGGTGGGGAGGTGGCCCTGATGTGAAGGTGAGTGATGGCTTTCAGTGCACTATATAGAATTCTATACCAGGTGAAATGTAAATTTAGAGTGAGGTTTATAGGATATAAGCAGCTTGATACGTGTATTTTCACGTCATGTGTGTTCCTTAGGATTTTAAGCCTGATATTTATTTTCTGATGTGTTTAGGTGGAGCCTGCAGGTCTGTGCTGCCACGTGCTGGTTGTTGATGTCCACCCACTGATGGGACAGCTCTTCACAAGTCCTGTGGAGGGCACTGAGACAGCAGAGCAGGGGAATCTGCTGGGTGAGTTTAGTATTTATTGTGCTCTTAGCTGAACGTGGTGGCTTTAGGCTGCAGTCTCAAAAATGTTTTGCCTCTAAATGTATAACTAATGAAGTTCTAGGCAAAAAAAAAAAATACTGGGACTAAAATACTAAAATACAGGCAGTGAATGTGTAAGAGCAGCTGTTTCTGCACTGTAGACAAAGATACAAAGGGCTTGCCTCTGCCACAAATGTGTCAATTTCCCTGTGATATCATGTGATGAAACTAACCCAAACTTGCTGGAATTACCGGCAGATTGACTGGTGGTGAGCAGAAGGTTTTCTGATGATATCTCGCTCATTAACAAATGCATTAATGATGATTAAGGCTGGTTACCTGACCCTGCTCCTGTGTTCCAGGTGATGCTGCTGCTGCAAACATCTCTGAGGCAGAAGGACTCCAAAACAACACCTGAGCTTGAGGATTTTGTGTAGACACATTTTTCTGCCTGTTACAAAGTGGTAACAGTTAAAGTGTTTTATTACATGTACATTAAAATTATTTTTTTGAAAAACTGCTGTGTTTTGTAACTTTACTGCATTAGGGAATGACTTTGCATTCTGCAACACATTTTTAATAAACACACTGGGCACTGCTATAATTTGCTGTAAAATGGTGAAGATGTACTCAGATTGCAGAGTGTTTACTGCAGATAATGCCAGTGGGGTTTAGTGTGGTAATTAGAGTTTAAACAAGACACCAAGAGTGTAATTACTGCAGAGATCAGCCCTCAAATACTCTGACAGCCAGAGCAGCAAATGCAGCTGCATCTGTAGCTTTTTTGCAGGCTTCTTGCTATTTGTCATTTTGATCTCAAACTTGAATTTAAAAGTCTTCTGCTGAGGCAAAGTTTGAGAGTTATGGAGAATCTTGGGAACTTTGAGATGCTTGAATGAGTTAAAACCCAGCATTTGAGGCCAAAACTCCCAATTAGCTTAATTATGTCAGTATAACTGGCAGGTTATAACACTTCAGTGCTCCTAAACATCCAAACTGATGGTGCTGAGCCTTCTGTCCACTTGATGTCAGCAAGTGGAAGATTTTAGGGTGTGCTTTTTGCAAAAGCTTTTTGCTTTTTGCAAAATTTAATTCATAATTAAACTAATTCCTCATGAGCCTGTGGTCACTCTGCCAAGGGGGGATCACAGCTTCACTGCACAGCTCCACCTGGGAGAGCTTGGGATTTGTTTTGACTTCCCTGTGGAGTTCAGGTGAAGATCTGAATAGCTTTTAATTTTTATTTTCTGCCTGACAGATGCTGTGAGTTGGTGCTGCTCATGTGGCATCACAGAGCAGTGTCCCTGTCCCTCCAAAAGCACAGGTGGCTGTGCTGAGGTATAAATTTCCTGAAATGTAGAATTTCAGGAATTTCTCTTTAAGTCAGTATGCAGAAAAACAGGCTCAGTGTTTTTCAGAGAAATCTCGTGGTTTTACAGCCTGCAGGTAAATTAATCTGTTTTTTTTTTCCCCCCCAGAATTGTTACTGTAATACATCCAGGGCTTAATAAAAACATTCAGCCTGGGCAGTGGAGTAGGTAAAACATGTTTGGATTAATTAGTTGCTCTTTATCTGAAAGGATTTGAGTAGTATGAAGAACAGGTTACTCCACGGTTTAATTAAAATTTAAAGTTACATTCTGCTCCCAGTGTTTAAAGAAATAAAACTTACTTTTGCCTGATTTTAAGAGCTTGTGTATTAGAACATGTTGACATTTCTTAAAACATGCACTGGGAATAAAAATGGGTTCAAAGCTCTCAAAAAGCACAAGGATCCACCTTTTTTTAAATGTGAATCTTCAGACCATGGAGGTAAAAGCATCCACATGCCCTCAGCAAACAAATAATCAGCAAATTGTTTGATGTGCTGTTTAATTTGCTCAAGGAAGGTTTGCTGCAACTTGTTCTATGATTCTTGCTTTCTAGTGTTAGAATTCTCTCATTAAAACAGAGCAAAGTTGATCTGGGAAAACTCAAATATTGAATTTATCTGGGTTTATTGAGGGTGCAGTTGGTGGTATCTGTTGGAGATAAGTATTCATGAGTTTCATTTTAGCATCACTTGTTTATTGTTCTAATCAAAACCAAAGTTCCTCAGCAGGGATCCTCTAACAGGCTGGGGTTTTGCTGAGATTAATGAATGGAAAAGTGTTATTTCTGTTAGAAAATGGTGCCTTTCAAACAAAACAAATGTCTTCAACATTTTACTGTGATCTTCCAGGGGAGCACAGATAATTTCATGGTGCTTGAGGGGAGGGGAAATAAAACCGTTCTGTTTTGATTACATTTGGAGCACTTAAAACTTAGTGTTGGGGAATAAACAGCAGACAAAAATCTGGTTTTAAAACACAATTATTTTGGATTTTCTAAAGGTTTAAAAAGAACAGTTGGCAGGAATCCCTTTGGCACTCGACAGCAGCCAACAACCCCAGATAAATCTAAAATAGATGAAAAGATTAAAGCAGAAAGAAAGAAAATATGCAGCAAAGCAAAGAATGGCCGAGTGCCAGCTTTTAGCAATAAATGAGATGGCAGTGCCATGTCTCAAATCACTATTTGAGAGAAAACGTGGAGATTATCCCCAAAATATGATGGAGAGGGGCTGGAATTGAGGAGGAGGAGGAGAGGGATCAGCAGGGGCAGAGCTGCCTCGCTGCTCCCTCACTGTAAATCACAAGCTTCACATTTCACATAAATGCTGGTTATCATCCTTATTTCTTGATTGGTATTGTAAAGCAATCATATCTACATCAGCACGAGAGTAATCACTCATGCAAAGCCATAAATTACTGTAATTAATACATCCCAGCTATTAATGGCAGTGTAAAGAGGAGCTCTCTAGGCTTGGTGGCTGCTGTTTCAGCTGAGGCAGTTTGAGCTGTATCTACTTAATTGGAAGGGAGGCAGGGATATCCTGTGTATCTGAGCTTTTCAGAATGCAGTAAATCCTAAATACTGACACTTCACTCCTTTTCCCCTCAGAGCAGGAGGAAGAGCTGTTAATTTTCCAACTTTCCTTCATTTCAGAGAAGTGAGGCACAAAGGAGCTGCTGTTTTCCACCAAGGAATAACACTGGTGTCGTGCAAGACAAGTGTCACAGGTTTGTTTTCTCCCAGCTAAAGAATGTCAAATGCTTTGTTAAAATTTCTGAGATACCACAGGCAGCAATTTTTTATCTGCTCAGAGCAAAAACTCAAAATAACCAGGGAGTCTTTGGCCTTCCTCAGGCTCAGGATGTTTCTGGCACCCCACTGACCTTGTGCTGCCAGAGCTTGAGCACATTTCACGTGTTCCTGTAAAGAAGGACAAGGTTAATGCATCATTTAATGCTCTGCTAGGACAAACATTCCCCTTCTTTGTCACTTCATGTAATTTAGTGCCTTAATTTTATGCTTGAAATCAGTTTCAGCCCAACTGTTATGAACTGATCCTAAAACTGCTGAACATGGTGAGGATTGAACAGGTGGGGTTTGATTTAGGAAGGTGGAAGGAGGGCTTATTTAAAGAACACTGAGCATTTTCTGCTCCTGTGCTCTAATTCAAAGAGTAACATCTGTCCTGCTTTACCTCCTGACACAAGATGGGGCAGTGACCAAGCTCAGAGCATTTGAAATAAAAGAGATTTTTGCAGCCTTGAAGATGCTGCTTTGAGGAAACTCGGTTTTACTGCTGGTTCCTTCCCTGTTTCTAATAAGATTTGCAACTTTCATTACTATGTAGAGAATCTCACACACAGTGAAAATGTCACTCTTTAATTAGCTGCTAATTAATGTTTCTTAGTGTTGGACCAGCAAAGGCTCAGTTTTTGATGCTGTGCAAACTTGCAGTCATGGTCCCGGCCCCAAAGTGTTCCTGGTCTGAGGGTGACGAGGAGCCAAAGGAGTTAAAACTTAGTTTATAAAAATAAAGGATGATTTGCCCTTCATTACCTTTCCCTCCCATGCAGCTCAGGACCTGCCAGGCTGTGCCTGCTCCAGGTGGATTTTGAGTCAATAAACACCCCCAGCCCAGCATCTGTGTGGAACTGAAACCTGAACAAAATGCAAATGAGAAAATCACTTAGTGGAGACTGATTGCAAATCCCTGCTGTTTTAATCAAATAGAGATGTTAGAAGTTTAATCTCCAATAATTAAGGCTTTTGTTTGTTAGATTCCTGTTAGGTTTTTGCAAGTCAATACTTGGATTTTTTTCCATAACTGTTTTTTTTTTGTTTGTAATGGTTTGTGGTAAAATCATTGCACAGCACAGCTGCAACACGAACTCTAAACAAATAATGATTGATGTTTCTGAAGCTGCCTATGGCTTTCTGCTGGGCTCTCCTTGGTTTTCTTTATAATTTCAATTTATTTCCCAGATTTTTGAATTGCTTTCTTGCTTGTGCTTTCCCAGATCCTGTAGGATAGTTACTCTAGGTTTGATTTTCTTGGTTTTTTTGTGTGTTCTGTGCACTTGCAAACTGCACCTAAAGATTTGTTAGTGTTGGCTTTGGGTTTGTTGGGTGCTGTTATCACTGAACAGTGGAGTAGGCTTGAGGTTTAACAGCACATTAAAGACAATTTCCAGCTAAGCCTGAGGTAATCAGCCATAATAAAAAATAATAAATTTTTCTGGATAGCTGAAACTTTATTAATAAACACCTGAGTCAAGATAATAGTGGTACCAATGATAATTTGGTTATCAGCCCTTATCAGACAGCCAGTGCAGTGCTGGTGCTCAGGTGATCTGTGAGCAGTTTAATGCAGCTCACAACAACAGCAGCAGCTGAAATATCCAATATAAATGTTTTACATCTGTGCCTCCATCTGATAATCCTGCAGCAGTCTGCAGTGTTCCACATCACCTCATTACAGATAAGAAACTGGAGCTTGGAGCCCTGCTGGGAGCAGGCAGAGGATTTGGGCAGCCCTTGGATAAAGCAATTTTCCTGAACTGTGTCAAATCAGGTATTTTATTCCTTTCAACCATGGCAGTAAATAATAAATTCTTTGTGCTGAGTGAAATCCAGGGGACACCTGCTGGGAAGATGATGGGAATTGTTTCAAAGCTGGGAGTGAGGTGGGAGCTTTGAAATGCACAGTGATGGGAAGCCCCTGCACCAAGGTACCTGTACTTTGAATTTAATTTAATTTAATCTATCCAGTCACCTCCCCACCAGCCTGTTTGCTGCTGTGCTTTGGAGGAAGATGCTCTGTGCTTGCAGGAGGTGAAATAAAGCTTCAGTGGCAGGGCCAGGCTGTTTGGAAATGCAGAACAGGAGCTGCATCAAGGGCAAGGGATTTCAAAGGTGCTGCCTTTATGCTTCAGAAAGGTCTTTGGAGATGACAGCAACAACGTGGTGTCACTTGGCAACAGGTGAGAGGCTAAAGCTGAGGCTGAAGAAGGGTTTCAGGGAGGAGAGCAGGGCTGAAGAATCACCAGCAACACCAAAATGGTTTGAAGAACGGGTGTGACACCAGGGTGAGGGGACAGCTCTGGGCTGGTGGCTGCCCCTGCCCTGGAAGTTCAGCCCGTTTTGGGGGTTGGCACAGAAAAGGGATAATATTTGCATTTCAGCCCCCAGCTCTGCTGTTTCCGTGCCTGTGGTGGAGGGGAGCTCTGAGCCTGCAGGAAAGCACAGCTTGGGAAAATCCTGAGCCTTGGAGTTCATCATTTAACAAGCAGGTGGGTACAGTGAAGATGAAACAAGAACAAAAAAAGGAATGGTGAAGTTCTCCTCTTGGAAATTGATGTGTAAATGCACACAGCCCCAAGCAGAGGCCTCTTACTTTGTGTGTTTGAAGCCTGTCCACCTCTGGGATTTTCTGCCTGTTTCTCTACATGCAGAATTCCCCAGCAGTGGAATCCTGTAGGATCAGGAGTCAGAGCCCTGGGGCAGCAGGTACCAGAGTGTGATTGATTCTTCACTGCCTTATTTTTCATTTCTAGAAGAGCTGGAATTGCAGCTCTTACCTGGGGTGAGTTACAAGACAAGGAGCAGCTGCCAAAGGGAAGCTCATTGCTGTGCTGATGCAGCTGGATTTCCCACATCTGTTGTAGCCCAATATCCCAAAATTTTCCATCCATCCCTGAGTCTCTCTGTGTCTATTCCAGGCATCTGGGCCTGTAGTAAGATGCTTTGAGGTTTTAATTATGTAGATTGTGTTTAGGATGGCTGTGAGTGCTGCTTTCAAAATCCTAATCACAAAGCACCTCCCCAAAGCCTTGCTCAGACCCAGAGGAGCCCTGGTTTTCCCTGGAGAAGGACAGAGCTGACAGGGAGAGCCAGGAATAAAGTGGTTTTACAGCACACACCTTGAAAATCCAGTGATAAATGCCCAGGCCAAACCTTCAGTGAGTTAAATATTAATATTTCTCTCCTCTTTTGTAAACCTCCAATCTATTTGTCCTTCCAATAACAGCTCCCTGAGAGCTGCCACATGCACTCACTGCTCATCCCAACCTGCTGGATGCAAACCACCCCACAGGTTTATTTTCTACTCAGGTTGAGTTAATAAAGCAGCAAAGAGGAAAGATGGCCCAGAAGCCACGGGATCAATAAGCTATTAGGAGCCAAGAAAACTCAGCAAACTGCACACATAATTAAAGGCTGTGGTGAACAGGTTGCATCTTTTCTGACTCTATTAAACCAGGTCTTCAATTTTATGTAAAACCATCGACTGAGCTGAAGGTAAAACCAGCTGTGTCTCTGTGTATTTACAGAGGGGGAGATAAAAAATGCACGCCCAGAACTGCCAGAAGGGGCTGTAAACAAAGCACCTCCAGTTCCCCATCCATCAGGGCTACCTGAGCCACGGGCTGATGGAGCTGTCATGTAAACAAATGACACTTTATTCCTAAATACCTTTCCTGCAGTGCCAGCTTGGGATCCAGGATTCCTCCAGTGAGCAAAGCTCCTGTGTTCCTCCTTGAGAGCAAACCCTGTGCTAACATTTTACAGAAACACAGATCCCAGCATGGTTTGGGTTGGAGGGGACCTTAAAGCCCATTTCATTCCAACATTCTGCAGGGATTGGGCAGGGACACCTCCCACTAATCCAGATTGTTCCAAGCCCTGACCAGCCTGGGGATATCCATCCATTTATTCATGATAATTAATTAATATTAATGCTAGTGTGCCTGGAGCTGGGCCCCCCTAGGAAGTGAGACTGGAGCCTGGCTGGAGGCAGAGCACTGTGAGGGATGGCTCTGTCCTTCAGAATTTCCTGTTAAAGACATTTCATAGAGCTGGAAAGCTCCTCTCCTCCTGCTCTGTACAGCCTGCTGGTGGAAATCATCCCCAGGCAGAGAGAGACTCCCCTGCCCTTGGAGTGGAGGAAAAGTGGGATCCCAGGATGACATCCTTGTACCAGAGAGGTCGGCAGGAGATTTCATCTGTTGCTCACCCAGGAACATTTCACTGCAGAGGTTGGGTCAGCTGTTTTTAGCCCTTTTTCCTAAGCTTTGATGTGTGAATTCTGCTAATAAGGTCAATTAGTTTCCTTGGCAATAGCAGATCCCAGCTAATGGAGCAGGGGAGTCTTTGTGTTTCCAGGACATGAGTGCTTTTGAGCATGAGCTCACAAACCTCCTTGTGCTGCTGAAACGAGGGGTGATGAACCACAGGGGAGCCCTGAAAGGTTTTTGCCCCTCTCCAAAGGCAGTTTTAGTGGGATAACCCAGCGTGGTGGCACTGCCTGGGGCAGCCCCCGGCCACTGCTGCCTCCCGTGGTGTCCCCTTGATCCTTTAGGTCACTTTTTGACTCTTCCTCTGGGAAGGGTTGGTGTTTGGGCAATTTTGGGTTGACATTTGCTGACTTCTGCCCCTGAGCAGCAGCAATGCTTCTGGCCTAGGTATTTTGAGTTTCTGGACATCCCCAGCAGCATTTTTGTGTCTCCCTCTGCTCTCCCACACACTCCCTGCTTGGGGGTGACTTTTCCCAGCCCTCTTTCCTGCTCCCAACCATCCTCTGGCAATGTAACTCCCATTTTAAATGAATAACCACCTTCAAAACACAGCCAGCCTTGGTGCAAACTCCTTCCAGATCGCCCAGCTGGAAGGAGCTCTCCGGAGCGTGGCACCAGCCCTGTCATCCCTCTCTCATCCCTCTCTCATCCCTCTCTCATTCCCTGCCTGCTGCTTCCATTCCCCTCGCTGTGGGCTCCTCAATCTGCACAGAATGATTTCCAATTTCATTTTTGTTGCTGAGGCCATAAATCTCCTCCCCAGACTGGTTTGCTTGATGCCCAGGTAGAGCTGTGGTGCTGGTGGAGAGAGAACCAACCAAGCCAGGCTGAGGCATTTTATGCTTTATTTATTTTATGGTGGCCCTTTCCTCCTCTCCTTGACAAGAAATGACCTCATTCTGCTTTAATATTCTAACAGCAGTGATTTCCAGTCCTTGAATCCTTCATCTAAGGCCAGTTAAAAGCTTCTGACCCGAAGGAGCAGCCCAGTGTAGCCCAGGGAACATTGATTTTAAGTGGAGTGAGCCCTGAGCTTGTTTTGATGTTGATGAGCTGGGAAGGGAAGTGTCTCACTCTGCTTTCTTTAAAAAAAAAAACCACCCCAACCAAGCCCCACTCTGTGCTGAGCCCACAGGATCATCATTATCCTGAAGTGCACTAAGTGGATAATTGAACTAATCCACACTGTGAAGGCACTGATCAGCCAAAGCTTTTATAACCAACTCTCTCCACAACAGCTCTGCTTTTTTTTCCCCCTTTTTCCATGAAAGTAATTTGGTGCACCCTCCAGCATGCACGGATATATTGATAAAAAGCCCTTTCCAGCTCTTTCTCTGTCTCAGAAGGGCCAAATCCTCCCTGGGCGCAGGGATATTGTCAGTACCAGTGGAGCAGAGGTGGCTCAAGCAGGGCAACACCTGCACAGGGCAAAGGCTGTGGGATGTGGGGTCTCCCTTTGGAGATACTGAAATTATTTCTCCATGGCCTGATGTGTTTCCCAGCAGGGGGAAGCTGAGCTGGAGGGGAAATGTGGCAGGAGCAGCCTCCTGGGTGGTTTTTGTCTGTGAGGGAATGGAGCAAAGCAGGAATAAAGGATGCAGAGCTCGCTCTAAATGCAAAGTGCCTCTGGTTTGTGAATTTGTGAACTGGGGGGTCCAGGCAGCTCCTCAGGCCCTGGGTCCTGTGCAAATACTTAGCAGGGAATAAAAATCCTTGCAGCAAGGAGCTTGTGATTTAAATAATTTAAACAGGCAGAGGGGCTTGAGCTGTGCATGAGGAGGAGGGGAGCCCAGTACTGAGGTACCTGGGTAGAAAGAAGAAATTGCTGCAGTTTCTTTTTGTCTGCAAAGAGAAATCTTGTTCTTGATTAAATCCCCCTATGTTCCCCCCAACTCCTTGGCCCCCATGGTTTGTTGCTGGGACAGAGCCCTTGCTGCAAATAAACAGCCTTTTTTCCTTCAGTGCATTAATATTGGAGATAAACACCCCGTGGAGCATTACCCCACTCTCAGCATTCCTTTCTCCCACATTATTTTACACACTGGCAACATTTAAAAATTAAAAGATTCTTTTATGGTGCTTCTGTGTCCACCTTATGGCCACCCTGAAGAACCCAGCCCATAAACTGAGCTCTTTATTTCTCCAGCCCCATGATGAACCCAGACCAGCAGCTCTCAGCACTGCCCTGTCCTCTGTTTTTTCCTGGGCATTCAACCTGGACAGAGGAAAAATTCAACGCTGGGACTTTAATAAACATTATCATTTATTTTGTTTATGGATAGCTCCTTTATTTCAAACAGAAATATTCCATATTCACTGGAAAGTTTTTTTTTCATGCCTGTTGGAAAGAGTTAGAATTTAAAAAAAAAAAAAAGGAAAAAAGGCTTGGATACATGCAAATCATACTGAGTGTTGCCAAATGTATTAAAAGTAGCAGAGTTTTTTCTAAGTTACCTTCTTGCAAATGGAGGACAACCACTGGCAGCCTGAAGCCCCTCTGGAAAAATGGACAGAGCCAATGTTTGCACCCAAAAAAAGCCAAGCTGGAGTCACTGCTGGGAGCTGCTCAGGGGAAGGGCTTGGGACAAAGAGGCTCCCCCTGCAAGGGGAGTCAGGTCTGCTCCCTGGAACACGAAGGAGAGGAAGTTTTCCTCACTTTCCTGCCCTCCCCCAGGTTTGGGATCCAATGAAATTCTGGTTCCAAAAAGCCAAAGTGCACATTCCAGCACTGCTGCTCTGGGGTGATCCATTTCCCATCGAAAATACAATAAACCGTGTCTTAGAAAAAACTGGAACATTTTAGAAACAAAGCACTTCTGGTCCAGGGGGCAACAGCCATGGCCAAGTGACCCCAAGGCTTTCTGAGGCCTTAAATCCCAGCTGGCTGTGTGGCAGTGAGAGGGGGGATGAACCCCAGGCTTGTTTTACCCTTTCTAACCCTTCAGTACCGTGGTCTCTTTTTGTCAGTGATGCTCCTGAGCCCTGACTCCTGGGTTTGTGTCTCCCTCCCAGAATGGATCAGAGGCTCCCATTAAAAGCTCAGGGGTTTTACAGCTGGTAGGAAACTGGGTTTTACTGAATAAATCCTGGGCAGGCACAGGTGCCAGCCTGGTTCTGGTAAGGCTGGAGGGTGAGGGTGGTGTCCAGGCACGCTGCAGGCTGGGATTTAACCCTGCCCCAGGAAAACAAAGCTCTCCCTCTGGGCTGGGCTCACAATATTGAGAGGAACACCCCTGGTTTGTGTGTGAGCAGGTTTTTGTTGTGTCCCACACCTCTCACCAGTGATTCCTGAAGTCAGGAGTGGGAAGGATGGAAGGTTTATCCCAGGCAGGGCCCTTTGGGGTGGCTGCTGTCTGTCCATCACACGTGGGGAGCAGCTGAGACCCAGCACTGAGGAAAGGGAGCCCTTCCCTGCACAGCCTGGGCACCTCCCTGCTCCCTTTTCTTCCCTTCTGAGGTTTTGCAGCCCCTTGGAGACACATTTCTGAGAGAGCCAAAAGCACAGCACACCACTAATGCTTCAAAACACCCGGCCAGCTTTTAGAAAACACAAACACTCTACTGATCACTTTTATGTGTTCTTCGAGAAGAAAATCACTGACATTCGTGGCACAGGGGGAAGGCAGCAGCTGGGACCCCTGGAGCATCCAGGAGTGGGAAGAGACCCCCCCAGCTCTGAGGTTTTAAGTCATCCTTGCTCAAGGTGCCCACCCAAGGGCTGGACATCATGTCTGTGGTGTGGCAGCACCTCGCCCCGAGCCAGGGAGCGCCCCAGCCTCGGCCGTTCTGTCCGTCTGCTCCGAGTCCGTGCTGCCAGCCCGGCCTGGCCCAGCCCTCAGCTCCTCCTGGCTGTCCCCCAGCCCCTCCTGCCCCTCCAAATCACTGACCTGGCCCTCCCCAAACTCCAGGATGGTCGGCAAATTGCCCTGCTTGGGGCAGCGCCTCTTCAGGCTGACCAGGAAGGGTTGGGGCAGGGAGAAAATATCCACGTTGTTGCCCAGGTCGATCCAGGTGACGCTGGGGAACTTCTTGGGGTCCTTGAGGGTCTCGGTGAGGTCCCTCAGGATGGCCTTGGTGAGGCGGTTGCCGTTGAGGGCCAGCGTGGTGAGGCGGGGCAGGCCGCAGAGCGCGGGCAGCAGCTGCAGCAGCATCTCGTCCGTCAGCTCCGTGAAGCACAGCTCCACCGTGTCGATGTGCTCCGAGCTGTGCTCCAGGTAGGACGTGACCCTCTCCAGGTCCTTCAGGGTCAGGGGGATGCCCGACAAGTCCACGGTGTTGTCCTGGGGCTTCCCCATCAGCACGGCCTTCAAGCTGCGTGGGGAGGCAAGGACAGGGGGGTTAATGTGGGGGGATGTCTCTGTTTGGGGGCAGCGCTCCTGGGAGCGCCCCCCGATTTTCCACAGCAGGAGTTATGGAGAGATTTCATGGAGGATTTCGGTGGGATTGATGGAGGATGTCCAACAGCTCTTCTCTAGAGGGTGTCTATGCTGCTGGGGGTCACAGAGACATTTCAAGGCTGTCTCATGAGGAGCCCACGTTCAAACCCCATGGTTCAGGAGTGCCAAGTTCATTTTTACAACCCCTGGGATAAAGAGCTTATCCTGGCTTTTCAGAGCCTTTCCTGCTGATTTTCAAGGTGCAAAAAAAGGGTGAGGAAGCCCTTGATTAGACAGGCAGGAATTGCTGTGTGACATTTCCCATTAGGAAGCTCCTTGAGCAGGAGGACACGTTTCTTGTCCTCTCAGCTGCACAGGTGAGAAACTGAGACCCCAGGCCTAGCAAATGAAGAACAGACACCTCCGGGGTGGTTTGATCTCATTGTCAGCGTGTGAGACCTGTTGTCTCTTCAGCCTCCCCACAGAGGAGATGAGCCCCACAAGAAACACTTGGATAAATACATTAATTCTCACCACGGCCCTACAGAGATTTATGAGCACAAGCTAGGCTGGAGTTTCACAGGAAAATTTATCTCCAGCAAAGCCCTGCTGGCAAACCAGGTGCTGAGGGTTTTGTTAATGAATTATCCTGGATGCCTGAGGAGGTGGAAGGAGCCCTGTGACTGCTGTGTCAGCTTGGTGGCCTCAGGTGTCTCCTAAGCTGGCCAAGGAATGTGATGCTGTGGAGAATTCTGTGATGCTGCTGCTCTGGCTCCTCTGGGAGTGTTTTATTCCCAGCTGCCCATGAGGGATGACTGCCCAGAGATTCCAAAGAAGGGGGGAAATGGGAGCTTTACCCCAAAAATCCATGCCCATAAGTTGTGTTCCAGTGAAATCCAGAGCTGTAATTTGGTGTTGGCAGCTGCTTCTCTTGGACATCTACAGCCACATCATGTTTTGGGGGCAGCCTCGTGTGGGACCAAGGTGATGCCTCAGTAACAAATTTACCCACCTAAAAAAAACCCAAATTCCTCTTGTCCTGCAGTCTTTGGGCACCAAAGCTGCATCTCACTCCCAAATAAAGCACAGAGTACCCCTGTGAATCAGTGATAACCATTTAACAGCATGGCTAAAACGCAGCCAGGGGTTGATCCTGGTTTTATCCACTTTTTCCTGTAATTTCTTGTGGGATGTCTGGTGTGGCTTTAAATAAGCAAAGTTAAGGAGATAACAAAGGGAGAATGGGGACAGCTTCAGGACAGCTCTTTTTTTTTTCTTGTTTTCAGCTGCTTTCAGTATTGCTGCATGTTTGTTTTTTCCCTCGGAGTGTGCACAGGATTTCTGCCAGCCAGGAAAAGGGGATTTCTCACTGGGGTTCTATCCTTTTCCCCCTGAGAGGATTTAACTGATACCCACTGGAACAGATTGATTCTCTTGTACAAACTGCCTTTTCACCCTGTGATGAGCACAAAAATCTCCTGAATCCCCAGGTCAGAGCAGCCCTGGGCTTGTTCTGGGGGAGGCTTTGCCCTCCTGTCCCTGGGGAGCCAAGCAAACAAACCCCAAACAGGATTTCACCCAAACAGTCCCGTGCCTACTCTGAGCCAGCTCGTGGAAATAAGGGGGGTATTTTTGTTAACAAACAGCTGGAAAAGCTCCGAGCCCTGCCATAAAAGTTGGCCACAGAACAGCCCCAAATCTCAGGAGGAAAATCTTAACCATTAAACAAATCCCACTGAGCTTTGGTGGGGGATCAGTTACACCCACTTGGTTTCATCCTCACATTGTACAAGGCTGTTCCATAGGGAAAACACTGATTTTTTTTTCCCCCCCCAGCTGGGGTTTTGCCCAGTATAACACCAGGATTGGGAGCAGAGGCCTTCACTAAGCTCACACATTGGCAGGATGCTGATTTAGCCACGCTCACGCTGAGCTAAAAGCTCTCTCCCATGGAATCAGATCAGAAAATGTTGTCATAAACAGGAATATTGATGTTTAGATCAAAGGGAATTAAAAGAAAGGGGTTTCCTCCTGGTTTAAATTCATGGCACTGCTCTCAAACACTGCACAAATCGTGACATGTGTCGTGCTACGAAGGAAAATTGGGATGTTCAGCCCAATCCCTTGCAGGGCAAAGGAACAGCTCAGTGAAAATGAAGAGGCAGCCCCAGAGAGTGAGGAATTACAGCAAGAGATTTATAGAGACACCCGGTGAGAAAACCATTTACAAAAATGTCAGCAAAACATTATTGGGCGTAATAAAAACCCCAACCCAACAAAAAAAAGGTAAAATCCCGAGAGAAAAGATGTGTCCTGAAATAATGTCACCCCAGAGCAGTGTCACCCCACAGAGCAGTGTCACCCAACAATGTCACTCCACAGAGCAGTGTCACCCCACAGTGTCACCCCCCAGAGCAGTGTCACCCCACAGAGCAGTGTCACCCAACAATGTCACCTCACAGAGCAGTGCCACCTCACAGTGTCACCCCCCAGAGCAGTGTCACCACACAGAGCAGTGTCACCCAACAGTGTCACCCCACAGAGCAGTGTCACCCAACGATGTCACCCCACAGAGCAGTGTCACCCCACAGAACAGTGTCACCCCACAGAACAGTGTCACCCAACAATGTCACCTCACAGAGCAGTGCCACCTCACAGTGTCACCCCCCAGAGCAGTGTCACCCCACAGAGCAGTGTCACCCAACAGTGTCACCCCACAGAGCAGTGTCACAGCAGTGTCACCCCACAGAGCAGTGTCACCCAACAATGTCACCTCACAGAGCAGTGCCACCTCACAGTGTCACCCCCCAGAGCAGTGTCACCCCACAGAGCAGTGTCACCCAACAGTGTCACCCCACAGAGCAGTGTCACCCAACGATGTCACCCCACAGAGCAGTGCCACCCCACAGTGTCACCCCAGTGCTGGGCTCATGTCTGGACTCCCTGACCTGGCAGGGCTTTCCCAGCCATTTTCCCCATGGAAATGCCACCCACCCTCACCCCAGTGTCCCCTGCACCCCCCAGTCCCCCTGTGGCACAGCCCCTCAGTGTCCCCGTGCCATTCAGCAAAGGGACCCAGAGGAACCTTTCAAAGCCATTCCAAATGGATTTCTGTTACCCTGACCTGATCAATATCTCCAGCAGGCACAATTAAGCAGCTCATTTGCATGCAGCTCCAGCTCCAGGAGCCTGGATTGGGATGGGGAGGGAAGGGAAAGGTCCTTGCTCTGTTTCACAACCATCATTTTCCCCCATCTCAATTTGTTTTTATTTCCTGCTAAACAAAATGCTAAAAATAAGCACTTGGGAGCCATCAAAATGCTTTGCTATAATTATAACTCTATTTAATTTAGTGCAAAAAAAAAAAAATCTCCTGCTGTTGGAGAGCTCCATTTTCCTATCCCATCCTCCCCAAAATAAAATGTATTTATATCATCCTCTCAACGATACAATTTGCTCCCAAACCTCTGTTTTTACACAGAAACTACTGGAATTTTCCCAACGATCTCTACTCCAGTGGAATAAGGAGCTGCAGCTGATAGAACCTGGATTTTGCAGGAGAGGCAATTTGCCCAAATGCCCAGAGAAAAACAATCAGGAATTCAAAGGAAAACACATTGGGCTCATTGCTTGTGAAAATGACTCCCTGGAAGAGAATTGGCCCAAAATAAGGATTTGTGTTACAATAAATGAGAGTTTTCCATAAAACAAACAGCATTTTCTTCAAATTCTAACACAGGAGGGGGAAAAAAGGCTGGAAAGGCTCTTGGAAAGGGACTTTTATGATTGGGTAGATACAAAAGTACCCAAATCATGTTGGATTTACGTGAACAACTCCCCACTAGGGAGAGAGGAAGCAGGGCTGGTCAGGAAAAGGACCTTTAAATCCATTTGCAGCCCTCAGTGTCTGAAGGGAAGAGGCCACAGGAAAAGAAATTCCTAATAATTTGCTCATAAAAACACACAACTGGCTGCCAACATGTTTTTAAAAAGTGAAAGAAGAGAAGGAAAAAGAAAAGAGAGAGGGATGGGATGGAGAACAGCAGTGCTGGCCAGGACTCCAGCACTTTTCTGGAAAAGCAGGATGGAGGTTTCCCTAAAATCTGTAATTGCAGCTTCTCCCTTTGGTTTTGTTGCTGCTTTGTTTGATTTTTGGAAGGAATGACCCCGTTAACAGGCTGGATGTGACCCCAAAAGTGAGGGGAGAGTGTGGCTGCTCCTGCTCTGTCCCCTCACCACAAATTGAGTTTTGCCACGTGGATGGAAATTGGGGCTGGTGTTAATTATCTCCATCCCATTCCAGAGCCCGAGGAGTTTTGGGGTGGGGGAAACACCCAGGCAACAGCCAGGCTTGAGAGACTCCAATTCACCAAAATTCTCTCCCAGCCCTTGTCAAACAACAAAAACATCCGGGAAAAATTTGTGGAGAATCCCTGTATCCAGGCCCTCTCTGAGGGTTTGAGGTTCACACTTAGCAGAGGCTGTTTCCTGTTCCTTGAAATAAGTGGAATTCCATTCACACAAAGGGGAAAACCCCAGGATTTTTGGGGGTGGGGAGATGTGGGGAGAGAAGTTTACACTCTGATCCTCCAGCCCAGTTTTCCCATCAGAAACAAAAAAAAAACCACCCCAAAAAAACCCTCTCCCAACTGCTCTTCCTGCAATTAGGGAGTGATCAGCTGCCAAAATGTGTGCCTGGGGCTTGGCTTTCCCTGAAATGTTTATTTTATTGGAGCACAGATCACATTTGGAAGAGTTTAGGCAGGCTGAGGTCCCCTCTTGCTCTGATGAGAGCCAGAGCACGAGAGGCAGCCGCCAGCCCGGCTCCCAGGGTCCTGCTTGTCCCTCTCCCTCCTTGGGAAGGGATTTTTTTCCAGAGCCAGGAGCTGCCATCACCACCTATTTTTCCCTTTCCCCCCCTAATCCTTGGCAGGACCCTATGCCAAGCCAAATCCTGCCCTTGCCACCAAAATCCCAACAGCTCTGGTGTCCAAAGTGAAGCCCAACACGGATCCTGCCACGCTCAGGGATGGGTCAAAGGGAAAACTCCAGCTCCTGACCCTGGGCACAGCTGGCTGGGGGGGACAGGGACCCATGGGATGGATCAGTGATGTCCCACGTGGGGCTGGTGGCCTCCAACCACATCCAGGGGGTCAGGAAGCCCCCCCAGAGCACAGAACATCCCGAAGAACATCCAGGGATTCGTGCTGGAGGAGCTGCACAGCCAGAAGGTCTCGGCTGCAGCGGCCAGAGGAAGAGGAGATGGACACAGTGAGGCAGCCAAGAGCCTCTCACCTGACGTGTGGCCAGTTTTTAAGCAGAATTTGCACATCTATCGAGCCAAAAAAGCTTTGTTTCGCCTGGTTTCCCACACACAGGTGTTAAGTTGGCCAAGCAATCCCTGCTCCTGTGGCCATCCTGCTTCCCTGCAGGGCCCACGGAGCTCCCAGGGGCTGGGATGGGATCCCTGGGATTAGGCAGCCTCGGGATAAGGAGCCCTGCTGCTCCTGCACACCCTCCCGGCCCTGCTGTTGGGAATTCCAACCCTGGGATGCATCTGCTTCACATTAACACCAAAGACTGGGTCCCCCTCAGCCCAGCAGAACAGAGCCACCATTGTCCCCTCAGCTCCCCTCCAGTGAGGAATAACAGGATACAACCTGACCCACTGCTACTTCCCCGCCCCCAGCTTCAAAAGAAAAAGGGATTTTTTGGGTGGCTTTTTCATCTTCTGTTCCAATGAGAGGATTTCTCAGCGCCCCTCTCCTCTGTAACTGCAGCAGAGGTTGAAACTGAATTTTTGGTACCCTGTGGGTTACTTTTCCTGCTGGGCACAGTTTTTGCTGCAGTTATTTCATTTTAAGATCCCCTTCCCTGAGCCCAGGAGCAGCAGAAAGCGGCTGCAGCCATTCCTGCAAAGCCAAACAAAGGGAAAAATCCAGGCAGCGAGGAACAGCTTGAGCTGCCCAAAGCAAACTCCCTCTTCCCCCAGCACTCCATTGCTTTTGGCAGGTTATTTCCCTGCTGACGGGGGGGATTTCGGCCTCCAGCTCCCCCCAAAGATGAAGACAGAGCAGGGAGCAGGGGTGGAGCAGGCTGCCAAGCGGGTGGAACAGAGCAGGAACGTGATGCTCTGCCCTGAGCAGCCAAACACTGCCCGGCTCCCCCAGTCCCCACAGCACGGCAAATTCTGCTGGACAAGCAGGAAAACCACAAAAAAACCCTTCCCTGGATTTTCCCTGGCTGCCTGTTTGGCTTCTCTGCTCCAACACAGGCCCTCCAAATGCAAATATTTTGCCTTTTTCTCTGCTCCCTGCACCCACCAGTGCTGAGGGTTGGTGTCGCCGTGCTCCGAGCTGGCTGTCCAAGATCAGCCCAACAACAAATCTTCCCGAGCCATTTCTCCATATTATGTCAACACACACATTATTTTTTTTTCCCCCCAGGTCTCCAGCTCATCATCTTTGGGATAACGAGCCCCATTTGATTAAAGTGGGGAATGCAGGAGGGGCCTGGCTCCAGATGGGGTTTCTGCCAGGCCAGGAGCTGCCAGGGGATAATCCCCATTCCCCAGAGCACGGAGAGGAGTGGCCTGCAGCAAACCAGGGTGGATTCATCCCAAAAAACACCCCCAGCTCCCCAGTCTGGCCTAATCCTGGACAAGGGGAGAGGAAAACACCTGGAAGAACATATTGCCACCCTGAGCTGCACAAAAGGAATCGGCCTTGGGGCGGAACGCCTCGTTTGACGCTGGGATGTGTCAAAACACAGGCTGGCAAGGCCTGGAAAAGCTTGAATGTGTCCAGGAGCTTTGGACCTTTTCCTGGAGGTGCCAAAAGCCCCTTTTGAGATGCAAAAGAACCTTCTGTGCTTCAGATGCTCCAGAGGGGTTTTTTTTTTCCCCTCCACCCCATCTCCCAGGGGCCAAGGGGTGTGTGAGGATGAAGGGTCGGAGTGGAAGGGGCTGAGCCCGGTTTGTGTCACCCTTGGGACCGTTCTGTCTCTCAGGGGACAGACAGAAACCCCTGGTGATGACACAGACCCCGCTGTCCCCGTCCCCGTTGGCAGCGTTATTTTAAAGCGTTATTTTAAAGCGTTATTTCCATTCAAAGAGAGCAGCAGCAGCAGTGGGAGGTGGGAATTCACCGAGTCAAAGTGATGGATGAGCTCACTAAACACCTTCATTCACCGCCTGAAAGGGCCGGGGAAATAAAATAAATGTAAAGAGCTCCTATCAAAGCTTCATCATCCAGCTTGATTGTCTTAATTGGGAAATACAGCCCGGGGTGACAGCCAGGCTGGGCTGGCTGGGGATTAAATGGGCTGGGGAGTGATGCCTGTCCCCCATGGAGCAGCATCCAGGCCCCAAATTGCCCCTCACCGCCCAAAAAAAGGAGTCAGTATCTGTTTGAGACAAAACAAATCATCCCAGAGTGTCTGGACGACTTCCAAGCTGGGGGGATGAATTATTTTCCCAGCTGATTCCCTCGTTTAATAACAATTTCTACCGGTTGGTTCCTGGCTCTGCAGCCCGAGTGGTGGGGATGGATTTAAATAATCCCCGCCATGTGTCCATGGAAAATCTCATTTCCACTCTGCCCAGAAGCAGAGGAGTAATTATTACAAAAAAAATAAATTAAAAACCCCACACTTTTCACCATCAAAGGCCTTTTCTAATTAAGCATCGGACTAAAAAACACATTTAAGGAGGCACAAGCACCCAAGTGCAAGGAAGTGGAAGGGGAGGAAAACCACCATGTTATTCCTTGATTCAGCTGGAGGAGGAGAGAGCAAAGAGGAGGATGAGGGTGGCTTGAAATCGAGGTTTAAATCCCAGGTAGTGCCTTAAAAACCTGAAGTTTATAAAGCTGCAGCAAAAGTGTGAGGGAAAAGTCAGTGGGGAGGGGTGTCCTGTTGCTCTAAATCACCTCAATCCAGCCTCGGGTTGTTTCTGCTTTATTTTCCAGCATTTCTGGCTGGCAGGAGCAGCAAAAGCAATCCAAGCCTTTGTCAGGGGCAATATTCATCAGTGTGGGGGGAATGGTGCTTTGCAGTTTGGGTCAATTGTTTTCAATTCTGGGGCAACCCAGACAAGGAGCAGGGGAAGGGCTCATTTTACACATTGAGCCAGTGGGAAACCTGAAGTCCCTTCCATGTGCCAGCCCTGTGCCACCAACCCGGGTGGCATTTCAGTGTCCATGAATTATTTACAGTTCAGCTCCAGCAGCTTCAAATGCAGGTCTTGGTTAATGCCAGCTCCTGGCTGGGCAAGGTGTGCCAGGAGCTGCAGCCTCTCCATGGGCAGGGATAATCTCTCCCCCAGCCAAACTCAGCTGGTAAAAAACACATTTCCACCCCAAACCTGCTGCTCTGGTGGCCAAATAGCTCTCAGTGGCAAGGAGTGATTTCAGCACCTGCTTGGTGTGGTTTGCTCAGTTTTTCCAGGAAGCAGGGGGCAGATCCTACAGCTCCCACTCCAACAGGCCCAGGAAAAATCAGAATTCCCCAGAATATCATCAACAATAACTCCCTGGAGTTGTTTAAAGGATACCCAGAGGCATTTAAAACATGTGGAGATGTGTTCTTGGCTTAGTGGTGGACTTGATCTCAGAAGGTTTTTCCAGCCTTTATGATCCCATGATGGTGGCAGCTCCTTTAACTGCCACAAGCCACATGTTGCAGAATTATCTCACCCACAGCCCTCACAGATCTTCACTCCCCTGGATTTGCAGCATTCCACCTTTCCCCACACACCAGGCATTTCATCTGTTCACAGTTCAGCCCCATTTTCATCGTGCCAAAAGTCTCTGACTCTTTCAACTCAACAAGCAGCATCACAGCATTTTCCTTCCAAGCCTCTGGAGCCTGAACTGTGGTGTTGAATGGCCTGTCCTGAATTCTCTGTGCTTTGGGGCCCTTCAGCATCATCCAGCAGGGAGAACTGGTTGGAAAAGGAATTCCTTGGGTTGGTTTTCAGCCTCTGTTTTGCTGTAACATTGGCACACTGTCAGGTCCATCCCTCCCTGCCTGGCACCCCCTCCCCAATCCAGGGATAAAGTGCACACCAGGGACACCCTGACACCCTGAATTTAGACCCCACTAGCCTGAAAAGAGAATTATTTAACACCAAAGCCTCTTAGTGCTGTACATTATCAACTTTAAAATGACACAGCTTTTTTTTTTCTCTCTCATTCAAGACATCCATCTCCAGCTGGATGGAATCCTTCCCTTCTTCCCACTCAGCCTGTGCCTGTTCCTCCCCTCCCCTCCAACATCACACCCCATTCCCACCACGACAAAACATTTCACTGGGGCTTTTGCATGGTCACAAAACCCTGGGGCTGCCAGAGGGGATGTTTGCACATTAAACAGCATTTTTGGAGAAGAGATTCATTGGAATTTCTACATAACTCCAACAAGGAGCTCCAGGGTGCTGCATCCCAGCTTCAGAGGGTTGGGATTTTCCCTTTTTTTCTGGGAAGCAGCTTGGGCACATTTAACCCCAGGTTTAACCTGCCCACCCCACTCAAACCCATCCGTTGGGGTTCCACAAAAAATCCCAAACCCCAGCCAGGCACATGCAAAGGAGCAGCCCCAAATGTTGCTCCCGTTCAGGTTCCTTGGGAAATGGATTTTCCACAAAGCAAAGGAGCAGCTTGGAAGGCACCCAGCCCGTCGGAGAGCACAGACACAGCAGGGACTGTGCCTGCAGCCAGGCACGTGCCAAAGGGAATAAACTCAAGGGGCAGCAGCCCAGAGCAGCATCGTGTGGAGGAGCACTGGGAACAGAACAACTGACAGGGCAGATCAGGGCTTGTTCCCAGCCCAGCCATAAGAGAAAGAGAAAAGTCACATCTTGAGTAGCTATAAAAAGTCCAAAGAGTCCCAGACTGGCAGATGGAGGAAATGCCCCATGGCCATGGAGGAGAGCGAGGTGAGGAGGACAGAGGTGATGAAAAGGGCATTCCTGGGATAAAATTACATCCAACTTTTTCTCCTAACTCCTTATTGGTACCTCAAAAAGTTTCTTTTTTCCTCTTTGTGTGCCCTGAACCCCATCAAAGCTCCTCGTTTGCTGTGTGGGGAAGAGCCAAATCCAACAGCCCTGCTGGGACCAGCCCCCTCCTGCTGTTCAGCACCACAAATTCCCACACATTTCTGCCAAAGCACAGAAAATATTCCCAATTTATTAAGCTGGCTGAGCCCTGTGTGAACCCCACCAACCAAAGGTGTCTCCCAAAGGTTTTCCACTCTCTCTCCCAAAAATCTTAGCTCATTTCTGTGTCACTCCAGGCCTTCCCATCACATTAAGACATTTATTAGAGAGGATTACTCAGTGCCTGTGGTTACCCCTCCCTTTCCCAGTTATCCAAAGGGATTTATTTCCCTTTGCACCAAACAGCTCTGCTGCCTGGGGACTCCCTCCAGCACAGCCAAGCTGGTGACAAGGGACAGCCACACATCAGACACCTTCCAAGACGTTTTTGGTGGCCATTCAATATTTCCAGAGAAAAGCCTTGTCTGCCATGCCCAGGCTGGGATTGAAATGCTGAATTTCAGGAGTAAACAGAGATTAAATCCAAATTTCCAGCCTTCAGTCACAAAAGTAGCATAGGACATGCTCAGAGGTGGCCGCTGCTCACGGGGTCTCAGGTCAATTAACAGGAATAACAGTAATTAAGCACAAATCTTTCTGTGCTGCAGGAACACAGAGGGGGAACAGCTCTTTTAACAACCACCAGGCACAAGCAGACAGGAGCTGGAATTTAGTGCCCATCCTGGGAATGAACTGAGCCACCAGTCCAGGAATTTATCTCCAGGACAAGGATTCCTGGACTTGGTGACCCCACAGGGCGCAGCCCCCTGGATGTGACCCAGCAAAACTCAGCACATCCACCCTGGCCAGGAGCAGCTCTGGCCCTCACCCACCTCCTCCTGAGGGATGCAGGACCCACCTCTCAGCCAGGGCTGAGCATCCCACTGCTCCCCAACCCCACTTCCCAACCTGAAAAGCCACTGGGAATCACAGCTTTGCTTTTCTCCACACCCAGAGCCTCAGGCCACGCTGGAAAGAGCAGAGAGGTCTGGGAATCTCCTGTTTTCCACTGCAAAAGGTGGGAAACGACACCACCACCCCAAATCACTGAGTTCTGAGTGTTTGCAGCACCCTCTGTCCTCTCAGCTCCCAGGGACAGCCTTGGAATGTCCATGGAATGACATCCCATGGGCACAGTGAGAAGGGATCGCCCACACACACATCCCAAAGGCTCCAGCTCCCACATCCCCTGCAGCACACACGCACACAGAAATGGGGTTTTAATGACCAGGAGAACCTGCACAGTCCTGCTCCAGCCTCCTCCCACCACCCGGGGTTGTGCTGGGTGCCCTGAAGGGACCGTTTGTTGCAGGAGCTCCAGCTTCTCTCGCTCGCCCACCAGCTGCCCCAGCAGAGGAGGATTTCCAGCCACAAACATTCCCTTTCTGTTTTCCAAAGGGCTTCTCCCACCACGAAAACTCATTTTTTAATCATTTTTTCCTTTGTAAAGCAGTGCAAGCGGGCACTGCCGACATGAAAGCCCAGCACCCAGCATTCCTGCAGGACAGGAATGTTTTGTGCCTCCGGTGAAATCAGGAGTGGGATGCTGAAAGATCATTCCTGCCATCAAAATAAGGCTGCTCAACCTCTGTAAATTCATCACTAAATCCAAACACCTTCTGTTCTAACGGGTGTCTGCTCCTGGATGCCAAATGCCATGGTGAACATCCAGCCCTCAGGTAACCAGGGGTTAAATGTGCCACAGCCTCACAGAGCCTCCACATTTCCAAAAGCTGTCCCAAATTGTTAATTTTCCTGCTATTTTCAAGGTGATTTCTAATGTTTCCACATCAGAGGGTGAAAGAAGTTCAGGCTGAGTCCCAGGTGTCACCAGCAGAAAGGACAAGTGGCAAAGAAAAGAATGGGCTGGAGTTCAGGAAAACCACCTGGAAAACGCAGGAGAAGTGAGAAAAGGATCAGCTCCTGGCTCTTTCCAGGTGCCAGCACTGGGGGATTTGCACAAGCGAGGGCTGGGAGCTGTGGAACAAAAAATGCGGTTAGAAAGTGCAGAAAATGCCACCCTGGTGTGGACATTTGGGGGTTTCTCTGCTTATTGCAGAGCAGCAGCAGAGTTTTAAAAATCCACGAATTTAGGTCCAGATTGACCCTGTTTAATTCCATTTAAACTGAGCTGCTTCACCCAAAATTCTTCCTCGCTTCGTGCAGGAACATCGACAGGAATTGTGTAAAAAGGAAAAAAAAAACTAAAATTTTAAAAATTTAAAATAAAAAAAAATTAAAATATTTAAAATTTAAATCTGATGTAAATTTGGAGTTACAAAGTGGATATTTGATATTCCTTCAGCTGGTGTCCGCTGCCCCATCCTCCCTGCTGCATTCCTGGCTCATTCCTACCACAACCGGGAGAGGACCGGGATATCCCCAGGGGATGGGAAACACCTCCTCCCTCCCAGCCCGTGCTCCACGGCAATTACGGGAGCTTTGATTCCCGGTTCCGCCTTTGTGATGCTGACGGGAGCGTTTGGCAGCAGCAGGAGCGGGGAGATTCCAGGAGCAGGGAGATTCCGGGAGCGAATTCCACACTCGCTGCTCCAGCCGTGGGCTGGAATCGTGTCCCCAGGCAGAGCCAGGCGCAGGAAAATGACTTTTAGCAGGCTGGCTTCATCCTGCTGCTGTTGGCTTTCCCTGATTTTCATCCCTGGATGTTTAATGTATTCCGAGGGAGGCGCGGAGACAGCAAGAGCCAGACAGATTTATAATGTGCCAAAAAAATAAGGTCATTTGGCAGAGGTTTGGGTGCTGCGGTGCCAGGGCAGCGGAGCGGTGCCAGGGCTGGGAATGTCTGCCTGGATTTAGGGAGCACACCCAGCCTGGGAGGAGCTGGGATTGGGAAGCACAGCCTCCCCCTCTGCCCGGCCGAAAAATCAGCTCCATCCTCTGTCCCCATCCTCCTCCTCCTCCTGCTGCTGCTCTGCTTCCCATTCTCCCCTGCAATGGACACGGTGGTGTGGGATGAAGGAAGGCGATTTTCCACAGGAAAAAGGGTGGATCTGTGATATTGGGGAATTCCTGCAGCACCTGCAGCAGGGCCGAGTCAGGGCAATGCCAACACCTGGGAATGGCAGCTCATGATTCCCTTGGGAGCAGCACAGGGCACTTGGAAACCCCAGCCCAGAGCAGGATGCTCTCTATAAAAACCCTGTTTTATGGCACTGAGACCTTAGCAAAAGACTGACTTCACCTTCCAGCAAAGGGTTCAACTCACAGCCACCTCCTAAAAGAGCATCCAAACCAGAAATCCAGGAGAATCCCACCCTCCAAAGCCTGGCTGGGGCAGAACCAGCAGCCCTGAGGTCACTTCCATGCGGTCAGGGCTCGCTGACAGCCAAAACCTCATCCCAAAACCTCATCCCTGCTCCTAAAGCCCTGGAAAACCTCAGCTATTCCCCGGCTGCTCCGAGGAAAGGCTGCAGATAAAGCCTGGCAAATCTCGGGCACGAGGCTGCGCTCACACCGCTGCTCATCCCGGGCTGGGGATTAAGGACAGGGATTGGTAATTAAAGACCGAGGGGCACAAAGCAGGGCTCGAAGTTTTTTTCATATTCAAGGATTTCGTGTGGTTTTGGGGCTGTAAAGAGCTCCGCGATGCAGCATCGGTGTGACTTGGACAATGCCCTGATGGGGTGATAAGGGGTGAGCATTTCCTATTCTAATTAAGAGGATAATGAGCTGCTGGGTCATGACAGCTCCGTGTGGGACACAGCCTGGGAGCTCCAACACTCCCCCGGTTTCTGCTGCTTTATTGGAAACTGCAAATTTTAGCCATCAATACACCTTAAAACCCACCAAAAATGTGGGTGACACTGCTAGTGAAATACATTTCGCCACGTTTCAGTCTCTCAGGACAGCACTTTGTAAGGATGATGAGCCAGATCCCTGGGAGATGTGCTCCTAATCCTATTTGGCCACCCAATCCTTTATTTCCTTGTGTCTTTTTTACCTCCAGTGACCACGTTCCTCCCCTCTCCTTACCTATCCAAGCTTTTTTCATTGGATTAATTCCCACTACAGCTCCATTACAACCAAAACTCTCCTGGGACCACGAGCCAGCACCTGGATACAAATCCTGACTCTCCCAGATTGCAGCTTTGTTTCTATTTCTCGCTTCCTTAAGCAAAAATAATAAATACATAATGCCCAACATAAGGAAAACAAGCAGCCCTTTCCATTCCCATCAGCCTCATCCACAGATTTCCCAGCTCTGTGGATCCAGGATGACACCAGATGGGAATGCTTTGCTGAGGAGCTGGATGAGGAGGGGATTTGGGTTATTTTTTCCCTATTTTTAACAACAAAATTCCTTCTGTGTAAACTGCAAGCCACGGTGTGCATGGTGACACGTGCCTGTACATTAATTACCAGCTAATTAGGAGCTCTTGGAGCAGTTTGGGAAACAAGGGATGTTTGGAGGATGGATGGCTCAGATTTTCCAGACCATTCCTCCTCCCTGCTCTCCTCTGCAACAGGGAAAGGAAGATGGAAATAGGGGAAAACACCTCTGGGGGAGCATGAAGGAACCATAAATGGGGGAAACGCTGGTGAGATTGGAGAGGAAGAAGGGTTCTGGAGGTTGGGACAAGCTGGCAGGTTGGGACACCCCAGATCTGAGCACTTCCCTTCATCCCGGTGGATTTGTTCCCCCTGTGGCTGCAGGGAGCAACAGGCAGCTCCCACATTTGCCAAAACCATCACGAAAAATGCCCCTTCCCACTCTCCCCAGCCCCGTGGTGGCCCTGAGGGGTGGCAAGGCCAGCCTGGGGACAGTGACCCAGCGGGGACTCACCAGGACTGCGGCTTCCTCTTCATGATGCCCTGGCGTCTCCACTGCGAGTGGGGGCTCAGGTGGTAGGTGAGCTGCCTGCAGAGCTTCTCCATGGCTCCCAGGGAGTCCCCTTCCTGCAAAAACATGGAAAGGACACGGGGTGAGGGCTCTGCAGCGTTGCCATCACACCCACGGGATGCTCCGAGCCCAGAGTGGCCCCAACTGGGAGCTGGGAAGCCTTAAGGGACCACCCTTAAAACTGTCCAGAAAGGGGGAAAAAACCTCTCTGATTGCTAAGATTCTGCAGGACTTCTTCTTCTTCTTCTTCTTCNCTGCCGTTACCACCTGACACCACGCAACAACTTCCAGCACCAAAATTTGGCAGAGATTGATTAAATTTGGTTAAATTACCCATTCATTACCACCAAAAACTGCTTCCCAGAGGCTTTGTGAGCTGATGGAGTCTTGGGAAGAGAAAATCTCACAACATTTAATTGTTAGGAAAAATAAAAACATGAAGAAACATGGCGTCTTCTCGATTTGGACTCACATTTCCACTCCAAGGGATACTGGCTTGGAAAACTTGAACTCTGAAAGTTTCTAAGGATTTGAGTCTAGAAATTTTGGGTCTTAAAAATAAAATAAAAGCCAGTCCTCGGTATCCAGACTGCTCAATCATGTTTCAGGATTTTCATACAAATGATCTGCCATCCAATAATTCAAACCACCCATCCTGCAGTGCCTCTCTTGCTCTCTGAAAGGTCACGGGCAGAGATGAACCTGAGTGAAAGATCAATAATGATAAAAAAAGATCCAAGATGTGACAATTTGTGCTGTCTGCCTGGTTTTATCAAACTGCTGCATCGTTAGGGAAGGCACAGGAATTAAAGAGGAAACCCTACAACAAACAGTCAGCCTGGGCTGCTCAGCCACAGGGATGGCTCGGGATTTTCTGGGAAAATCCAGGCAGGAATGCAGAGGAAGGTACCTGGACAGGCAATTATTGCTGCCTTCACATCCTCCCTGAGAGCTCATGTTTTGCAGCCCAATTTATGAAATTTATGCAATTTATGCAATTTATTCCCCTCCTCACCTCTGTGTCAGTGGAGCGGGACCGGCCTTATAAAGACATCATAAATATTGAATTACCAGGGAGCAACTGGGATTTTGATAAATCACTTGGGGGTGTACAGGGAAACAATTACAGCAGGTTTCCTCAGGGTAAAAAAAAAAAAATCCCACAACAACCACAAACCCAGGACATCTCTGCAGGTGGCTGGGGCAGAAATATCAGTGAGGATTTTTGGCTTTTGACTCCACTCTAAGAATGAAGCCTTGACATAAATTGGGGAGGGTTGATTCCCATTAATGATTTTCCAGCTGATTTTCCCCTGATAATTCCAGGGTGATGCTTGCCCAGCTCCATCTGCACGGAGGGCAGGCAGTGCCAGGGGATTTCAGGTAGAAACTCCAGACCCAGGGATCCCAGCAGGACACAGGGCATGGAAAACCCTGGGAACCCGGAGCCACTTCCCACCTGAGCCTCTGATTCCCAGGAAATCTGGGTTTCTAGGAGCACATTCAAACCCCTACTTTCAACACCTCGTTCACCACTGTGCTGCACTCAAAATCAGAGTTTTCATCCCACAGATTCCATTCCTCAGGCGTTCCCACAGCTCCTCTCCCACGGCAGACCCTGCGGCCAGAACCAGCCCCGGGCCTGGATGGGTCCTGAGAGGCTCAGCCTGTGGAATTAGCACTGACAAAATGAAGAAAAACAAGATTTTTACCTCATGTTTCCCACTGGAAAGCCTGGAAAAGCAGGCAATTCCTTAATTAGAGCCTCAAAACATTTCGGGAAGGCAACACTGCCAGCAACACCTTCCTGGCTGTGGAAGCACCAGCCCCAACATGAAAAGAAAACACCATGGATTTTGACACCTCCCTAGATTTTATTTTTTTTTTTACCCACAGCAAGCTGCCAGGTGGCAGCAGCTTTCATTTAATCTGCTTTTTTAAAATTATTATTATTTTTTATTATTTTTTATTATTTTTAAGCATTGTAGCAGCCCCTGAAATAGCAGAGTCCACCCTCAGGGATGAGTGGGGGTTTCCAGCTCGGAGCCCTCCCTGGGAAAACTGGTGTTGAAAAGGAAACAATGTGCTGAAATCGTGAGGGGGAAGGACAAGGTGCTGGCGTTTTGTGCTGCAAATTGCCTCCAAAATTACCCTGGAAGAGACAATTCAAGCTGTCTCCAGCGTTATCCCAGCTGAACTGTTGGGGAAGTGAAATGATTCACAAGAAGAACGTGGAGAAGAAGCTGAGAAAGTAAAAAAAAAATCCAAATTTTTGCTGGTTCAGATGTACCATGGCCGTTTTGCATCCCCAATGAGAGGGGATTTTTTCCCTCAAGCAGCTCCCAGACCTCCAGATGGCTGAGGGAAGCTTAGGCCTGAACTTCCCATCAAAACAATTCCTGAATAATTCAGCCCAAGGGAGTTCAGCTCAGCAAAGCCAGCCCATCCATGCTGGTACAGCACTCAGGGCTCCGAGGGAACAGGCAGGAGCAGGACAAGGAATATTTTAATCCTTTCTCCCCATCAGCAGCCACATCCAGCTCATCCTTCTGTGGCCATATATTTCCTTTCAGCCCTTTTTCTTCACAAGCTCAACCCCCAGATACTTCTATTTTGGGGGGTTTAATATTTGATTTAGAGCACATGATACCTGCACGCATTAACTCTGTAGATAAAAACCCCAGTGATAAATAAAATTCCATTTCAGAGCCCTCCTAAGGCACAGGATGGGCTCCTTCCTTCTGCACATCTCATTCCCATGGGTGAGACACAAACTCTGTGCTTCATTTTTTAGGTTTTTACCCAAATCTCTGCAATTCCTCCCCAGAGCAGGCCCAAAACTCGTGTGCAAGAGAAGGGACTTGGCTCCAAACAAAAGCTTTTCCCTGTTCCTGATCCAAGTCTATCAGGAAATAATTGGAGCTGACACACACCCTGGTGGGACTGAGCCCAAGAGCTCGTTTGGAAAGGGAATCAGCTTAAAAATCAGCTTAAAATCCAGCTTTAAAACCAGCTTTAAAACCAGCCCAGCTCGTGCTGGCAAGGTTTGAACCTTGCTGGGGAATGGGGAGAGCCCAGGGATGAGGGGATCAGCATGGAGGAGGGATGATGCCAAGAATTCCTGTGGGATGCTCCCTCTGCCTTGGGATAACATCTCTGCCCTGCACCACCAGCACCCTCAGGAATGATGGAAAAAAAGCCACAATCCTCTCTGGGCAGACCCTGCTGCTTCCAGGGCTGAACCACTTCCCACAGCATCAAAATTGATGCCAAAACTCTTTCTGCCACATCCCCATCAGTCTGCATCACATCACTCATGGAAGGTCAATATAAAGCTGATTTTTTGTGGTCAGAGGGCAGGGAAACCTCAACCTGCAGAGCCTGAATGCCACAGTGCTGGGTTTTGGGAAACCCTTTCCATGGAAAGGACAACAACCAAGCACAAAAATTGCATTTTCTCACCACCAGAGCCCAATTCCAGCAGCAAACGCTCCTGAAATAACACACAGGAAAGGCATCACACAAGACGTGGCCCCTCTAACATCACACAGGGGGTGGGAATGTGCATTTTTTTATCTGGTTTTCAAACTCTTGGGGGAAAACTGCATTGCAGGGCTGGGGAGATGGGACAGACCACACACACACAGACAGAGCTCAGCCTTCCCAGCTGATGCTGCTGACAGGAAAAAGGCTGGGATGTGAGCACTGAGCTCCCAACCAGCTGATAAATGCTGGTGAGGAGCCCTCAGCTGAGCTCCTACACATCCATCAGCCACACATCTGGGAATATCCATGAATTTGCTCCCACTGCCAGGATCTTGCACCTCTACAGCTCCTGCAGGGACAGAATCCTGGGTCACACACAGCAAAAAATGCTGTGGGCAGCACCTAAATTGATCCCTTAGGATTTTAGCTGTTATATTTCTCATTTATTTGTAATCCTGCAGTTCTTTAGTGCAGAACTCCAAACTCCACACCCAGTGTGAGCTGCTGCTTCCCCATTTTGGGCAGACACAACAATTCCTCTCCAGGCCTGGCAATCAGGGACACCTCACTGCCTCAGGCCTGAGAGATGGAAACAAAAGTGAGCTGGGGGGAGCAAACTTGGGGTAAATGACTTAATTAGCTGAAGATTAGGGAAGATTAACCCCCAATATGCAAATGGCCCAAACTTATAAAACTGTGAAAACTCGTGACCAGTGGTCCATTTTTGGGTGTAGGCCCTGGGGGACTTTGTCTGCCCTAAATGTACCTGTAGGCCCTTCAATAAATATAAACAAACTGCTTTTTATTCCCTTAATTCTGTCCGGCCTCTATTTTTTGATGCCAAAAAGGCATCAAAATCAGCTCCTGGAAGGAGCAGGAATGCTGCACGGCTCCCTCTTTCCCTTCCATCCATGCTGGAAAGCTCTGAGGAGAGGCTGTGCCCCGCTGAGCAATTCCAGGCAGCAGCCTCGGGATGGCTCAGGGAGCTCACAAAGCCCAGCTTAGCAAGACTCAGCTCAGGGGAGAGGTTTTTGGGCAATGCCTTGGCTTCCAGTGGGCCGTATCCTCTCCAGGCTGGCAGAGCCCCAGCACAGTTCCCAGCCTTGGGGTGAGTGGTGGAGCACGGGAGGGATGCAGGCAGGGCTGAGAGCAGGGATTTCCCTGAAAAGGGCCTCTTTCCCCATCACTGCTGCTCTGCTCCAGCCCTCTGGAGAAGGAGAGGGCTGCTGGCTGCTGGGAGGAGCCCGAGATTTGAATCCCTGAACAGATTTCAGCTGGGAATGGGATTCGTGGCACTGCGCAGCCCTCAGCCACAGCGGGATCTGTTCAGCAGGAAAACAAGGGAAGGAGGCACCAGCCAAGCCCTGTCTGTCCCCATAAAGGATGGGGTGCCCCGGGCATTGCTGGGGACCACCAGGCTCCTGCTGCTCTGGGTGAAGAAATGGGAATTGGCCAAACCCAGGGATAAACGGGAGCAGGCAGAGGCTGGGAGTTGGGATTTGTGTCCTGCTAACCCTGATGCCGTGGCTGAGGCATCACCCAGCAGCACCTGCCCAACACCTTTCACCACCCCTGGGCACGTTTCTGCCGGGCAGAGGGATTTCATCACAGACAAACAACCCCAGCATGAGCAGGGCTGTGGTTCCACTGCGGATAAATAACCCCGGAGTCACTGCCTGCCCTCCCTGCACCACCACACGGGCAAGATTTGGGTCCCCAAACTGGATTTCGGGGCTGCTCCAAGAGCAGAGAGCTCAGATCCCTGGGGATGGGCAGAGCCCTGCGGGGATGCACCGGGGCCAAGCACAGTGGAAAAGAGGCCAACAGTGATTAAAGAGCCTTGGTGAAGGATTCCTGCTGCAGCACAGCAGGGGAGTGACCCAAATTAGAACAATTAGCCATTGTCTGGGGGCTGCGAGGAAGCAACAGGGATTTTTTTTTTTTTTGCATTATCACCACATTTCTGTCACTCACAATCAATCTTTAAAAAGTGCTGTCCTGCATGTCTTAACACAAGAGAACTCCCTAGCCTTCCCAAATCCATTAAAAATTGAGTTGGTTTCTTTTCCCCCCTCCCCTTTTGTCGTTCTTTTTGGAGACTTTTCACACTTGCAACATCCCTCTCGGGATGCTGCAGGGTTTGCAGCTGAGAGGCACGAGCTCTGTCTGGGCACAGACCACACTTATCCTGGTAACCCCATTCCCTGCCCAGGAAATATTTGGTGTGGAGATCCCTCAGTCAAGATTTTTGCTTTTCATGCAGCTCAGCAGACAACGAACCTTAAAACATGACCTATTTCAAACCTGAAAAATAAAGAGAATGAGAGATTTCCTCCCAGATCCTCCTCCTTGGGGCTTTTTTTTGTCTTGGATGATCAGCTAGGACAATAGGATAATAGTTTGGATTATTAAGCAAAAAACTTCAAGCAGATGAAAGACAAAAAAAAATTTCACAATGATAAATAGAATTATTATCCAGTTAAACAAAGGCACAAAACAGTGAGACATGCCCAGGGAAGCCCCAGGGGAGAAAATCCTCAATGGCTTTAATGTGTATCCAATCAGTTATCCCAAATTAGCAGGAGGCAAAGAGAGCAAATCCCCAGGGACTTGAGCTGGGGTAGGGACAGACTTTGGGGTTTGGAAAGGATGACAGCAAAACGGAGAGGAAATGTGAAAATGGCCCCATGTGTGAGGGAGATCCCTCTGTGAGATCCCTGAAGTGGGAATGGGGACCCCAAACACTCCTGGGATCCCCTGGTCTCAGGGAATCAGGGAGGGAAAGCCGTGTCCACCACCCCCAGTGCAGAGAGGGTGAACCCCACAAACCCAGGACAGAGCTCTGGCCACCCCAAACCTGCAGCTGCGGCCCCAAAATGGCTTTTCCTGCTCCCCGGGGCGTTTAACGGGATCCGAATTTACGACTCTTCCCTTTTGATGTTGTCACGAGGGGCTGAAGTCATCTAATGATTTTCTGCTTTGCTTTTTCCCTTCCCTTTCTTTTTGTCCCTCCCCCCTCTGCTTTCAGAGCGTGGGGCTGAGCTCAGCCTATTGTTGCTTGCAGACATCTGTGCTGCAGCCAGTCCCAGATTTCCCTTTGGAAACCCCAGTGGAGTTTTCTCCAGCAAATCCTGTGAGACCAAGAGGTAGGAAAATATTTAAATCCACCATTCCCCCAAAACATCCCAGGAGCCAGGAGGTGAACACAGGGGTTGGTGACTGCTCCTGCCTACAACCCCAGCCAGGTGTGCAGGGGAGGATCCACCCCAAATCTCAAATCCCAAATCCCAAATCCCAAACCTCTCCTCCTGCATGGCCGAGTTCCTCAGGCAAGGCATGAAAAATCCCCCTGGAAGATCTCTCCAGGGAGGTGTCAAAATATCACCACGAGGGTGTTGCAATTGCCCTTCCCTCATTTCAGGCTCCTCTGGGAAGAGGATCCGGCGTGTGGAGGATGAGGGATGACCTGGGTGATACCCAAAGGGAAGCAGCTGTTGGCAAAATGAAGTGATAGATCCCAAAAATAAATTCCAAATAAAGTGGCAACGTGGCTTTAGGGCTGATCAGTTTGACCACCCCGTAGCACAGAGTAGAAAACCTTTTGAAAATAAATCATGCCTGGTTTAATTCAAATTAGAGGAGGAACTTAAGCAATTTAATAAAGGCCATTTTAATAAGAATAAGGGTTTTTTTTGCTCATATTTTGCAATGATCACTGTGGAGCCACAGGGCTTACACACAGCCCAGCATCAAATCAGATCCTACATCACCTATTTCAGGGGGCTTTTCATCTCAAACTACCCCAAATATTAGGAAATCCTTGTAGTTTTTGGGAAATCCTACTGAGAGAATGTTAAAAGATGCACAGAAACAGAAATAAAAGACAGAAAAGCTGCACAGAGACAATGCAAACCCAGCAAACAGCTCCAGATGCTGTTTGGATTGGGAATGCTGTTCATAGTTGAAACCTCACTCCCTTCCTTCTGGTTTGCTTGGATAGAGTTTTTACCAACAAAAATTCCCTCTTGGGAAGGTAAAAAAGGAAAAAAGAAGGTAAAAGAGGAAAAAGAGGTCAAATCTGACCAAAAATTCCCTCTTGGGAAGGTAAAAAAGGAAAAAAGAAGGTAAAAGAGGAAAAAGAGGTCAAATCTGACCAAAAATTCCCTCTTGGGAAGGTANTACCCCAAATATTAGGAAATCCTTGTAGTTTTTGGGAAATCCTACTGAGAGAATGTTAAAAGATGCACAGAAACAGAAATAAAAGACAGAAAAGCTGCACAGAGACAATGCAAACCCAGCAAACAGCTCCAGATGCTGTTTGGATTGGGAATGCTGTTCATAGTTGAAACCTCACTCCCTTTCTTCTGGTTTGCTTGGATAGAGTTTTTACCAGCAAAAATTCCCTCTTGGGAAGGTAGAAAAGGAAAAAAGAAGGTAAAAGAGGAAAAAGAGGTCAAATCTGACCAAAAATTCCCTCTTGGGAAGGTAAAAAAGGAAAAAAGAAGGTAAAAGAGGCAAAATCTGAAGTAGCATAAATAAAAGCCAAAGTAAAAGGGATTTTTTTTTTAAGAAGGAGAAGAAACAATCTTCTACCAAGTAAAAATTAGACTTTGATAAAACCTTCTTAGAAACCCCACTAAATTTCCCATCCAGCAACAGCTTTTTGCACAGGAAGGAGCATTTTGGAGATGCTGACCAGAAAACTTCCCCCCATCACCTGGCAAACCCCAAAGCCAGCCACAAAACCATCCAGTGGAATTCCAAACCCACCTTGGCAGAGCTCAAATCTGCAGGTAAGTACTGCACAAAAAACCGAAAATGCTTTGGTGTGAGAATAATTAAAGGTTGTGGCTGTAATTAGCTGCAAAGCAGGGTGAGAATACAGACCTTGAGCAGCACTTCTGGCCCTTCACCACCTTTTTGGAGCAGCCTGGCACTCTGGCAGCTGAAGGTGCCCTGGAGCAGATGGCAGGGGCTCCGTGCCAGGGCAAAATTAACATTTTGTGCAGTCCTGCTTGACAGCAGCATAAAACTCAGTGAGGGGGAAAGGCAGCAACTGGTGCAAAATGGGAGTGGGCTCCACCTGTGGGCTGGAGGGGCCTGCAGGGACAACCAGGCTGTCACCTGAGGGGACCTGCCTGGCCCATCTCCAGGAGGTCCCATCAGCCCTTGGCTTTCGCCAAATTAACCCAACACTGAGCATGGCACGTGTTTTAACTTCATGATTCAAAAAAAACCCTAAATCTTCTGACTCCAGGCAAATCTACCAAAGAAACCCCAGATAAGGGGGATTGTCACTCCTGGTGTCCTGGCTGCAGAGGTGGGGTGGGTGCTCACCTCCCCCTGAGCACCAGCCAGGTCCATTTTTTAGCTCTCCAGAGAGGATTTGTTCCTGTTCAACTCCTACAAATTCCAGCTCTGCCACCACAAACCCACGGGCATCCTCAGGACAACCACAGAGCACCAGCAATTAAACCCTGAATCAGCCCAAATTAGGAGCTGATGAAGCTGCAGCAGTGGCAGAACACTGAAAGGCAAAATCCCTAGAAACAAAGGGCAGGAATGGAACCCAGTTTTGCACAATTTCCCCCCAATCTGCTTTGCTGAAAGGCCAAAGTGCAAAGCCTCAGCCGCGGTGTTGACACACCAAAATGAAAAGCAATGTACAATAGGGCTTATCTGGAGAGGCAGGAGTAGGAGATGAACGGGATTGCAGCAGCTCAGGAAGTTGTTCCAAAGGATCCTGGAGTAATATTGCACTTGGACTTCAGAGAAGCAATTAGAGAAGGCAATAAAATCCGATGTGATAGACGGCCCTGAGGGGAGCGTGGAAGATAAAATTGCAAAAAAAAAAATAATAATATAAAAATCTTCCCTGGGAGCTGCTGGAGGGTACCCAGCTCAGCTTCCACGGAAAAGGAGGAATGGGAGCAGTGTGGGGAATGGCAGGGAGGTGTGTGCTGCATTTCCTGGCGCTGTGAGGCCTTAAAATCCTGCCTGAGGTGTGAGGAGGAGGCCTTGGAGCATCCCCACTCCTGATAAATCAGACCCACTGGAGTGCTACAAACAAAGCCATTACGGGAAGGCCACTTAGATGCCACTGGAAAGGTCACTGGAGCAGCATTTTAAAGCTAAATCCAGTTGTATCCTACTGATAGAGCTGCCGGGAAACAAAGGGAGCAGCTAAAAATCCAGGAGGGATTACTCTGGATTTACTCATTACTCTGGAAATACCTCGGCAAACAACAGGTTAATCATTGCAGCTGGTGCACAACAGCCAAGAGAAAAACACCCGAGGAGCTGCAGCTGGAATCAGAGTGCTCAGGGGATGATGGCACTCTCCTCCTTTCAGGAAGGGGAATGGGATCTTGCTGTTTCAGTGAGGATCAACTGGGCAAGCCTGGGTCCATTTCCATGCACTTCATTCCATTTCTTGTTTCACTTGATATCAGGTTTGTTTTATTTTTGAAATTTCATCTCTTCTGTTTTTCTTCTGTCTCTTTGTTCACCTTTATTCCCCGATTTTAGGGAATTCAATGGGAATAATTTTGGCAACTTTTGGTCCTTTTCACTGCACCTCATTTCATTTCAGTGTATCGGGTTGTAGTCACCCCATTTCAAATTTCCTGGTTTTTTCAGTTTCATTTTTAGTTGATCATATCTCCTTTCCAGAGTGTTTGTTCCAGTCTGTCCTCCGATTTCAAGATTTAATTCCCTTTCACTGCACTTCCCCCTCAACACGCAGAGGGAAGATGAATTTCGGAGGAAAATTGGCATTTCCCAGGGAAAATCCCCCCTGGACCCGCAGGTCTCAGCCCAGCACCTGCTGAATGCAGGCACCACTCGCCCTCCTCTGTCCCCCCTCTCCTCCCAGGGTGAAAGCAGGCGTGGGTTATTGGGTTATTTATGTCCCAAACTCAGCACATCACACAGAGACTTTCCCAGCCTGGATCAGCTGCACCACATTGGATCCCACGGGAAGCAGAGCCCAGCCCAGCCCCTCGTCGCTGCAGGAGTGTCCCTGGGATATTTTTGTCCTTCCCTGGGGGTTCTCAGCCCTGGGAGCCCGGGGAGGGGTGGCAGGACCCCCTCACATCCAGCCCCTGTTGTTCCCTGCAAATGTGAATCCCAGGGAAAAGGCATGATGCTCATCTCCAGCTCATTTACCACTGTGGGACCCTCACAGGCACAGCAGAACTGAGGATTTTCCTAATTTTTTAAAGGGAAAAAGAGGTGAGGAAGCAGCAGCCGAGTGTATCCAAGCTCTCCCAGCAACAGCTCCGGGCTGCAGGAGGGAGTGGGGTCCCTCCCAAGTGCTCCAAGCAGAGGTGAAACTCCTGATGCAGACCCAGGAGCTGTGCTGGGGCTTTCCTGGGAGGATGGGTGGCAAGGGGGAAAAGGAAAGTGACAGAGAAATCAAGAGGATTTAGCAATTACCCAACGACTGCAAAACTCTTTGAAGATGGGAAGGGTGGGATAAAGCTCTTACCCAAATCCCCCAAACTGGGAGATAATCACTTGCAGGACTTTGGCCAGGAATCCAGTCCCTGCCATCGAGGAAGAGCAATCACTGGAAAGCCTCCTGGCACCTTCCCTATTTACAAAAACTTGGCTCTTTGCTTTTATTTCTTTTTTTTTTTCCTAATAGAGCAAGGGCCTCCCCTCTGGAAGGAGCCATCAGCTGGTGCTTCCCAGGGAAAGGAGGGCACGTTCTGCCTGTGGGGTGAACCAGAGCGGGTTCAGAAGAACCACGGGGTCCTGAGCCACCCCAGATCTGGGGGAAAGCACCTCTGCCCTGTGGCACAGCCAAACTGAGGGATGCAGAGCTGTCCCAGCAGGGTGACCGTGCTGGGAGCAGCCAAGGCAAGCTTGGAGCTCAGCAGCAAACAGGGACAAACTTCTCCTTGCTCCAAGAAATAACCTGGCAAGGCAGCTGGGATGCTGCAGACAGGCTAAAATGCCAGGAACTCTTCAAATTCCAGGATTAGCCCTAGAAACAGGAGTGCTTCCAAGCCCCAGAGGTGCTGTGAGTGCACAGCCCTTCCCAAATCCAGGCATTGCTTCTCCCCGCTGTGAAACGCTGACAGGGCTCTTTATTCCTGGTTCAGGGCTGGAGGGAGCAGCATGGAGAGGGCTGCTGGAGGTCCCAGGGGTTATCCTCAGGGCTTTCAGCTCATCCTGCAAAGTCCAGCACCTCTGAACCCCCCTACAAAGCCTGACTGTGGTAGCCAGCAAAGAAGCTGAAATTTGGGGGATTTTTGGATTTTTCTTCAAGCCCACGGCACGGGGTAAAGGCAGGATTTGGGGCAGAGCCTCTGGACGTGGCACCAGCTCCATCCCTTCCCCAGATGCAGGAGAGCAGCAGAATCAAAATGTACCCTGGGCACTGCCAGCCTTCAGGGGTCAGGGTTGAAACATGAGTTGATTGTAGCCCCAAAGCTGCTCAGATTGGGTCATAATGCTTATTAAAACTTCTCCCACCCCCCTGGGCAGATGGTGAGCAGCCTTTGCTGCCTGAACCAGTTCAGATGTGGCCACAATCAATTCCTCACCCATCAGCAGAGGTTTATCAACACAGAGGAAACTTTTATGAAAGCCCTCAAAGTTTCCTTATTGAACCACGGGTTTCTGCAAACCCACATTTCCAGCAGAACATTTTCCTGCTTGGTACTCCCACAGCTGTGAGTTGGGCTAGAAATAGATCTGAAAACCCCCAGCCAAGTGCCAGCTCTCCCCTCCAGCCATCCCCCAGGCCAGGTCCCCACCACGCTCTCCTCAGGTGAATAAATCACCCTCCTGCCAGGGCCAGGGAATCCATACCCTCCCTTCCTTTGAGGGAAATGGAATTCTGATTAAAACCCAAATGAACTGAACTCAAAAATGCCAATTACCAGCAGAAAAAAATCAATAAAATGTGTTACTACTGTTAATGAGGTGTCTGGCTCTTCATCTGCCACTTCCCTTGGGGACACTCTGGAAGGCTGTGGGTGAAGAGGTCCTGAGGAAAGGCTGGAAGTTAAACTGAGGAGCTACAGCCTCACCCACAGGTAACTGAAATATCTTTTCCAGCTCCTGGTTCATTTTTTAATCCTCTTTTTAATCTTTTAATCATCCAACCCATGTGATGATGCCCGTCACCCACAGCTGGTGTCACCAAGATGCTCTTGGGGAAGAAAGAGGGGAAGGTGAGGACATCCCTTGCTGCATGATGTGGCACCTGACATTTGGGTTGGGCTGCAAAAATCCATCTCCAGGCTGAGAAAAATCCACCCTGCGGCGTTTCCAGGGCTTTGCAGATGGCTGGGAAAGGTCGCCCTGTCATTATGGGAGCTGAGCAAAAAGGGGGCCTGGCAATTCTGCCAGCTGGTGTTGAGATTTTGGGCTTAAGCAACCCCAAAAGGGATCAGAAAGATGAAAAGTTTGATAAAAGTCACCTTGGCTGTGCTGGGCTGGTTAATGGTTGGACTTGACGATCTGAAATTTTTTCCAGCCTAAATGATTTTATGATCAGAGTGTGATTAGCTGGCCACATTTCCAATTTCACATGGAAATGGGGATGCTGGGAGCACATTCCTCAGGCTGGGAGGGACCAGGGTCCAGAGGGGCCCAGGGGCTTCCTTGCACCCCACAGGGTTTGGACAAAGGAGGATCAGGCAGGGCTCAGTTCCCATTTCACACAAAAACTCAGTAAGTTCCCAGTAGTGGCACCATCACAGCCCATCCAGACCTTGCCATTATTCCCTTTTAGATTTGATGCTTAAAACCCCTGCAAAGTGTAATTTCCCCCCATTTCCCAGGCACTCAGCTCAGCTTCAGCTCAAAAAGCTTTAGGGAAGGAACATCTCTCTTTCTGCAGAGCAGATAGCAGGACATAAAGTCAGCAAAGAACCAGGGCTGCCCCCAATGGGGTCAGAACCTTCCAGATTTTTCCTTCTTCAGGACATCTTCACATATTGCAGATGTCTTAAATACCCACAAAGAGGGATCTTTATACTTGAAGCAAGATGAGCAAAAGACAAAAAAAGACCCAGAAAGAGCCATTATTACAGAAATAAGTTGAATCCTCATCATCCCCTCTGCTTTTAGATCGTATTTTGGGGACTTAGAGGGGTTTTGTTCATAGATCAGGTCCTTTTATGATGTTTCTTAAAGCAGAAAAGAGATAGTAGTCAGTGTTCTCATAGCACTTTGGACTCTGAGAGCTGTGTGGGATTTTCCCAGCACACCTCAGAGCAAAAGGGAAAGGTAAAAATCCCACTGAGGTTTCCCTGGCAAAAAGCAGCAGGATGGGGATCAGCAAAGCCAAAATCTCACTCTGGGCAGCCTTCAGGGCTTGGAGGAGCTTCCAGGAGCTTCCCAGGGGTTGCAGTGGAACAGCACAAGGGCACAAGCCCCAAACCAGCCTTGCCTAAGGCTCCACGTTCCCCTTTCCCCCAGTGATTATCCCAAATCCAACACGTCCTCAAGCTGGAGGGAAGCCTGACTCACTCCCTATCACGGCCATCAGTCATCCACACACGTGGCTTTGGTCTGTGGAAAAAAAGGAATTGCTTTAATTTTCCAATAGTTCAGGGCCAGATATCCCTGCTGGCACGGAGAGCTGTGAATTTTTCACGGGGGCCCTTCTCTCCTTACGCAAAGTTTGTGTTTTCAGCTCCTTCCCGCTGCAAACCACAGCAGCTGCAGGAGATTCGGGGCATCCTGGCTGCTCCATCCCACACCACAGGGCTTTGCTGGGGTGTTTTGTCCCCTTTTCCTGGCCATGGGGACAGGCAGAGGGCACCCTGAGGGCCAAGGGCACCAGCTGCACCCACTGATTCCTGGCACTGGGTTTTGGGAAGCGGCTTTGGAGCTGAGCCGCTCTCCAAGGAACCTTTTCCACAAGGAGAGAGGCAGGAAGATAAAAGAGTGGCCACGGGAGAGAAAAGACTCATTCAGATGTCTTTGATCCAAAGCAAACACCCCCTTTCCTTGCTGGAAAACTTCCTGCACAATCTGAGTTTCCTGAACAGCAAATCTGCCCCTTGCGAGGCCTCGGGAGCCCCAAAGGTGACAAGAGCTGCACTCCAGGACCTGGGTTTCCTTGAACTGCACTACACACATCTGCAAATAGGGATGGGACCAAATCCAACCCCTGACTTCCAAATGATCTGGAAAAGAGTTTTTCCTTGGCTCCTTTCACACCCCAACCCTTGGGCCAGGCTGGCATCTCAGCAGGGCCTGGGAGGTGCAATCCAGCCGTGCACCACTGCCTGGACACCCACACAAAACTCACCCAAACATTCCCACCTCCCAGATTCCTCCCTCACAGCACTCCAGCCTCCTCTAGCACAAGTTACAGCTTTTGGTTTGGATTTGCTGGCTGGAATCAGCATCCCCTGAACTCCACAGCCACACTGGAGAGCCCAGGCCAAGCTTTTCCTGGCCATACAGACTCAGGCCGTGTTTACCCAGGGCTTGGAAAAATGATTCCACTTTTATTTTAGCTCAGAGGACTGACCAAGGGGTCACCTTTAAGCTAAGGGTGGTATAAATAGAAGCTGAGTGAAAAAAGCAATGTACAGAGAGTCAGGAAAGCCTCTCCAAGAGCGGGGAGGGAAGCAGGACCCCATAACCCTGAGCAGGGACATATTTGAAAGAGAAGGTTAACAGGGACCAGGGTCCAGGTCAGCTCCCATCCACCCCTGGATGGATAAGGACAAGCTCCCAGCTGCCTCAGCATATATATTTATGTACATTTGTGCCACAGGATGCAGAGCAAAAGCCAAAACTCCTTCAGCACTCCTGGCCCTGAGTGTTCCCCTGCTCTCACACATCGTGCCAAGCCTCTGTCAGAGTGAAAAAAGTCTGGGGGAAGAGAGGGCTGGGAGCTGGAAAATAACCCTGGTGACTAAAGCATGCAACTTTCTGGGGACTTACAGAACATCAGTATCTCAGGAAACCACCACGAAACACTGGGATGAAGTTACTTTTCACTCAGCTGCCAAAAGAAAAAGGGTTTAAAGCACAGCTGGTGGCACCCAAACCTGAGCAAGACAAAGCCACCAGTGAGGAGCTGCAGCACAGCCCTGCTGCTGGAGTTGTTCTGTGTCACCTGCACAACCCCTGCTTCCCTCTCCAAGGCAACACCCATCCATCCATCCACCCATCATCCACCCATCCATCCATCCATCCACCCATCCATCCATGATCCATCCATCCATCCATCCATCCATCCATCCATCCATCCATCCATCCACCCACCCACCCATCCACCCATCCCAATCCATCCCAATCCATCCCAATCCATCCCAATCCATCCCAATCCATCCCTCCATGCCTGGTGTGGTGCTTTGAGCTGTGCAAAGGATGTGGAGAGCACCAAGGGCATCCAAAAAGCATCTCCTGCAGAGTAAGAGCCTCGGTGCTGCACAGGCTGATTTATTTGGGGTTTTGCCACCACAGAATCCCAGAATGGTCAGGCTGGAAGGACCAAATTCCCTGCTCCAGCAGTGTCATCCCCCAGCACACGGCACAGGGTTGTGTCCAGAGAGCTCTGGGATATCTCCAGTGAAGGGAGGCTCCACACCCCCTCTGGACAATCTGTTCCAGCTCTCACCTGCACAGGGAAGAAATTCTTCCCCAATTGCAGGTGGAGCTTCCTGGGCATCAGTTCCTGCCCATTCCTCTTGTCCCATTGCTGGGTCCCTGCACACAGGGACAGCCAGGGATGAGGTCCCCTCTCAACATCTCCTCTCCAGGCTGAACAGCCCCAGCTCCCTCAGCCTTTCCTCATCAGAGATGCTCCAGTCCCTTCATCCCCTTTGCCCCCTGCTCTGGCCCCACTCCAGGAGCTCTTCTCTCCCTGAGGAGCCCAGAACTGGACCCAGCTGTCCAGATGTGCCTCTCAGGGCTGAGCAGAGGAATGAGGACTTTGCATCTCCCTGCTTACCCTGGCACTGCCTCCTCCACGGCCTTTGGTGCCAGAAGAAACCTGCAGGGGGACAAGGGAGAGCAGGAGCTCGGCACTGGAGCAGCTCCACGCTCCGGAGTGGCCTCGGGGAGATTTTATAGGGAATACAGAGCTCTCCTGGGCCATGGCTCACCCTCAGGAGGAGAAACCAGCTCAGTCACAGTGCTCTGGAAAAGGGCAACCTCAGCAGGGGAACGGGGCCTCTCCGCCTGGAAACGCGCCCGGCACGAGAGGAGCTTCCTCCACTTTCCCAGCTCACGGGGGAGGAGGAAGGAAAGGATCTTGCTCTGCACAGGAAAAGGGATCCATGGATATCCTTGCACAGCACAGGGGTGTGGTTCCATGTTGATCTCATGCTGCAGGATGTGGGACAGCCATCCTTGGCCCCTGCAGCCACCCAACCCTTCCCAACACCTTTAACTGAGTGCAGAGAGTTTTATGAAGCCCTTCAGAGTCAGACTCACACCACAGCCCGGGCAGACACAACCCGAGCAGCACCTTTGTGGCTTTGCCTCACAACATGAAAGAAATCTGTAAATGCTTCCAAAAGAAAAATAAAAAAAGCAATTTCCCTCCTTTTTAAACACTGGTGGAGGCTCTAACTGAGTAAAACATCCACAAGAGGCAGCAGTGAATGACTCCATCCCTTCAGACGCTCTCACAGGAAATTAAAGACCTGTTATTAGCAGCAAATACAAGAGAGTGATGCCTGCAGGTCCATCCACCCATGGATGATCCCTTGCTGGGAGGAGCTTGAAAACACCACACACGAGTCAAAAGCAGTACCAACATCAGCCAAATATCACTTGTTCAGCTGGAAAACCTGATCCTCTTGGTCCAGACCCACCCAGAACTGGGAGGATTTTCCCCTGGCACTCAGGGAGAAGCTCCACATTCCCAGTTTCCCGAGCCAGCACAGCCCCAGAGCGTGAGGAGACCGTGGCACCTACTGGTTTGGGGCAGTGGATGTATCTTGCCAGGCTGATGATGAGGTCGTGGGTGATGGGATCCACCAGGTTTCGGAAGCTGGCGTAACGATAGAGGACATCATCCAGAGAGGTCGACTCCATCCCCAAATCCTGCAGGAAATGGCAAAGGAGCAAGGTGAGGTGGGGTATAAAAGCCAGTGGTTCTTAAAGCCAGCCCTCACTGGAGGAGGAGCCGAGGAGGAAATGGTCCCCAGCAGCTCCCACTAGAAATGTTGTTGGAGGGTTTTTGTTTTCCCCGAAGTTTTGGTGGCAAAGAGGAGGAAGGGACACCTTGTGTCACCTTGAGGGAGGCTGCACTCCTGGCCTCCACCTGCTCTGCAAAGAGGCTTTAGGGCTGCAGGATCAGCCTCATTAACGCACGGAGTTAATGACACCCTTGGAACAGGACAAAATCCAAGATGACCCCAGAGAACATCACACGGAACTGCAACTGGAGAATAAATGCAGCACTGGAGGAGTTCTGGGGCTGCTGTGCCCAGGGAGGGAAGAACGAGCTGAAAACTGCAGCAGAGGAAACAGGAGAGTGGATTGGAGTGAGGGAAGAGCAAAATGCTGGATTAGGCTGACTGGGACAGTGGAGACTGGACAAGGTGGTGTCAGGAGCAGCTCAGATGGAGCTGATCCTGCCCCAGGGATGGGCCCGACCTCCTGAGGTCCCCTCCGAGGCTGCTTGCTATGGTTTGTAATTCCTAGACTGAATAATTTGAGGAATTTTGGCAGAGAACTCATCGCTGTTTGGAATACATCAGTGCACAGGGATGAGGAGGGGAAGGGTTATACACAGTGCACTCCTTTTACCTCAAATATATTTGTGTATATAATACCCAAATACTCTTTTTATTCCTTTTTGAACTTTTTTTACTCCCCATGGAGCTGGTGGCGCCCGGCACAAAGAATTTCCTTTTGGCATACACAAGCCAATAACACCTTGGTCCCATGCAATAAATTAAAGCTTGTCCTGAGCTCAGAGATGCTCCAGCCCCAAAAACCCCAGGGGAAGGCACATTGCTTGTAGGTGTGGATGCTCTGTGATTTTGGACAGGTTGAAAACAAACATCTGCACTTAAAAAAAAAAAAAATAATCTGTTGTGCCTTCAGACACAACAGCCCGAGGGATCTCACATTACAGCAATTACAGCTCAGGCCACAAACGAGGTGACAAGTGTTTATCCCACTGCTTTCCTTGGTATTTTTAGGATCAGCCCCGCAGCACTGCCTGAGTTAACACCAACTCCTTGACTGCGAACTGGTTATTTAGTAAAAAAAGAGCCGAGGCAGTTAAAAAACACGCACGTGTGAGGCTGCTCTGCCTTGGGAGCACAAAAAAAGCCTGGGAATAACAAATCCAAGCGGCCACAAAACCCAGCTCAGAACGTGTCCGCTGGGAACAAACGTGCCCTGTCGGGAAAATCAAGTGGCCAGACTGATTTCTGGTCTGTCTCACGGCTTCTGCTAAGCTGTACTTCAAAAAAAAAAAAAAAGAAAAGAAAAGAAAAATAATTAATCTCAGCGTGGAGAGAGCTTGGGCTCCTTTACAAGAGGAAGAAGAAACAGAAATTGTGTCAAAGGAAACTCCCACTCTTCCAGGGAGAGAAGGACCAAACAGCAGCGTGGGTGTCACCTTCCCAGCTTGGTAAAGCTCAGCATTAGGATTAAGCAAACTTCAGACAAAAGGTGGGTTTGGTCAATGATCTATGGCAAACACCAGGCACTACCAGAGGGCCAATCTGGGCACTTGGGGCAACTCACTGGGACCTCTCAGGATCAAACCAGGCTCTGCATCTTGCCCCTTCAAGCACCTCAAAACTCTTCATTATTTTCTCCTCAGCTAAAATTAAAACGTCCAGCTCATAAATCAGAGAATTTCTCCTCCTCTCTCCTGGGAGAACTCCACATTTTTCGCATGGAGCGTTCCCTCCTCCCTCCTGGTACTCACATTTTTTATGCACAGATGTCTTTCTCAGCTGCTCCCCAAACCTCTCTGCCACACCAGCATTGTCTCTTTCCCACCACACGCGATATTTTAAAGCCTCTCAAGGCTGAAACTTGTTCGAGGCCAAGTGATGAGCTCATCTGCAATTTAATCACTTAACACCAGCTCGTGCTGTCAGCAGCAAATCACCCATCACTGGCTTTGCAGAAAACGCCCAGCATCTGGCTCCAGTCGCTTTTTTTTCAGCACGTTCCTTTTTCCCAGGGGGTTTTACCTGGATGGCAAGTGCAGATTTCAAAGAAATAAGGGTTTAAAGTGATGGGATTTGTGAGCCAGGCATGGCTTTCTCAGGACAGATTTGAGGAGTGGATCCAAACCCCTGAACTCTGCTGGGGTGTTTTGTCCACGTGTGGCAGGAAAATGGGAACATCTCTGCAGGTAATGACAGGAAAAAGGAATTTTCAAACAGAAGTCACCCATGACTTCTCTGTGGTTTATCCCATTTGTTTCCAGCTTTAGGAAGCTGGAAGACAAACCATTGATCTATCCTTATCCACTGGAAGGAAAACTTCCTGCCTCCAACCAGCTGAGCCTCCACGGGAGGAGTCTTCTGCAAATCTGGCACTGTAAAGATATCAGGTTTTTAAAAAAAAAAAAAACAACACCAAAAAAATCCAACCACCTCCCCCACTTTGAGGGGTGAATTTGAAATTCATAGCCAAAAATCCAGCAGAAAAAAATGTAACGTGTTCCCCCAGCAGCCAGCAATAGAAATTCACCAGCCACAGCCATGAAAGGTAAAAAAAAACCAATTATTTTTGAAAAGAAAACCCCAGCCCCAGTGAGAGGCACAGGGATGCTGGGCCCAACCTGCTGCTTGCAGCAAAAACCAAAAACCAGCTCTTTCCCCCCAAAACTCAGAGCTCAGCCTCCACTCTCCAGGCCAACATCACCCAAGCAAAACATCTGGGGGCTGCACCCCCAACTTATCTCTCCCTCATGCCAGGTAAAACAACTTCTTATTCCTTTCTGCTGTCAAGAGCTGCAGCTCCCAGGCTTTGGAAGCTCCAAGTTGTGTTTCCACGAGTCCCAGCATCCCCCAAGCCACCCAGAGCCATAACCAACCACAGCCAAGCCCATTTTTGCTTATTAAACTATTTATCACTGCAAATTGAATTGTAATTAGGGGAAAATGCAGCAGGTCCCTGTGAGGAGTCATTGAGAGAGCAGCTTCTGCTGTTGTTGTTTTCACTAACACGGAGTTATTGCTGCCCAAATGAGCTTCCTGTGCAAAAAAAAACTCATCACAGCTGCTCACAAATATCCCAAGAGCTGCTGCTTTGGCCAGCACCTCTTCCAAAACTCCTTTACATCCACTAAATTCAGGGCAGCATCCTGAATTTCCAAGCAGGGAGGTTGTTGTTGTAAACAAGATTCGGGCACGAAGGAAGGAAGGATTAATTCAGTGTTCCATCCATCATCTGCTCCAAGTTATCTGGGAATAAATGATTGGTGTGGGGAGGAAGGTCAGACAGAGGGGTGAGATGTGACTCATCAGTTTTTCTGGATGTTGGACAGATCCTGCTGCTCAGCCCGTGTCTCGTGAGGAAAACCCAACCACTTCCTCCTCCTCTTCCCCAAAAAGATTTTTCAAGGCAGGAATCAATTTGTGCTTGAGAGAAGAGTAAAGCACCCCAAAGGTGGTGATGCCACAGCAGATTTTGGGACAAAGCAGCCCTCAGCCACACAGAGATGATCAAATTTGCACTTTTGAGGGGGGCAGGCAGCACTTGGGAGCTCAGCTGCAACTGGGCAGCTGTGATGGGACCAGCACATCTGGATGGGGTGTCCCAAAAGCCACCCTGGGAACCTCCACACAAACCAGCAGCTGCTTCTGCAGATTTCATGTCCAACCCAGCGGCCTGGAGTAAAATCAGAGTTTAAATACGTGGGGGATTTTCTGTTTCACAGAGTTAATATCAGTTTGGGAGCCACGAATGGCTCATTGAAGCCCTGAGCGAGGGTGCAGGGAGAGAAGGGAGTCGATGATTCGGGGAAGGAGCAAATATTTCCCTGGCAGACTGACTCAAATAATAAATGGTGGCAGCTTGAACCCCCTCCAGGAGGCTGGAATTGGAGGAACTTGGAGAGGTGGATTAATGGGCAGAGATGTGATGCTGCCAGCCAGATAATAAACAACTGAGAATAGGAGATCTGCAGAAAAATGCTCTTTTATTTCATACTGCCAGGCAAAGGCAATGACTCCAACTGGAATTTGGCCAGACCACAGTTAAGATTTCTTCAGGAGGCTGCCTATGGATGTTTAAAGAGGATGGCCTCAGCTCTCCTGATTTACAGAGCCACTGGGATCCCAGGAAAAGCCTGGAAGTTCTGTTTGGGTAAGGTGACTCCAGGATTTGCTTTGAACAACTCCAACAATTCCAATCCACCGCTGCCTTTAACCCAGCTCTTTGCCCTGAGCTCACCAAACACTGTCCACTCATCCCTCCTAGAGCAGCAGGAGCTGCCCACATCCTGGTTTTCCATCCAAGCCTGGGGCTGGGGCTCCAGCTGGGGCTCCAGCCCCAAGCCAGGATCCTGCTGGCCACGCAGAGCCTGCACCAGATGGCTCCTGGTGGGACTTGTCACTTATTCCTGCTGCTCCCAGACAGATGGGTGACAGCCCAGCCTGCCAGCAGGCTCAGCCCAGGGGCACAAGAGGCTCTTTAGATCCCTCCCAAGGAGAGTGATGGCCACACAGTTTTCCTCCTGCAAAGGGAAAAAGCTGCAGTTCTAAGGAGGATTTGAGCAAAGCACAACTGAGGGGTCACTCTCCCACCCCCTCAGCTCCCTGGAGCCAGCTCCACCCAGAGCCCCCCACATTCCCTGGCTGAAACCCAAAGGAAAAGGTTAATGCATCAACCCTGCACGGCATCCACCCTGTGAACTCCTGTCTGGCTGCTGGGCCTCCCCTTCACAGCTCTGCAGTGAAGCATTAAATGAAAATATAACCAATTTAATCAAATCTGCCATTTCCATCCCCGTGTGTCTGCCCAAAGAGCTTCCTGGAGCAGCCCAGGCGCTGCCTGGAGTATCCAAACCACAGGTCAGGAGCAGAACTCCATCAATTTGTCATCCCTTTTGCCCTGTGACCAGTAGCCCTCAGGGCTGCAGAGGGAACTCCTGCCCCAGCACGGGGCTCATTCCCAGGATCAGCCCCAGCCTCGACCACAGCGTGCTGCCAGCTCCCAAATGCAAAATAAAAAAACCTTATCTTCACTTGCAAAAGCCTTCTAGATCTCTGCTGGAAAATGGACTTGGAGGACAGGCTGCCTATTATCTCCTGACAGGGAAGGAGCCAGAGCTGCCACCTAAGCTCAGTCTGCTGTCAATTCATATGAGGATGGTGATTCATCCTGCTCTAAGACAGCTGGGCTGACTCAGTCCCTGGATGAGCTTGTCTCTCTCAGTCACCTGCCAAGAAAAGCCCCTCTAATTAGCTGATCCTAGACATTCAGTGTTGAGGCAACTGGAGCAGGAAAATCCCACTCGTGCTGCTCTCACCTTTGTTTTCCAGCACAGCAAGCACGGAGCTCTGCGTGCTTTTCCTGCCCACTCTCCCAGCCAAAAGCAGCCCCATCTGTTTTGCAGCTGATCACCCATCCATATTAGTTAGATTTTTATGATTTGCTTCAGCACCCCATGGTTTTTTTTAGAGGTAACCCGAGGCTCAGACAACTCTTGTCCTTGGAAGGTGACAGGAGATGCCTGATGGCCACTGAAGATTTTTATTTGTGCGTGCAGCTCTCGTACCCTGCCCTCACAAGCAGTAAATCCACAAACAGCTCCGAAGTAAGTATTTACAGGAACAAAAGAGAGAAGCAGAGCTGGGGTCCTTGCAGGAAAGGGGAAGAGGTTCACAAGTAGAGGCTGGCACTGTCAGATGGGGAGGAATCGCTCGCCCTCATCGTTTCCACGGCCTGCGAGGGGCCGCCCCGGTGTCTGGGCCTGCAGCAAGTGAACGGTTCCTGGGACAAGAGCAGCATTCCAATCACACAATTCCCTGCCTGGAATCACACACCAGGCTCCCCACAGCCACTCCAGCTGACGGGAGCTGTTGGATCAACACTGAGCCCAGCAGCACTTGGTGCAGTCTGCTCCTCACCCCCACCTGCACGTACAGCGTTCCATGAGCCACACAGGCCCGCTCTGCACATCCCTGCAAACACCTCTGCTGGGAAAAGAGTCCCAAAACCCTCACCCAGATGGCCCAGCCTCAGTAATGAATCAAACAGGCAACGGGCTGGTGCTGCCTGTCCACCCTGCCACCCCTCTGTCCCTCCCCGGGTTACTCCGGTGTCACCACTCACATCAGACGTGGGGAAGGGGCACGGGTCTCACAGGTGATGAAGGTCCTCTGAGTTCAGGGGAATTGGGAGAGAAGAAGGAACAGATCCCAGCAAGGGAAGGAGCAGGATTTGGCTGTGGAAAGCCCTGCATGGCAGAACAGATGCTCTGCAGCTGGGCCAGATGGTCCCCAGCTGCTGCCAGGGAGCCTGCCTGGGACAGGACCCCGGATCCTCCCAGAGCTGATGGGATGGAGGATGCAGGAAGGCTCAGCCTGACCTGGCCCTGGTCTAACGGAGCAAATGAGACACTGGGAGTCCTCACCTCTCACTCCTCCCTGCCCTAATCCAGCCAGCTTCTCCAAACCACCCTCCCTTCACAACTGACACAGCACTGCATGAGCTGCCAGGCTCTGCCATTAATTCTAAACCAGGCTCTGCTTAGGAAGGAATCAGGATTTATTGTCTTGGCCCAGCAGCTGTCACCATGAGAGGCTTCAGGAGGAGGCCAGCGTGGGTCTCCTGATGTACAACAGGTGAAAAGGCCTCTCTGAGCCCATCCTGACCTGCTGTCCCCAGGAGCAGGTGATCCCAGACAGCCAAGCACAGAAGGAATTGCAAATCTCACTTGAAACAACAGATCTGCTTTTTTATCCACTCCAAAAATGCTGCTTTTGATGGCCCCCCCTTGCCCTCCTCAGCCAGCAGAGCTGCTGCAATCCAACAAAGGAAAAAGAAAGTTGATGATTTTGGGGGGATTGATCAATGCAGCCAAAAATTCCGAGGTGGGGATTGCCCACAGCTACCCAGGGGTTTTGTTTTGATGCCCAGCCCTGGGAAACACTCCCACACCCTCCCCCAGAACCCGCAGCATCAAGAATGCTGTTCCTGCCTCACCTGGAAGCCTCCTGGACCCAGCAGAAATCAATCCACTCCTGCACACACAATGAGAGGCTGCAACCCAAGAACTGCTGTCTAAAAGCTGCTCCCACTTCCAAGCCCTGAGCTGATTATTATTGCATTAGCCATGGAGGGATGCATTGTTAAAGCTCAATGGATGCTAAATTCTGCTTCAAAAGGATGGAATTTCGGGGTGGGAGACTGTAGGAATGTTTTGGCATCCTTTAATAGGTGCTGGAATAAAAGCTCAGATATTTCTGATACAGAAAATAAGCATCAGTGATTCCTCACCACAGCTCTCTCCCAGAGTTATTCAATGGAAGTAATTGAAGGCATCTTTGGGAGACACAAATATTCAATTAACTCTCCAAACTGGCTGCTCTGGAATAATGCAAGCATGACAAAAAGATAATTTAAGTGAACAAATTGCAGCTGACTCCCATAAAATGATGCCAAACCTTTATTTTTTTGGGCCATTTGCACCATTGCAGGAGCCTGGGTGGGAGGAGCACAGGGAAAAAATGGGTTTGGATCAATAGCAATACCTGCACATACCAAAATCCAGGTATATCCCTGGCTTTTTACCAGCAAGCAGAGTGGAATTACTCAGCACAAGAATCTGGCTGAGTATCACTGCAGGAATTAGGAGATTTTGCAAGGCAAAGATTTAGAAGGAACAAGATACAGAGAGATTTTAGTTCAAAGCAAAAGAGGAGGAGGTAGGGTTGACCTAAACATTGAAATAAAAGCTCCCTGACCTTTTTTTTGCATTAAAACTTATCCTCAGGAACAGCCTATTCCATGGAAGCACTTAGTACCTTCCCAAATATTAAAAGGGAATTCCAGCAAAGGAGAGAAACCAACCCAATCCCACGGCTGCAAAATCGTTTTCTTAATTAAGACAAAGCAACAGGACTGGAATAAAAATAAAGGTTTCCCCAAGGAAGCCAGCATCACCCAAGTAATTAATATGGACAACATGAATTCCAATTCTTTCATTTGCAAATCCAGCATCCCCAGTTAATCTCGAGCATGGACAAAGTCCATTAATAGAGCAGATTCCTGTAATGGGATTCAAAGCAATGGCAAATCAACCAATACAAAAAAACTTGTGTGGTTAAATAATCTACACTTTGCATAATAACATCAGTGCTGTGATGCTGGGTGGTTGTGTGGAGACAAATTCCAGAGCAATCCCAGCAGAAATACCCAGCAAGAAATTCAGATTGAGGTGGGAAAACCTCTGGGGTGAAATCCATGAGCCAAGGGAAAATCTTCCTCACACTCCACGAAACCTCTCGTGAGCAGCCCCACAAAGAGCTGGGAGCTCCCCAGGTGGTTTTCAAAGAGTGAGGGGGGATGATTTCCATTAAAATCCTTTCTCAACCCCCCCTGGTCTCACCCTGGGTGCCTCCTCTCCAGGACGTGCCAGTTCTGGAATTCAGCAGCCCCTGGCAGGACCTTCCCTGTGCCCTCCACTGCCAGCTCAGCCGTATTGACTGACAAACACCCATCCCAACCCGTCCTCTTTCACCAAGCCACTGCCCTTTTTGTCACCTTTGATGCCTCACAGCTCCCTGCAGAGGGTCTCCCCCTGAAGAAAAGGAGAAACTGAGTCACACAAAGTTAACCCCACACCCCCAAACTCGCACTGCTGCCCTCAGCATCCCCATTTCCAAACACTTTCAGCTGGGAGGCCACGGCTCTGCTCTCTCCTCCTCCTCCTCTGGGATATCTCCTCTCAGGCTTGCCAAGTCAGAAAACCACTTAAATACCTGATTAACTACAAGCACATGTTTAAATCCCGCCGGAGCCAAAGGGCTTGGATTAGCAGAGTGCTTCATACAGGGTTTTGTTAAGCAAAACTTCTTTCCTCCACCCAGTTCCCTTCGCAGGGAAGGACTGGGACACCCCAGAGTGAGATGCAGCTCAAGTGAGCAGTAGAAGAAGCATTTTGCACAAAATCAGGGAATGACATCCCGGGGGACACAGGCTGGGCTGGTGGAGAGTGCTCTGCCCTCCAGAGCCAGCAAACGTTTCCAGTAAGTGCCATTAAAATCCTCTTTATTTCACCACACACCAGGCTCCAGAAAGGCCAGAGGGTGGTGGCTGCTGCTCCTGAGCCCCAGAGATGTGACAGATTAACCCCAAAACGGCCTGAGAGCCTCTGTGCTTGGCTGAGAAGGGAAATCCAGGTTTCACTAGGGGTGAACAGACACAGGTAATAAACAGCTTTTCTGTTGTGCCCTGTCCCTCCTGCCCTGTTTGTAGGGTCTGGGTCCTCTGGGAGGGAAAGGGCTGCTCTGCACCCCCAAACCCACAGGACCCCCAGGCCAGGCAAAGAGAAGCAGGAACATCCCTCCTGCTGGGACAGGCAGTATCACATCCTGCTTTCAGCAATGAAAGGTGTCAACCCCCCCAGCTAAAATCCAAATATTTCTGCTTTGTTTGACAGCCAGGGCCATTAAATCGCTGTTGTTGATATTCCATTTCCCAGGGGGGATGCCAGAGGAGCTCGGGAGACACAAAACACACCTTGGCCCAGGGAGGTTCTGCCAGGGAAACTGAGTCTGTGAGGGTTCTGTGGCCCCAGGGATGAGCAGGAGCCATGAGCTGGGTGATGAAAACCACGCCTGGAGCTCACTTTGCAGGAGAGGATCCATGGCAAAGCTGCTGCCCCCACTGCTGAGTCACAGCTGCTGTGCAGAGCTCAGGGCAGGCTTTTCCTTCTCACAGCTCCCAGCCTGGATTTGGAGTTTCCTTCCATCAGTGGCTTCTGCCCGGCCCTGACTGTCGGGGTGAGGACCAAAAGACACCCAGGAACGAGGCAGGAAGCGGCTCCAGAGCGGGAATATCAGCAAAGCATCCACGTCTCCGTGCCCTGGGATATTCCCTTAATTCCCCACGATGTGACACCACCCCAGGAAGGGTCCCCAGAGAGAGGCCTGGCATGCCACAGGTAACAGAGCACCCTGCTAATCCCTCCTGCTTCCCCACGGGTGCTGAGCCTTCCTGGGAACACCCAGCTGGATCCCATGGAATGCTGTGGCCACAGGATATTCCCACAGGTGCCAGAACAAAGTCTGTGGCTTGCAGCTCCTACTCCCAGGACATTGATTTTCCACCTCCAAAACAGCCAGCTCTGATATTTTTTACACCAGCAGCTGCTCCTGAAGTTGACAGCAGAGGAAGAAGAACGTCAGGAACTTTCAGGACACAGCACCAGCTCCTTAATCTCATTTCCCAGATACAGCCACGGGGCTGAATAATCCCTGAAACCTGATGCAGGGTGATGAGCTGAGCAAGAGGGAAGCCAGCATGAGCTCATTGTGCTGAGCCTCCCCTTCCCTGCTCGGGTCCCACCGAGACATCCACAGCCCTGGGCTGGAATTCCTCAAACGGCCACAAGCAGCTGATTTCAATATCATTAAAACATGACTAATACAGACTTCGAGCTGGGTTTAAAGTGGAGGAGCCACTGGTGTGTGGTGAATCAGACACCTCCAGCCTCACACACACGAGATGTGGGTGAGCCATGGGGTGGCATTTAGCACACAGTGACACCAAACCCGCCTTGGGACCTTCTCCCCGTGCCAAGAAATGCCAGAAATTCATGCCTGGAAGAAAGATTCCCTTTTGCAAGGCATGAAACAGGAAAAAAAAAAACCTGGGTTTTCTCTCAAGACCCACAGGCTCATCCAAAATCACCAGTGACAAGTAAATAGGTTGGAAAAGCCTCCCTCTGAGAGCCAGGCCGACTCAGGCTGTGTTATCTTTTCCCTTTTTACTTTATCTTCCCTGATGTGCCTGCTCAGGAAGGGATAAGGAGCAGCTGTTCAGAGCCCTACTCTGGCTCTGCCACTTCTGTGCACTTCATTCCTGTTCCTGGGAATTCCCTGCTCCCCTTCCCCTCTGCCAGAGGGATGCTCAGCCCTTCTGCTCCTGCATTCCCTCTGAAACATGAGGAGTAGAGAAGCTTTTCCCTGGAAAAGAATCCTGGAATAATTTGGGGTGGAAAAGCTCAAGTCTAAACCATGTCCCCACATCCACACATCCCATAAACCCCTCCAGGGATGGGGATTCCAGCATTTCTCTGGTGGGACAAGCAGCATCCTGCTGGCTCTGGGATGGCTCAGTCAGAGCTGGAACATCCAGAGGAGCTGCGTCAGTGCTGGGTCCCACCAGGATTTTGCACAATGTCATTCCCATCCTCCTGCAATCGGTGGAATGATCTCAGCCTGTGGGAATGGCACTGTATTCCTGCCTTTGGGAATATTCCAGGCTCCTGTATTTTTGCCCTTCTCCAAAGGGAGGGCACACAAGCAAACACGAGTCCTTGTGGAAAACAAAGTTGATTTTCTGTGATGCAACAACACTAAAAGGTCTTTTTTTAAAAAAGATATTTCAGGAGAAGAGTTTGGCTGATTTGCTTTCTTTCAGGAGAGGAGTTTGGCTGATTTATTTTCATTGTGTTGGTGGAGAACAGCAGCTGATGGGCAAGAGATGAAAGCACCCCAAGCAGAGATTCCTCACCACGTTTCAGGGAGTTCATCTCATCCGAGAGCTGCTTTACATCTAAAAAAGGATGGAGAAGTTTATCAGAGCCAAAACTTGCACTGGTGCAAGGCTGACCCTGTCACCTGCACTGTGCCAGATTCTCCATCCTCCTCCTCTGGACAGCAACGAGGTGGGAAGGAAACCAGGGGGAAAACCAAGCTGTGCACGGAGAGCTCAGGAAAAGCACCGGAGCTGTTCCTATTTCACAGTTCAGCCTTTCCACTGAATGCCCAGTGCCATGGACTGGAAAGTCAGCTTTGGGACATTCTTCCCCTGCCAAGAAATGCCAGGAATTCCTGCCTGGAAGTGCCACAGTTGCAGCAGCTGGTCCCCACGTGGGAGCAGGGCCGGGCTGTGCCGGATGCCGCACACCCACGGCTCCTGTTGTTTACGAGGCCTTTACAGGGATGCACACATCCTAAAATCCAGGAAAACCTGGAGTCCCGACAGCTCCTGGGGCTGCTGACACCTTTGTTGTAAAGCAGCAAGGCAAGAGAGAAGAATGCCATGGAAAGGACTGGATTTTTATACTGGAAAAGGAGATGTCAGAGAGCAGATGCTGTGCACGTCCAGCTGAGACACATTTCCCCTTCCCAAACCCACAAATCTGTGCAAAGACTGGTGTGGGTCGGAAGGGACCTTAAAGCTCATCTCATTCCACTCCTCTGCCACGGGCAGGGACACCTTCCATAGACCAGGGTGCTCCAACCTGGCCTTGGACACTTCCAGGGATGGGGCTGGAAAACCTGTGCCAGGGCCTCGCCACCCTCCCAGGGAACAATTCCTTCCCAATATCCATCCAAATCTCCCCCCTGACAGCCTGGAGCCCTGGCAGCCTCTTTGCATCACCCACACTGGTGACACCGTGGTTTTGGGGTACCTGGTGAAGAGTTCCACCTCTAATCCAAGGAGAGGATGGAAAGCAGAGTCCCAAAGTGAGCAGGAACAGCTCCACACCTGCAATCACCAGGGTCCTGCTGAAGGCTCTGAATTCCCCTCCACAGCCAGCACACACAGTCCAGCTGTGCTGGGCAGGGCTCTGTGACCCCACTAAACAGCCTGACAGCCTGGGAATGGCACACACACAATAAAACATCAATTTTGGCTGCTGGGGAGAGGCTGCCAGGCAGCCCGAGGAAGGGAACTGCTGAGAGGAGTTTAAGTTTAGGAGTTTAAGTTTCCTCTTAAAACAGCCACAGAAAAATGGGGAAGGGGATGGATGAGACCATCAGCATGGGCAAAATTTCCTCATTTTTTTGCAGGGTGGCTCCCATTTCCCATCCTGAGACTCAATCAGTGCTGTGCTCTACACCACAGGGAAGTGGGAACCTCGGCCCTGACTTATATCAACAAAGGAAAGCCAATTTTGGGGATTAAGGGAAGAAATGAATCCTTTCCCTTGTTTTATGCCATGCTTGTGTCCTTTTATTTGCAGCATCAGATTTTGAACCATCAGGTAGAGCAGGGCTGGGATTTGGTGTTTGATATTTCAAGGAGGCAAAATCTTTCTTGAAGGCTTTCACAGCAGCTTCCCTCCCTGTCTGGCACCAGGGAATTTGGATGCTCCTTTGAGGATCCACCTTGGCATGTGCCTCCAAACTGGAGGTGGGATCCTCCCAGCTGGCTCAGTCTCTCCAGAGAAACCCAAAAGTAAAGGATTTGGGCTCATCAAAGTCACCAGGAAATGCCCAAACTTGCTAAGGAAGAATTAATGACTGGGCTGCCCAAGGGTTCAATTCAGTGACATTAAAATTCAATTAATGCTGCTCTGTAAAATAGCTTTAAAGATTAAATACATTTACTTTAAACCACCCGGATTTCAAACCAGCAATTTGATGCCAACCTCTGGTCAGGCTTTAATTTTAAAATTGAAAAATGTATTTAATTTTAAACAGCTCCTGTCAGCCCAGGTAGGCAGGACATGGCTGCCAATGATTTTAGGGAAGTCAGTGATGAAAACAACCAGAAAAGAGTGAAGTGCAAACACAGCTTTGGGGAGAGTTTGGTTCTCTCACAAGGACAAAGAAAACATCTTAATTTCAGTTAATTCAAACGTTTGACTCCGTGATCTTAAGGGTCTGTTCCAATTTCAAGGATTTTAATTCACTTCATCCAGTTTAACACTGAATTTCAGCAATTCAATGAAAATACCAGGAGTACAAAGGAGAAATGCACATTTTCCAATCTGCAAGTAAAACTTCAATCTGAGAGACCAAGATCTGTAATTATGGTGACCAGAAGTGTAATTCATGATGCACAATTAATACTCCATTTAACGAATCAACCAGTTTTAAATGCAAAATCTGTTTCAAGACAGTTGCTTTGTCTGCTTTGTTACCCAGCACATTTTGAGTTTATTAACTGGTCAAAAAACATTAAAAAACACTTTTCTGCTCTTGAAACTTGCTTTCATTTCCCTGTAACTAGAGTCAGAAACACAAAAGGATCAACCAATCAATCCTGTAAACCCCAAATTCACCATTTCCCACCAGAATAAAACCACATAAAATTCCTCACCCAGCCACACAGCTGCCTAAATAAATGTCCCCAGATACACCAGGCTCCCTCCTCAGAAAAGGAAGTATCCAATTACACCAAGCAGAAGCAGCTTTTTACAACCAAACAGGAAAACATCCTCTTTCTTATAGAATGACCCCCAAAAAATCCTAACCACACACACCAAAAAAAAAAAAAAAAA
>VZSE01007171.1:0-18576 GCA_013398275.1 Promerops cafer
AGAGAGGCTGGGGAGGGAGAGAGGGAGAGGCTGTGGACTGTGCACAGGCAGCTGTGCACACCAGAGTGTGCAGAGATACGGGACTGTGCACAGGCAGCTGTGCACACCAGAGTGTGCAGAGATACGGGACTGTGCACAGGCAGCTGTGCACACCAGAGTGTGCAGAGATACAGGACTGTGCACAGGCAGCTGTGCACACCAGTGTGTGCAGAGATACGGGACTGTGCACAGGCAGCTGTGCACACCAGAGTGTGCAGAGATACGGGACTGTGCACAGGCACAGCAAACACCGCTCCGGGATGGGGCCCAGAGCCACCGTGTCCCCACATTCCCAGCAGGGGACACCCCGCCCCAGGGGACAGCCCGTGGCACGGAAGGACCTCCAGCGAGGGGCTGGCTCCTTAAAGGCAGCAGCTCCCCGTGATCCAGGGAAACTGGGTAACACAGGATAAAACCATCCGTGAGTCCTGTGGGGCACTCGCACCCTGCCCAGCCCCGGAGGGACTCCATCTCCCCACTGGGAAAGGCTCAGAGAGAGCCCTCAGCTCCCCTGAGTGCAGCCAGAACTCCCCTGAGCGCTGAGGGAGCTCTGCTAACCTGCTCACAAACCCACTGCCTCCCCAGCTACCGACAGCACTGCGGGGGCCCGACAGCACGTGGCTCAGCTCCTTGCTCCCAAAACTAGAACACAGTTCAGCTATTTCCTAGGGAGCTCTCAGCTTCAGAGTGGAATTCCTGTAATCTCTGCGGGGAATGGGTGAGGGGAATGTGGAGGAATGAGTGAGGGGGGATATGGAGGGGGAATAAGGAGGGGGAATATGGAGAGAGAATATGAAGGGGGAATATGGAAGNAATATGGAGGGAATATGGAGGGGGAATATGGAGGGGAATATGGAGAGGAATATGGAGGGGGAATATGGAGGGGAATATGGAGGGGGAATATGGAGGGGAATATGGAGGGGAACATGGAGGGGAATATGGAGAGGAATATGGAGGGGGAATATGGAGGGGAATATGGAGGGGGAATATGGAGGGGGAATATGGAGGGGAATATGGAGGGGGAATATGGAGGGGAATATGGAGGGGAACATGGAGGGGAATATGGAGGGGGAATACAGAAGGCTGTTGCTGCCGTGTGGGACAGAACCTGAGTGCAGGGCATGGATCCCCCTTGGAATGGGGGACAAAGCTATCTGCCAAGTGGCTCCCAGAGGGAAAAGCTCTCGCTGAGGGCGAGCTGGCTTCCCTCAGCCAGTTTATGACGAGCACCATGGAGACGGGGATCGTGAGTTTGGTGAGGACTGTACCGAGTGCTGCTGGCTCCCTCCCCTGGGACTGCCCGCGTGCCACCGGGTTAATAAGGAGAACCTCAGGCTCAGCACGCAGCAGAGGCAGAGCTCCCAGCAGCTCGCAGGGAGTCCCAGAGCTCCTCACCTGGCACTTGCCCGTGCGGATGTCGTAGAGTGCCACGGAGCCGTGGCGGGCTCCCACGGCGATGCGGTGGCTGCGCTCGTAGTAACTCACCATGTAGAACCTGAGGGGAGCAGGGGAACGGCAAAACGGGGTGAGACTGGCACGTCAGACACGCTGGGATTGCACTGGCTAACTAACTAGGGGCTGGAACTTGAATTAAAGATCCACTCGCTGCCGGTTTAACACCGGGCATCCCACAAGAACAACTGATGGTCGGTATGCTGCCATGGAAGCTGATCAGATTTATCTGTCTATAATAAATCTATTTATTTGGGACTAGCTGATGGGATAATCACCAAGGCCCTGGACGGCCACGGGTGTATCCTCTTTGTGCTGGAACACCTCAATAAAGCTGGAAGTCAAATGGCTAAGTGCCCATCCACACCCTGAGTGACTTCAGGGCATTTACCGTGAAAGTCAAACGGAAAGGAAGGGAAGTGGAAGGGGAAATAAGCAAACTCTTCAATTTTTGGTGGGCATAAAGAAAAAGGAAGAGGGAAATTCACCATCAAACACTCTACTCCAGTAACACCCTCGGGGTAAAGCCTGCAAGTGTGACCATGTGGCATGTACTGGAATTCCAACAGCTGCAAAATCCAAGGAATTTCAACACCTTGAAACCCTAGAGGCACTAATCCTTATTGCAAATGCAAATCCTTGGGGATATCACTGTGCCTTATCACAGGCAGAGCAGGCCTGCCAAAGTGCCAACCGCATTCCGAGTTACGTTGCAATTCTGCAGTTAAATTTTCCTCTGCCAAAATCTGCCAGAAATATCTGGAATCAGTCTCAAAAAACATATTGCTGAGCAAATTCAGGGCTTCAAACAACCCATCTTTCAGACCTGGCTCCTTGGGATTCCCAGTGCCATAGCAACTGCTCGCACGCAGGTGGGAGCCACGCTCTGCACTGCAGGATGGCAGCTGGGAAGGAAAGCAGGACGAAACACGGGCAAAACCAGTCAAGAGTAAAAGAGAAGGAAGAACAGCCCGAGTTTCTGTGCAGGGAAAAGGGGAAACGCAGCTCTGAGGCTGCTCTGCCCCCCGGTGTACCCCTCCCCGAGGTGCTGAGTGTCCCTCCCCAGGCTGCTCATGGCATTCCTCTGACCCAAGGGTTTTGCCAGGCGTGCACAGAGCATAAGGAACGCTGGGACACTAAAGGGATTAACAACGGGAGGCTCTGCAAGTGCTTCCACTTGGGATCTCTGCAGAGACCTCCCCGTGTGCCACGACCTGATGGCAATCTCCCCTGGGCTCCGCCGTGCCCTCGCTGGGTGCTGGATCACTTTTACACTGGCCATAACCAGGAAATATCACCAGTAACTGCAGAGAATTTTAAAATACTGGATGGCTATAAATATACACAGGAATAGGGAGACTGGGCCCCAATTCCCATTTATCCTTCCCTTTATGCTTTAAGGAAAGGCACTTAAAGCATCAGGAAGGAGGAAGATCATCTCCATCAGTATCCACCCTGGCAACAGGATAATTGTTCTTTCCGTGAAACTATTCAATATTTTAATAGGTTATTAAATTAAAATGTAATGGCCGACAGGTGATTATTAGAATTTATTGGCTGGACCAGTTTAAGAGGATGACTGGGATATTTATCCACGTTTAAAGATACTGGAAATGCTCCCATTTTATAAATCACCTTTTACTCTTTGTTGTGTCACCTAAAAGACTGTTTCACTCTTAATTAGGAAATATATCCTGCTGGTGGATCCTATCATTTACTTCACAGTATTCCCAGAGGAAGAGCTCACCTGCAGATGGCTGGAAAACATTCCTGAAGACCCTTTTTCTTAACTAAAGATCCTTCCAGGCAGTACATGATGATGTCCATCACCTTGGAAACAAAAATTACCATCAGTGACAATCTGTGCTTTATGTTCTATAATTAATGCTCTGAAGGTCATCCCATTCCAAGCCCAGCCACGGGCAGGGACACTTTCCAGCAGATCAGGCTTTTCCAAGCAGTGTCCAACCTGGCTGTGACCTCCTTCTGCCTAGGCTGTTTTCCCCACCACCGCGATCCGTTTAACGCAATGTAAAGTTTAAGAAGCGAAGGTGGTACAAAGCAAATCCTCTCCGCTCCCAGAGCCCGCAGAAAGCCCCGTGCCGAGCCCGGCAGGGCGCGGCCCCACCTCCACCAGCAGGTCCACGACGTCGGAGGGCATCTTGTCGATGAGGATCTCCACCACGCGCAGGATCTCGGCCTTGGCGCGCGCCAGCGTGCTGGTGTGCACGTTCTGCTGCGACTGCGTGTTGGCCGCCAGCGCCGTGTGCCGGTGCACCTGAGGGGAGCAGGACGGGGGCACCAGCTGGGACACCCCACAAGGCTCCGAGATCAGCAAGGCCGGCCTGGAACCCGGCACCGCTAAGCCCCCTCCTTCAGCTCAGCCCAGCTGAGCTCCAGCTGGGGCTGGCTGGCTCAGGCGGCCCGGGACAGGGCACGGCTGGTGCGCGCCGAGCTCCCGGCACGCAGAGCCCCGCCCTGCTGACCGCCGCAGGCCGGGGAAAGGCCTCCTGCAAGCGGCGGGCTGGCCGGCCCGAGCGGGCCGCTCACCTCCTTGGCGATGGTGGTGATGAAGGCGGGCGGGCGGGCGGTGGCGATGAGCGACAGCGCGTGGCGGGCCGAGCGCGCCGAGTCGGCCGCGGGGCTCAGGGGCAGCCCCATTGTGATGCTAAACGGGAGCCACACAAAGGCAGGGACAAAGGAAAGCGGCGTTAGAAATATAGAGTGAAAAGATTAGAACCAGCTTATAATGTCAGTTCAAGGTCAGCGGGAGCACTCCGGCAGTTCCAATATAATGGACTCCCAACAAAGAGCAGTGATTAGGAGTCAGGGTGTTCCAGCATCAACCCCAAATCGAATAATTAACCATGAAGATTGAAAACAGTGAGTGCATCTGTCCAAAGTGGGCAAAAGGCCTTGTTAACAAATTATCTGTATGTGCTGAATACATATCGCCCCACGGAGGCCCAGGCGAGCCCAGAGCGTCTTCCCAAGGATTTATGGTTTGGTCTTTTACAGTATTTTAAACACAGCCTGAAAAATCCCCCGGCCGGAGTAATTCTCTTTAATTCAAGCCTTTTACTTGCTGTGACAAGATAAAAGCAAAAAGCAATAAGGTGGTAAGTACCCAGTAACTGCAAAAATAAAATTTCTACGTGCCCTGCACATTATCCAAAAATTCCCCAAAATGTAGAAACATGGAATCACAGGCTGGTTTGGGTTGGAAAGGGTTCTAAGGATCACCCATTCCATCCCCTGCCATGGGCAGGGACACCTTCCACTCTCCCAGGGTGCTCTGTCCCACCTGGCCTTGGGCACTGCCACATATTTTTCTGGATAACCTGTGGAAGGGGTTCCTCCTTCTTCCCTGTGCTCTTTGACTGATTTTTTTGGAAAGAGAAGAGCAGGAGTTTATAATCCCAACGAGTTTATTTTCCTTTCCCATTCCCCACCACCACTGTACAAATTAAAACTCCCAAATGTGAAACTAAACAAAGTCTCTTCCACAAGGTGATGTCCCCACTGGCCTTTCCTTGGAAAACCACATCTAAATGTGACTCCAAAACTCCTGTCCAGGTGTTCCATGAAAAAGGGATAAGCCAGGGAAGGAGTTATGCCAGTTAACTTTTGGAGGGGGTGCCAAAGCCAGCAAGCCCCGAGTGCCTCTCTGCCACTTCCCGAAGGCTCCGTGCCACGCCAGCAGTGTTGTTCCTTACAGGATGCTTGGCAAAGCCTGCGTTTTCCTGGATAGCAACAGGCTTTTAGGGAATTCCTTGGCTTGGGAGGATGAGGGGAGAGCTCGGGGCCAGCCCTGGAGGGGATGGGAGTGGCACACTCCAGACCATCCTATTCGCCTTCCACCAGGTCAGAGTGCCCCAAGGCACGCATAAAAATGTATGCACTGATTCTAATCGGGGTGTTTCAGATCAGAACGGTGCCCAGAGAAGCTGTGGCTGCCCCACCCCTGGAAGTGTCCCAGGCCAGGCTGGATGGGGCTCAGAGCAACCTAGGCTAGTGGAAGGTGTTCCTGCCCAGGGCAGGGGGTGGAATGGGATGATCCTTAAAATCCCTCCCAACCCAAACCGCTCCATGAAAATCTGTACAAAACCTACCTTAACTCAGAAAGCAAAAATACAGTCAAAAATGATTCCTATCATCATCCAAGCCAAGCCATCAAAGCCTAAAAATGCTGGGAAAACACTCTTTATCCTCACAACTGAGCAGCTTCCCTTGGCACAGTCGAACCTTTGGGAACCAGAATGAGCTGGGCAAGCGAAGGAGTTGCAAGCACCTGAGTTTTGCCTAACAGCTCAGATATTCCCTTGATTCAGCAGGGAAAAAAGAAACCCACTCGTTTTCCTGGTCAATAAATGTGATTTCTTCTTTTCTATCTAAAAGCAGAAGCTTGACATAAAAGCTCTTTAATAAAACCTCCGGGAGAGGCGCCGGCAGCTGTGTGCCGTTATTGTGTCCACGGCAAATCCGGCACAAAGCGGGAGCTCAGCGGGGCTCCGGGAGGGTGAGATCCACACTTAACCCCTGCACACATTGTTGCTCCATTTCTTTCCACCTCCCTCCATCCTGGATCTGTCAGGAATGTAACAGGCCATTTTCAATCTAAATCTTGTTATGGATTAATAAGCAAACGCTTTCGCGCTTATTATGCAATTTATCATGAGGAAAATTGCGCCGGGCTCCTCAAGGCTCCACGCTGATCCCTTCATTTATTCCCTGCTCTTTGGAGGGAGAGCCAGACTAATCTTCCTGACAGCTAAGGGTGGAACCACACGAGCAAAAGGACTTGCTGAAGAGCTGTGGTCACTTGGATCCTGGAAGTAGGGATTTACATAAAACGGGGCTTAGGAGAGGCTTTGGGAAGGGAAAAGGTGGTGGTGTCTCCTGTCACACTACAAGGAATAACTGCAATTCAGACAAAAAACAATGGTAATCCAATTTGTCCATATTTCTCCTGCCAACACATGGCAAGGATTCCTTCTTTATATGCTGAGGGAATTAAAACTTACATCAAATGGGCAATATCTACCTTAGAATAATGTCAGAACCCTCAACCACAGATGGATGTGGAAACACATTTCTGGGATTAAAACAGCCCTGGGCAGCTCCTTATTGCAGGTGCCATTTAAACTCTGTGTCTGTCATGAAGTATTTCATGGAATCCTAGAACGGTCTGGGTTGAAAGGAACCTTAAGGATGGCACGGGCAGGGGACACTTTCCACTAGCCCAGGCTGCTCCACGCTCCATCCAACCTGGCCTTGGACACTTCCAGGGGATGGAAGCTTCTCTGGGAATCCCATTCCAGGTCGTCCCCACCCTCACAGCCAAGAATCCCCCTCCCACGTCCACCTAACCCTGCCCTCCGTGCCAGGGCCGCTCCTAGCTGCCACGCTGCAGAGCCCCGGGCGGGGCGCGGTGCTTGCCAGGCTGGGGGGCCCAGCTGGGGCCTGGCAGCGCCGGCTGAGGTACGCACTTGGCCAGCTGCTTCTCGGCGTCGGCGCAGAGCTCCAGCAGCCCCATGAGCACGGCCGACACGTCCATGTAGGGCTCCCAGACGGTGAAGCCGCGGCCGATGAGGTCGATGGCGGTCCTGCGGATGGTGCTGTGCGCCGGGAGCCGCGCGCTGGGCGGCTGCAGCAGCAGGAACGTCAGCGCCTTGCCTGCCGGGACGGGACAGCGCGCCACTCAGCAGGACGGCTGCCGAGCACCCCAAAGACACCCAGTGCCACCCCCTGCCACGGCCAGGGACGCCTTCCACTAGCCCAGGCTGCTCCGAGCCCCGTCCAGCCTGCCCTTGTGCCCCCTCCGTGCTGCTGCTGACTCTCAAACGCAGTATTTCCACTGCATAGGAAACAACAGAAAATGGATTTGGGGGGAAAAGACAGCGGAAGTGCACAGGCCTAAGTACTTCTGAGAAACAGAGCTTAAGGGGGAAGCAGAGAGAAACACCCCAAAAAACTTCTCCAATCTTGAATCCCAGTCCAGGTTCTGCACATTTTGGAAACACTGACTAATACTTCATTTAACAGCCTGCTTTTAAATAAAAGCAATTATGTACCTATAAATGGAGGAGGGCTGAACCAAGCAACGCCTGCTGATAATTTATCATTATCTCTCCATCATTATTTATTACCCCTCAACACTGTTTCTTGTGGTAAAGATAATTACTGATTTTATCAGGTTTTTCTTGACCTGTCCTCAACAAGTTGCTTGTTTTGTTTATTAAACAAACCTCCTGTTGTTTTTAGGACTGGGAAAAGCCAGCAGAGTTTTTCCAGTTGATTCACACCAAGCAATCCCGATCCGTGCGAAACAACCCCCAAAATTCCTTCTTGTCATGCCACAAGGTTGATTCCATGCCTCAGACCCAAGACCTTATTAAAAACGTGCCTCCTCAAGCAGTGCTCCAGTAAAATACTCCTATTTCCCCTCGGCATCCTGCTGCTGACACCAGCAACAGCAGGACTGACCCGAAGTCCCGGTGCCAGTGGGTCCCCGGCCGGGACATCTTTGTTTAAAGCCTTGCCGTGGCTTAGGCGAAGGAATTAATATTGACAAAAACATCCCGGCGCTAATGAGTTGTTCGTTAGGGCAATAAACATGTCACATTAGAGTCAGCGCAGCAACGAGGTAATTAGCCCTGGAAGAGCCGGGCACAGCGGGGCTGGAACATCCCGGGATGCTGGGCTGCTTCCCATCGGTGCCCTTGAGACAAAAAGGCAGCGGTGACTCACTGGGCACAGCTCCTCAGGCAGCCCTGGAGCTCAGGGAATGCCATTCCTTCATCAAGGGGTATTAAAATAGAGTTTTATTCCATGCTGGAATATTGGCACATGTGCTCCTTGTATCACTTTACTAACCCAGGTGTGCCCAAATGCTAGAATTTATCACTTATTTTCACCGCACAGAAGCCCCCGGATTCCCAAAATGTCCTTCCTTGTGGAGTCTCTCTGAGCACACGGCCCCAGGCAGCCTTGTTATCCCCAGTTTGCCAATGGATTTTAAAAAATGAAATTATTTGCTCGGGAAAATCAATAGCCCAGGCAGGAAAGAGACATTGAGAACTCTGATCAAGATCCAGCTAAATCCAAATGATGGACTCCAAGAATAGGATTTAACTTGATTGCGCCCCCTTCTAGGTGATTTTTTTCCCCTGACTGTCCACAGAGAGACAGAAATCTGGAGAGCTGGGTTAAAATTCCATATCCCTTCATCTCTTTCTGCTCCTGGCCCAGTAAATTTTTAGTCTTTTATTTTTATTCCAGATTTTCTCTCAGGTATCAAATCAAGATGTTTGCAGGCCTAAACTAAAAATCCCTTGTTTTTTGCATAATGGTGATTGGATTTTTTCTTTTCCAGCTACAATCACCTCCCATCTGGGATTGCTCCAGGCCAGGCTGGACAAGGCTTGGAGCAACCTGGGCTAGTGGGAGCAATCCTTGCCCACGGCACGGAGCAGCCACAGCTTCTCTGGGGAACCTGTGCCAGGGCCTCAGCACCCTCACAGCCAGGAATTCCTTCCCAATATCCCAGCTAAACAACCCACACCATCATCCAGGCAGGGAGATTTCCATTTCTGTTCAGAAATTCCACTTGCTTCTCCTCCTGCCCACCAGCCGCCAGGAATTTGGGCTCCATGATGGCAGAGGGGTCTGAGCTGGGAACTGAACTGCTGGCTGGCTTACTGAATCCAGACTCCAGCATGGACGTGGCAGCATGGCAAGCCTGCCATCCCCTTTGGAAGGAGGCCCGAGTCAGCGTCCAGGACATCTCAGTAACTCCATGGCCACGGTGTCACGGCGGCACCGGCAGAGCCAAAGGGCAAAGAGCTGCTCATTAGTAACTCCATGGATGGCAGCTGCCTGGAAACCCCTGAACTATCCACAGAATCCAGCATTTCCATACCCTGGCCACAGCACCTGATTTCTCAGCCCATTAACTCTGTGAACACAGCTGCAGTGTCGGGGGCATGTGGGCATCTGCAGCCAGCAGTTCCTGGGGTGGCATTTTATCATGGAATAGCTCTGGGAACGTGTTGTGAGGGTTAATGGATTAATGCAGGTGCCAGGCAAGGGCACAGAGGGAATTTCCAGAGAATTCCACCGTCTCCAAAAGGCACACAGTCACAGCTCCATGCCACTGGAAGGCAGAGGAACCCCGTGCATTTGGTGGATTTAGAGCTTGCCCAGAGCAGCCGTGGCTGCCCCTGGATCCCCGGAAGTGTCCCAGGCCAGGCCGGGCAGGGCTCGGAGCAGCCTGGGGCAGGGAAAGGTGTCCCTGCCCGCGGGACAAATAACCAAGAACAAACCAAATAAAGGCAGTGCAAGCGCTCTGCTCCACCTGGGAGGAGAGTAAAGCACGTCACAATTCCGGCAGCTCCAATTCCTCGGCAGCCTCTTACCGCAATCCCAATCCCAATCTCGCTCTTTTCCACGACAAAGGGTTTGCGTGCCCATCACCAAGCCAGGCCGAAGGGGCCCGGGCTACTCACACGTGTGCCTGGCCAGGGAATAGTTGGCTCCGCCGCTGGTGAGGCCGAACCCCTCGGGGATCTGGCTGGAGCTGCGGGGCCGCGTCAGGAGCTTGGGCGGCTCGATCTCGGCGCCGAACTCGGCGCCGATGACCCCCAGCAGCACGATGGCCGTGGCCTGCTTGCGCCTCTCCTCGTAGGACGTGGACACCTTCTTGGGCTGCGGGAGCCCCGACAGGCAGCCTGCAGGCGGGACAAAGTCACAGTAGCTGCAAGCAGGCTGCAAGCACCTCCAAGATCATCGAGTCCAGCCCAGCCCCAACAGCCCAACCAAGCCACGGCCCCGAGTGCCACATCCAGTCTGTGTCACCCCCACCCAGGGATGGTGACTGCAGCCCCTCCCCGGGCAGAGCATCCCAGGGCTTTATCTCCCTTCCTGTACAAAACTCTTCCCAATACCCAGCCTGGATTTCCCTTGGTGCAGCTCAAGGCTGTGTCCTCTGGTTCTGTCAGTGCTGCCTGGAGACAGAGACCAACCCCCCTGAGCACAGCCACCTTTCAGGGAGCTGCAGAGAGTGATGGGGTCACCTCTGAGTCTCCTTTTCTCCAGGCTGAGCACCCCCAGCTCCCTCAGCCCTTCCTCACAGGGCTCGTGCCCCCAGCCCCTCTCCAGCCTCGCTGCCCTTGTTGCCAGAGGAAGGTGGCTTTTAATACTGCAAACAGCATTCTCCAGAGAAAATTCAAACATAAAGAATGTCAGTGGTGTCTCTGGGACCACCAGGGTTGTCAGGCACGGAGGTAATTCCATTTACCCCTCAAAACCTCCAGAAAAGTCAAAATAGCCCTTCAAAATCTGGGAAAAAAAGTTACCAGCAAACTCAATTTCCAGGCTTGTTTGCTCAGTGATAGAAGATCCATGGAATTCTATGTTTATCTAGTGATTTTTGGGCTGCTTCTCATTCACTTTAAATTGACAAGTTGCAACTTTTATTGTTTTTAAAAGATGGATCTTTTCAGGGTAAGTTGTTTGCATTATGTATGATACGAAAGCATCTTTTTGATATAGGATCCATCACCACATCCAGCTTCCTATTAAATTTTAGGATATTTCGGTTTTAGGATAACAGTACACACCATGAAACCAGGCTGATGTTTTCATATAGTAAAATGCCACCTAAGGAATTTCAACAGTGGGACAAAACCAGAATTATGAACTTTACATAAAAGTGAAATACGTGTTATTAGTTTAACATGGTCCAGGGATTCTGAATTCCACTATGCAGAGGAGATTATTTCATTTGCAGTAAAATCCCAAAATCTTGGAAGAAATTATTGGAATGAAGCCACAGTCACTTATTCTGACAAATAAAGTCCACTCTTACCTAGATGCTTATTTCCAGCACCCTGGGAAATTCCCTACCATTTGTTCCAAAAAAATAAGGAACTTTTAATCCTCCCCAAGAGCTGTTGGCCGAGGAGCTGGGAGGCACCACCTGACATGGGATGAGGCTCGTGGGTGAACGAAGGGTGGATTAATGAAGCACACGGGACGTCTCTGTTAATGACATCCGTGGGGCTCCAGAGGAAAATAAGGAAGCTAACCAAATTTTAGGAGCCGTGGTCAGGCAACCCCGCCAGCCAAAAGGGAGAGAAAAGCAAGGGAAAGCTTAACAATGGGAAGGGAGGGGAAAAAAGGGAAAAAATCGATAGCAACTGCCTTTGGAGGAAGAAGGATGAAAACGGGCTGGAACAAAGCAGGGAAGGGAACAGCTGGAATTGTCCAGCAGCCGTTTCTGCCAGGCCCCGTTAACATCCGCGTGCGTCCCATTGATGTCGCACCCCGCGGTGGCCTCCCGCAGCTCGGGCCCGCTGCAGGTGCTCAGGGGCCACCTGGGGCCGGGCTGCGCTGGCCCTAGGGCCGCCGCGGGATGCTNGGGACCGCAGCCGCGCCGAGTTAACCCTTTGCTGCATCCCGGAGGGAGCACCGGGGAGCATCCTTCCAGCTACCGAACCGCTTGGGCTGAAGGGATTTCAAGCATCACCCCATCCTGCCCCCTTCCACTAGCCCAGGGTGCTCCAAGCCCTGTCCAACCCGGCCTGGGACACTTCCAGGGATGGGGATCCTCAAGCCCTCTAGGCAACAGAGAATTTTCATGTACCAGCCTGGAATGGCAAAAGAAATCCTGCTGGGAATCCACAAGCTCCACCTCGACCTGACCCTCATCCACTGTTTTCCACTGGGAAAGCTCCCAGGCCTGGCTGGGGCCCAGGAGCTGAGCTCCTTCCTGCTGCTCCCCCTGTGCCAAGACAGCACTCTTTGGTAACCCCACAAGAAATCCAACCAGGACAGGGGGGGAAAGAGCCACGGTGTCCCACTAGCAATCTGGAACGGGACACTTTGATCCTCACAACTGCAGTGGAGGATTTTCTGCCTCAAAAGGAAAACAACCCCCCAAATCCCCCAAACCTGCTGAAACTCCAAGAAATTAAAAACTAACCAACCCAACCCCTCAGATACAGCAAAATCCCGACCATCCCCCTGGAAACCTCTGGATGGGGGAAAAACCTGCTTAAACAGAGGAGGATAAAAACTCCTTAATATTTGATTTTAGTTTTTGGGTTTTTTTAAATTACTAGGGGAAGCCCCCAGTTAATGGGAATGATTTTCCCCAGCTGAACTGCCAGGCAGAATTTCTGCTGGACTAACACCTGGATGAGGAGCCCTTTCATTTGGCCGTGAAAATTTGGTATTTTCTCCCCGCGCCGCGTCTCCCTTTAATCACGGCAAGGGCTGACACACAGATCCATTTTCCTGACAGGACGCTTGATCACCCTATCACAGGGAGAAAATTAATAACCTCCAATAGGTCTGTGTGGAAAACAGAAGCTGCGGTGCCAGAAGGACAAAAACCGTCGGGATTTCAGCTGGGAAATTCCCAGTTCAGCTTAAGACAAACCGATGGCACCCAAGACAAAATAATCCTCAGCACTGCCAAGCATCTCCATTTCGGGGCGCTGAAGGCCCAGCGGGGCTGGCAGCAGAGGGGTGGAGGGCTGGGAACGTCCCCAAATTTCCATGGTTTCCGAGGCTGCGGGCGATCGATCGCTGCCGGAGCCGGGGTCAGGCTGCAGTTAACACTCGGGAGCGCTCGGCTCCCCAGCTCCCGTTAATTGGCTTTGCACACTTCGGGGGGAAAATTAATTTCAGCCGAGCTTACAATAAAGGGATTAAAGCCCGAGTAAGTTCTCCAGGTTTAAGTGGCAGAGGAATCGATGGATTTGGGTTAAGGCGGTTTTAGGAGAGGTGCACTCTGGATCTGCCAGCAGCTGCACGCTGGGGGCACGGCCCTGCTGCAGGAGCTGGGGACAGAGCAGGAATCAGGCCTAAAATCCAGCCCACGGGGGGCCTGCTCCACCAAATCCCTGTCCAGCCCTGCTCTGAAGAGCCCCAGAGAATCCCCTGGGGATTCCCAACTCAGGGGTGTAGCTACACAACATTTCCATCAGGCTCAGCACTGGGATTTACTCATGGCATTAAAAAAACCCGGAAATACAGAAATGCTGGAAATAGAGATTTCAAATGGATAAATGATTTGCTCAACACACAGAGAGTCTTGAGGACTCTCTCCAAAAGTGAAAATATGATCTAGGAATCCTAGTGACGGTGACCACAAGGAAAATGCAGGAAAACAGGAAAATATTTTGTAAAGCCTGTGGTTACTCATCACCAACCTCCTGGTGCTGCAAGTCTCTGGACTGCTCGGGAGTGGGGCCATCCCTACACCCACAGCTCCCTCAGCTGGCCCAGCAGAGAAGGGGCCTTGGGAGCCTGCAAGGCAGCTGCAATTCCTGCCTGGAAGGGCCAGCAGCAAGAGGAATTTTGGGGATATCTCCCTGGCAGCCCATCCCGGAGAGATGGGGACGTTAAGGAGCCCTTCCCCGTGCCTGGCAATTCTGACACCCGGAGCTGCCCCTCTGCGGAGGGAGGACCAAAGCTGGATTTCAACCAGGACACGGGATCTCCTGGCCGGCGTTCTCAGTGGTGCCTGCGGGGAGCCCAGAGCCGAGAAGAGCGGCACAGAGGAGGAGTCTCTGCGGCCGGCGAGGAGTGGCCCAGGGCCACAGCAGTGGGACACCCGCCTGCCCCAAAACAGGGTAAAGGAGCACGTGCAGGCTGCTAAGACTTATTAGTTCATTATTAATCCTTATTAAATCCCTTTAACAATACCGTGTCCGCCATAATAATTCAGTGCCAATTACTCATTTCTGATAAAAAATAGCGACAGTGCAATCCGTGCTCTGGAATATCTGGAATTCTAAACTGGGAATGATTGAATGGCAGAGCTCTTTGGGTGCTGGGCGTTGGCATGCGTTAGAAATTACAACTTAATTTCTTTAATTGCACGTAGAAGATGTGCTTTTTCACACCTAAAAGGAGTGTTTCTGCAGCCATTCCCGTCTCCTGAGTTTACTGGAATTTTCTGCTCCCTTTTATGAGGGAATATTTCACTGTGCTGCAGCAGCTGGGAACACAAAATGGGTGAGGATGCTGCAGCCTTTTCCAGGGAAATAGGCAGAGACAAAATGGATTCTGTGCTGCTCACATGGGGAAGATCAGGCACCTCTTATCCAGGTTTTAAAGCACTGGGTCCATCCACCAGAACTTCCCTCAGAGGGGACGTTTAAGGGATGATAATCTCAATTTTTTAAAGATCTGTTTACTGCTAATAGGATCTCAATAAAAAGAGCCTTTAGACCAACGATCTTTAACACTTAAATAAACTAGATTTGGACTTTAGTGACAACTTCCCAACAGGATCACTTGGAACAAACAGTGATGAGCAAGACTTAGTTTGGAGTAGTTACAGCTCAAATTACAGCCAAAGTAAAATCTAAAAAAAAAAAAAAGCACACTTTTCAGTACAATAAGGCTTCTTTTCGTTTTTTAAAAAAGATTTTTGATGTGCAGGAATGGGATTTTGACACTTCAGAGTCACTGGCATCAATTTACCTACAAAAATTTACCCACAGAAACGGACCCACAAATCAAGAGATACCATTTCAAAAGTGATTTAATGGGACTAACTGATCAATTTCTCCTTCAGTAAGGAACCACAAGATGTTTTCAAGCCTACAAAGTCCAATTAGGAGTTCTCCTTCCCTTCCCACTCCTGGAGCTGGAGTGGCTGAAGGAATCCCAGCACCTGTTTTAGGGAGCTGAAGGACACTTCAGCATCACACCCCCACTATGAGATCCCAGAAGGAAAATGCAGGAAGCCTGGGAAGCTTCCAATGCCAACACTCCTGGAGTTCAGGAAACCATCCCAGCCCCACGTCCCTGAGCCAGCAGGGTGAAATGACAGGAAAAAAGGTTTCCAGACAAAGAGACACACCTTTTCCCAAGTATGTTTGAATTTTGCAGAGTTCCACAGCCCTCCCCGGGCAGGGAAGCTTCTCCCCTCACTGGAAACCAGCCCCAAACTGCCTTGGTGGGGCTGGGAACTGCCCTAACGAACATGCCCAGCGGCAGATGCTGATCCCACAGATGTCCAGCCCCAAACCCCTCGTGGAGCTGAATGGGGCTTACTGGGAGACATCTGCTTCCCTGGCAGATGCCCAGAGCTTCCCAAGACAGGCTTTGCTGGAAAACCCCCTTTTCCTGAGCCATATTCCTTCAAAAGGGAAAAAGGAACAGAGTGTGCCTCGTGATTTCACGCTGCCCCACCAACAGCTGCTTGCAACCAGCAGGAACCCACATCCTCTGCTCATTTGGATGCAATGACCTCGCAGATATTCCCCCAGACTCAGAATTCTGTTAGTACACCCAAGAGCTCCCTTAAAGCCCAAGTTTCCTGCTGAATACTGTCCTGCACTCACACTCCATTTGCCAGTGCAGCAGGACCCAGCAGAGGGGTGAGCGTTCTGCATTTCCCCGATTAGCATCTGAAAGGGACCAGGTTTGGACCCTCCCTTTTTGGGGGAATGCCACACAATAGCCCACACTCGGTGGATGGGTTCCAGTGAGTGGTTACACCCAGATTAAAAGCTTTTGCCCCGCTGCCAGTGGGCCTGGGGGACACCAGTGCCTGTGACAGGTTTGGGGAGGAGCCCAGCTGCAGGGGAACCTCCTCGAAGGAAAGGCAGCAGGAATGTGGGGGGGGTGCCAGATGGTGCCGTTTGGCGTGGAGCTCCAGCCCAGCCCGCACCTCCCAGGGCTGGAAACCAGGAGGGACTCGATGGAAACTGCACCTGCTGCTCCCCCTCCCAGCCCCTCCATTCCTCCCTCCGGGAAGGGAAACTGCCACAGGGGCCGCAGAACTCAGCGTGACTGAAAATTCCCACTGCCAGCAGCTCAACAGGAGCTACTCCCATTTAAAAAGCACCAGAATGTTCTCCTGGAATATTTGGATTCTTCGAGTAAAACAATGGTAGTATCACACAGAACAAATAATAAATCACTCTGGAATTAATTCTAGGTTACTTCAGTTAGGTGGAACCAAAATCCGAAAGTCTGTAAATTACACAATAAAAAGCAATGCAAAATATACTCTGAAAAAGCCAATTCACCAAATTCCCAAATTCTGACCACTGGAGCCAGGAGAATTTATGCCCAACTGGGAAAAAAATGTCCACAATAAAAAGCAATGCAAAACATACTCTGAAAAAGCCAATTCACCAAATTCCCAAATTCTGACCACTGGAGCCAGGAGAATTTATGCCCAACTGGGAAAAAAATGTCCACAATAAAAAGCAATGCAAAACATACTCTGAAAAAGCCAATTCACCAAATTCCCAAATTCTGACCACTGGAGCCAGGAGAATTTATGCCCAACTGGGAAAAAAATGTCCACAATAAAAAGCAATGCAAAACATACTCTGAAAAAGCCAATTCACCAAATTCCCAAATTCTGACCACTGGAGCCAGGAGAATTTATGCCCAACTGGGAAAAAATGTCCATGTGTGAATTGTTTAAACAAAACATTTGTTCTATTTTCAGTTACCCAAAAAAGCCTTTCAGGCATTAGAAGGAGATTTGAGGACAGACCAAATTTTCTAAATAACTTCTGAAATGTTTAAAAGCCACTGGAGTGTATTAAGGATTTCCAATGAAATCTTTAGCCAGCTCAGCTAAAATGTTTCCTTCTTCCTAAGTTCTGAGGTACAAATGATTCTTTTAAGAAATTATCTCGATAACTGGAAGCTTTTGGGGAATCCCAAGCTGGAAAAGATCCTCTTGAGCACCACACACCAGCAATCCCATCAAGAAATACTGGTCTTAATGGGGCCATCAGAGAAAGAAACTGAGGTGAAGTTGTCCCAAAATTCTTATTTTTCCCTCTCTTCTCCCAATACAAACCTCACTGTATCCCACTGAAACCAAAATTCAGGATGCAGCACCCTTAAATCAGATCTTTCACCAGAATAAATTATTTAGGGAACAATTATAAGGAATTATAAAGAATCACAGAAAGCCTTTATTTTTGAAGAACTGTTGCTGGTTGTGGGCAGATTTTAGAGCTCCAAGTGTACTAGAATAGAGACATTAATTATCCTGATAACATGAATGATCTGGATGCTCACCTGCTGCAATGTCATCATCAACCAGGTCGTGCTCCTCCTCCTGGACTTTGGCTTCTGTTCCTGAGGGGTCCGGGCTGGCAGTCGCAGTCTGCAGGGCTTCTGTGGTCACTCCAGCTGGAGGAACAACCCAACACCCCACAATCAGGGATCTGGGGAAATGATTCCCTGTCTCCTGCAGCAGCTAAACTTCATTTCATTCCTTCACGTCCTGCCTTGCTTTGGGCTCCTTCAACTCCAACCTCGCACAAGATGCTCAACCTCATCTAGAAACAGCAAAATTCGGTATTTATTTGGCTTTCCAGGGCTAGCATGGATTATTCCCCACCCCTGGGAGTGTCCCAGGCCAGTCTGGAGATCCCTTCCAAAGGAGAATTTCATTTGCAGAATCTGACACTGATTTGAATCTGCTGGACCCAAAAACTGGCTGATTTTTGCCCCCGTATCAATATTTGTTAATTTACTATTAATAATTTATGCCCCAATATCAAATGGTAGAACTGGGTGGAGTGGAGGATGTAGGACAAAAGAAATATTTATCTTTCCTATGCTCCCCCTTCTCCTAGCAGAAAATGAGACTTTTCACAAGTCTGTTATATCCCAAATAATTCTTATTCCCTTCAATTCCTCCAACTCTCCATCCTTAATTCCAAGAGTTTCAGCACTTACCATAAAAACCTAATCCCAATTTGCTAGTTTTGACCCACTGGAAAAGTTTCCAGTCTAACTGGAAACCTCAGAGAAACTCAACCCACACCAGAACATCCCCGGAATTCCTGCGTTCCATTTAGATTTAATACCATTTCATTGCATTTAGATTTAATAGGGATCAGACACTCTAAAATCAGCTGGTGAATATCAGAGACCCCACTCTGAGGGCCCAAAAGCTCCTTCTAAGGAAGGGAAGCCCGCTGAGATGTCCTCAGGGCGGGCAGCATGTGCATTCCCTGCAGGCCCGGGACACGCTTTGCAGGAGCCCTTTGGGGACCGGGCTGGACCGGTGGCTGGGAAGGTGGGGCT
>VZSE01007177.1:0-321714 GCA_013398275.1 Promerops cafer
ATATATACATATATTCACACACATCTATAACAACCTTTTCTAAAGTCCTAATGCTTTCCAGCCTATATCTGAAAACAATTGCCTAATTATTTCATGTTTTTTCAAACCTTAGAACATGCTTCTCTTCCTTGAGCGTTAGGTATTTCTCAGGCACCAGATGACTGTAGCAGAGCCATTTATTCATTTATTCTCTTGCTTGAGGATGAATGCATGATAAATACCCATATTTGTTTTTCTGTAACCATTACTATTGCTCCCTCTTTCCTCTTAAGTCTGTGTGAAATAGCCTAAAAATTTTCTTTATCACAGTAGCTGCATTAAATTTAGATTAAAGGGGTTTTTTGTGTGGATACAGGAAAAGAGACTGTTGAAAGAAAAGAAAAATTTTCTGCAGCCTGTATGGTTTTCAGTCTCTGACTAAACCAGTTTGCATGGTTCCAGTCTGAATGATTTGTAAGGAGACAAGTTCTGTTTAGCTTTGGAGCTTTACTTCCTGTCTTTCAGACAGATGCATATCCACATGCTCATTTGTGTGTAGTGTTTCATGTGGTCCACTGTAGAGGTGTGGTCCAGCTCTACAGTCTTTATTTTCAAAGGTGTAGGCTGTACCACACAAAAAGAACACTTTAGAGAAGAACACTTTTTTAATGTATTCTTTTTTAATGTTCTCTTTAGTGTATTCTTTTAGTCTCAGAATGGTTCCTTGGTGAAAAGATCATGTCAGTTGCTAGACTAAAACTACAAGCAGAACATATTTAAGCTGCATTAATTACAATAGGAAGTCAATGTTTAGCACATGTAAAAAGCTGTGAATCTCAAGGTAAGACAAAACAAAGTCTTACTGTAACCAGGTCATGTTTTCTAAGTGGTGAGACTGGTTTGATCTGGTGTTGTGTTTAGGCCCTCAGCCTAAGACATTCTAAACCCATGTTTTTAAATATGCATCCTTTCCTGTGTTCCTGAATGAAGCATATTTGTTCTACTGGTCATATTTTTGGTTCTTCTTCCTCCTTCCCTTTTGTTAATTACAAGTGTATTGCCTGTGCAGCAATTCTCTCCCAATCAGTGTTCTCATCTTCTGATTTCAAGATCTCAACCTTAATGATGCTGCTAGGTCATTCTGAAACCGGCTTTCTTCAGAATTCTCCTCTGTTTTTGCCCATAGCCAATATAAAATGTTTTGGATTAAAGTACCTTCTCATGCTTTACATCTCTGTGAAATCTTTAGCAACAGGAATGCATTTACTAGTAAATGCAGTAGTCAGTAACTAGGAATTTATTCTGAGCTGAACGATTCAGTAATACAGCTGTAGTTGAAGACAAAATTGCATCTTCATTTAATTGTTTGTATTCCGTTGTCTATATTCCAATGTCCAGATGGTTTATTTTAGTTTTTAACTTTTACGCATGCCTGACTGACTAAACATTGATTTCTAAAATGTTCAGACTTCCAAAATCTAAAAATACCACCCTGCAGTGTGAAGATCATTCTTAGACATGCTCTTTTTTCTTGCTTGTCTTTGCAAATTCTCTCCTCTGTGCTTATCTAATGTGGGTTTTAGAAATGTATCATAAGTTATTAGAGGAAAAAACAGCACAGGTGAAACTGAAATTAACTGTTGAAGACTTTAATGCTTCTAACATAGGTGATACCAGTAAGCTGTATTCATTCACTGTTGGATTCTGATGGGACCCAATCTCCTAATACCAGCAAGTTTGAGCCTTATGAGTATTCAGTCAGTCTGGGCTATGCCTAATTTAGGTTTAGATGATAGACTGAGGAAAACAGCCTGCTGCTGGAAGTGGTATGAACACAGTGAGCAGGGCTTGGTTGGTTACCTGTCCCTTTATGTTATATTCAGACTTTTGATAGTTTTCCAGTAATTAATTATTAGACTCCCAATAAACTTCCAACAAAGTACTGCAGGGAACAAGCTACCATGTGATGACATAGCTTAATGCAACTGAATTTTATTTTCATATATGATAGCTGAGTTACTGTTCCCATCACAGAGATAGTTTTAAAGTAATTAAAGTATGTTGATAAACAGGATGTTAATGTTCAATACTCTTGGGACACAAAAAATGTACTGAATTACTGAATAACTGTAAATGAGTCACAGTTTTTATAACTGTCATATTTACTACAAGTTGTAATATATTAACGATATTTTTTCCAAAATATTGCAAAGGATATATTTTAACAAACCTCTCACATCTGCTGCCATGCAATGTTGATAGCAGTTATCAAGAGTGGTAAAATAAAACACTTGCTAAAGAGCAAATGTGATCAAAGGAGGTAGTCAAAACAGTCAAACTTTTAACATAGTGAGAAAAGTCAGTCATTGTAGAGCAAAGATACGTTGGGGAAATAATAACAGATTCTGCTATTCACCTATGTTACAATTTGTGACTCATCTCTCTAAGCAGGATTCAGTGAGGCAGGTGACAGCACAGAGCAAAAGATACTCAAAGATCAATGAGAAGAATGGATGTGCCTGAGAACTGGATGCTCAAGAGTGGTGAGAGTTTTAAAACTCTGAGAGCTTAGAAACTTTATCCTTTAGAAGGAAACCTCAACAGTTAATCTTGTATGCTCTGGGCAAAAAAAAATCAGTATGCTCAAAGCAACCTAATATCAAAACAGCTAGCAGAAGCAGTGCTAGAAAGATCTACAGAAAAACCTTACCAAAGTCCTACATTCTCAGAGTCAAGAGACAGAAGTGATCTGAAATAGGCAAAATAAGGAATTAAGGATTTTTAAATGCAGGGGATGGAAAAGTAGAGCTACCCCTCTATTATAGTCTGACCCACACTCCAATGTAGCGCATAGGGGGACCATGGCCTTGAATTCTAGATGCTTGTGGAAGTGTTAGTGAAGGACCTTGTAACAAGTAATGATGTTACAATAACCATTAACATCAGCTACGAGATACCTTGGTAGCTAAAAAAATGTAAATTGTTCTCATCAAATAATAGGGAATTACATATGAATGCCATAAAACTGTGAATCTAATTGGTAAAGGGGCTCAGCAAAAGTATGTGGAATGCTTGCGTGTTATAAAAAAAAACCAGCCAAAGAGGTTAGAATGTTTCTATCTGGATTTTCACTTTAATGATTATTAATGGTTATTATGGATGTTAATGATTAATGCAGTTTTGGTGGGGAATAATAAGTGTATGCAAGATTTCATAGCATAAAAATGGCTTGGGATTTGTAAAGCATTGAAATCCAAGTCCTTGCTCTTTCTTCTGTATAATGGAAAGCAATCCTGGGGCTGTAAAATGGAGAAGAGATTTGACTTTCAGATTGCACTGTCATAAAGAAGGCTACTCAATCCTGCATTCCAGCTTGTTTTAATAGAAAAAAATGAATTTTTGTTTTGATTTTATTGAAATTTTGTGTGAGATTTGTTCCAAACCAAAATTAAAAAAAAATTAATTTTCAGAATTTGTCAGGATATAGAAGAGTCATTTTGATTATTGTTACTGCTGCAGTCATACACATGAGGACTCAAAGCACCACAACTTGCAGCTGGGGTCTAGAGGGAATCTGTGTGTCTTACCTCTGTACAACTCCCTCTCCCTTGCTATGCTTTGGATGAAATCTGCTGAAACCCTTTGGTTTCCTTCTAAAGGCGTGGTCACTGCACCCTGGGGACAGCCTGCTCTCAGAAAACAGAGTATTAATTATGCTGTGCAGAAAACCTGTGCCCAAGAAGCTGTAGAAGTAAAAAGAAAGGTGGACTGCAGGAGGAAGACTGAGTTACATAGCTAGTTTTATAGCAAGTCTGGTAGAAATCCTAAAATACTTTAAAGCAGTATAGAAACAAGTACTGTAGAGTCTGTAGTAGTGGTCTGTGAAGCAGAGTGGTGCCAGGTCCTTTAGCACTTCGACAGCTAACGAATGAAAATCCAACCAAATGGACTTCCAGGAACTGTATAGTAGTAAGATGTAGACAATAGTGCACAGTAGCACCATAATCTCTACACAGGCCTCTTACTGAAAGGGTCAGCAAAGTGTCAGTAGAATAGCACACTGAAATGGTGACACTTCAGCCATGATTTTTCCCTTAGAATAAGTCTTAGAAACAGGTCATGCATCAAATGTACCATTTCCTTAAGCTTATAATTTCAATATTTATGAGCTGGTTTGAATCCCAAATAATAAAAAAAAAAGAAGTGCAGTTGTGCAGCTGTAGCAAACAACTTATCTGATGCATAACTAATTGCCTGGAAAGGTTCAGCTGATTTCCTTGCCTCTCCTTCCCCTTCCGCTTCATTCCCTATGCATATAAGTTGGTAGCAAAGTTTCTAAAATATAAGCAAGTCTCATAAATTCTGCTGAATGCTCACAAATCAGTTTCACTTTGAAGAAACACTGAGGTATGGAAAAACACAAAATCAGTGTGAGATAACTGCTTTAAAGTTCTTTTCGTGTTCCAAGAACCATGACTTCTGTTTACATTCTGCAGCAGGTCGTCTCAGGTCTTGTTCTTTTCTGGTTGCTTTGGCCTTTTCAGTTCAGGAGGGACAGCGTGCTTGGCTCTGTTTCATTTTTTTTTGTTGTTTTTGCTTTTGGTTTTCCCTGTTATGTAGCTTTAGCTGGTCCTCCTGTCTTTAAAATATTGCAGTGTTTCTTGTTATGTATTTTTTATCTTCTAGGTACATATTTTAACTTTTAAAAAACATGATTGTACCCCTGTGAAAAACACAGATTGTTGTTGCTTGGTAAATGGAAAGAGTTCTGCTGGAGATGCTGAAGGGGGAAAAATGGCAGCTCTAAATCACTCAAGATTTTTTTTATTTCAAAGAGTAGGATTTTAAATTGAGGTAGTTTGAATATGAAGTTACATATAGCATGATTTCACTAGTATTGTTGCTAGTGAAGCTTCAAATAAAAACATCACTGCAGGGATCTTCTCTTAACCAGAAATATTTTGTTCTACCATGGAGTGAAAGACAAGAAAAGGTTTTATGGGGATATTGGCAGTGATTCATGCAAATTTTTTCACCTTCTATATTGAGAAAAATATTTTTTTTAAGATAATTGAATGGATGGGTGACTAGTATTTCACTGTATGAAATTTCTGTAGATAAAGTTCCTGAGAGACTTTTGGGGGGTTTGGATTTTTGTTTGTGGTTTATTTTTGTTGTTGTTGTTTGTTTGCTTTTTAATTTAAGGATCAAAAGCACTTATATCAGTTTCAAACATCTCTAGGAAGGTAGGACTAAAGAAAGAATAGGGGGAAGGAAACTGTTTTAATATATTTTGCTTTCTACCTCTTAGAGACTTTGAATTGTGGAGGGAAAAGATGTTGCTGACCTTGAGGGAGCAGAAACCAAAATAGTCCTGTCACCCTGTAAGGAGAGCTAACTTGTCAAAACAGCAAAGAAGTGCCACCAAAGCAGACACACTTGACAGAAGTGTAAAAGAATTATTAAGGGATATTCAATATTTTGTGTAGGGTAGATCTGACTGTGGACAAAAAAATAGTATGATTGCCCAAGAATTTCACATCGTTGGAGTTTGGTATTTCTGGGGCTCTGGGCTGCTTTGCTGAGGAAGGTATTTCTCACTTTCTCCTGGAGCAGTTTCATTCCATGTTTACAGGTTCATGCTAGACAAAAGACTGTCGCTATTTTTTGTTTAATGTCTTAGCACCCTGTATTCAGACCTGGGTTGTTCTGCAACAACAGACATTTCAGGCATTAAAGGAGCTGCTGATACCCATCCAACCAGCTTATTACACCACCCCGAAAGCGCTGCAGTTTTTCTGCTATGAAAGTTATTTTTTTTGGAGCTTGATAAACTTATTACTAAAATCCTGCTGACTATGTGAGAGATTTAGAGCTTTGATTTAGGCCTTGACATTTCAGTCAAAGCATACATCCTTAAACACAAAACAAATTATTGTTGATTCACTCATTTAAGGTTATTTTTTCTTATAATTGCTTTGATCCTTGGCAACTTTTAAAATAATAGCATTATTTAAACACTTAATAGTTATTTAACTCTGGAGGGAAATCTCCAATACTCTTGAGTTTCTGATAGCATAATTGTTTCCATGGCATCAGTGTTGTAATTCTTAAGTTTTACCTAGTGCTCGTGAGCTGGGTAGCCTGGGGGTTAATTAGAGTTTGAACATTAGTGAGAAACTGTTCTTATGTCAGAAGAACCTCATGCCCATGTGCATTGTGAACATGAAAATAATCTGTCTTTGAACTGCTATTTTTTTATTAAAACCTTGTCTCTAACTAATACATAAACCCAAAGCAGTCACCTAGCAGGTTTTATTTTTGATAGCCTTCTTTGTAACGTTTTTGCAGGTATTTCCTTGGAAGAAAATAGATCTGTACTCCCATGGATGTCTGGATTTCTGATGAATGTTGGGCAATACTGTATGTTAATAATTTTGGCCAAAACAACCAAAAATTAAATTCAATCTCTGATATATAATCAAGCAATTAATTTTAGTTGTTTTTCAGATTATCTTCAGTAAAACTATATTTCAAGGCATGTGTATTTCAAAATTAGATTTACTCCAGTTTTGTGGTAAAGGTTTTTTGTTTATTAGTTTTTAATAATGGGATTACATTCCTGTCTATTGATCTAAGAAAGAAGGAATCCTTTCCTAATTGTCCATCATTTCATTAATGACTCATGACTCTATGTATTTGTTCATTAATGAAAAAAAAGCAAGTATACTCTTCAAGAATGGAGGGCCGGGGTTTTTACTAGAAAAACCTTAAAAATGCTACAATTCAGGCCTCTATTTGTAACAATACTACATTTCAGGTTAGATTCCTTTTGTTTTGGGGATTTTTTTATGTACTATTCTAAGCTGACAAATACGTAAGGGCATATAAGTGGTCTAGGTGTTTCTATGGTCATAAGTTTTCGTTATGTGATGTACTGCAATTCTTTGGAATGCTATCTTTCCAACAATTAGATTAACAAAGATCACACTTATTGACATGCAGAAGTGATATATCTCAGATCAGTGGATTTGTGAACAACAGCTATGCCCTCTATTCTGAAAGTTCAGAAAAGAATTGCTCTTTTTTTTTTTTTTCCATTTTATTTAAATAGAAATACTAAATTTCAAAGTTGCATTCCTGCTGGCTTGGCAGTGAGTAGGCAAGGGACTCTGGGAAGGCTTAGTGTGCCACAGAGTCTACAAAGAGTTTGCAGCTTCTTTTTTTCCAGAAACACATTTCTAACCTTTATTTTGACCTTACGCTCCTTTACAGATCTCTTGTATCTGCATGTAAAAATCCTTTTGTTTTGAGACCTTTGCCTCTCTTTAACTTGAAGGGCTCATTATTTCTGCCTTTTGAAATTGCTTTCTGTGTTTGAGGCATTGGAAACTATATTTCACTAGACTACTTCATCCAGAAACAGGTAAATATAGATGTTTTTATTATAGTTCTAGGAACAAACATTGTTTATTTAAATGACTTCATTCTTCTCTGAATATAAAACAGCCCTTTAATGTTATCTCTTTTGCATTTCTCTTGAGCAAATCTGATTTAATTTATGCTAAACATAATGGGACACCTGTGTGTGCTGGATAAAAGCTAGAGTATATAATATTAGATGGAGACATTTCATATCCTAAGCATGGAAAACAAGCAGCAAAGCTCAGGAATGTCTTTTAACCTTTATGTTGTAATTTTGGAATTAAGAAATCTCTGGAAACAAAAATGTGTATGACAGCTTTAGCAGGTAATGGGTGACCAGTAAAGAAGTAAGAAGTATAAAGAAAATAATTTCTATGCTGTTTCGCCAAAGCATGACATAAATTTTTTAGCCAGTTTCTCATATATATTGAAGTCCATCCCATGCAATGAAACCTAATGGAGAGACTGAAATATTAAGAATAAATTAATTGACTTCTGATTACTCTGTCAATCTCACATGCAGTAAATTGGAAATGCCAGAAACTATTGCACTGACTGTGTATCAAAGAAAGATTTTAATAGAACCATGTGATAGTTTTTGGTTTTTCAATGAGAAAGTGATCTGAGGCTTTTTAAGAGTACAATATTTGATATTTTAAACTTTCTTAATTTAGATGGAAGAAGGGATGAGTGTTAGATCTGCGGGTATGGAACCAGCTACAGGTTGTGCTAATAGTGCAGTTGTTTGAAGAAAGGCCTCAGTTTTAACTTCCATTTTTGAGATTTTTTTAAGTCTCCCTTTTTTTTGGCTTTTTTTTTTTTATTTTTGGGTCCATTATACTGTTGAAATTATATTCCTATATTATCTATACAGGGGTATCAGAATACACCTTAGGAGAATTGTGTATAAAAGAATGGCGATGGGATAGAATTTCACAGCTTGAATATAAGTATGACAATTTATTTAAGAGGGGATACCTCCACAATAAGGAAAAAAGCCTGACTTTCCTAATGCATCTGTAAGTCAACAATTAGATCTAATCAACAATATGACCCTAAGACATATCACATGTGAAGTATCTCCACTGAAGATCAGGGACTACAGCCTCTATTAATTATAGAACTAACTATTTCCTTGTACTATTCATTTCTTAAGAAAAAAAGAAAACATAAAATAATCAGCCTGTCTTATAGGGTGAAATTTAAAGCAATAGAAACCTGAGTTTGCAGAAGTATAAGGGAGGTGTCATTGCTTCTGTAACTACTGCAAAAGGATAAACATCATGGAGGGTAAGCAGCTATACAAGGTAAGGAAGAAAGACTGCATCAAAGCAAATAAGCATAATTATGTGAGGGCTGAAAACTGCATAAGGTTTCTTTGCATCTCAGAGAGAGAGGTTACAGCTCCAAATAAGTGAAGTAAAAGCCAATAAGGTTATTTGTTTTTAAGGGGGAGTTGAACAAATCTACCAAAGGCAGTATGAGATGTGTTGCCTGTGAAGGAAGTTGTCTGAGCTCAATGCAAGGGAGCTGTGTTCTGATCCTGTAGCAATGGGTCAATGTAATCCTCTAGACTGCTGTGTACCTCTCAAAAAGAGGGACATCATAATAACACTTCTGCAGTTACAGAGGCTTAAGTGTGTCAGAAGAATAAATGTAAGATCTTTTAAAGTGAAAACATTTCTTGCAGATCATTTCAGCAGAGGAGAAAGGCACTATGAGGAAAAGACACAGCTTTTCCATGCTTATGCTGTTAGTTGTCTCAATTTTTTCCTGTTATCATGGCTCTTGGAGTCCTGTTGGTGGAGCTGGCTGTTGAAGCAATTTGTATCTGTTGTCACGGTGAGTATGCAGAACACTGTATGGGGGAAAAAATTGAATTTCACATAGGAAAAGGCTGTAATTGCATCTTTCCCTACCCTCTCATCCAGAGCAAAGTTTTATTATCAGCTTCAATGAGAAACAGGTGGATACCAAGCTCATTAGAAGTGGGGCTGCAAACAGCTGCTTTGGAAAGGAAATAGAGAATATAAAAAGAATAGTGTTGTAAACAACAAACTGAAATATTGTTTGAGTGGGATCAATACATGCTGGATCCAGCAGTGCTAAGGAGAAATGCAGATTTTGCTTCATAAAGTTTATTAGTTCTTCATTCCTTTTTACTTCCGAGTAGTAGTAACGGATCGATCAGTTGCACTTGGAAAGATGGATAGAAATGAGCTGGCTTGCCCCAACTACAGCTGTGGGTGGTTGCAGAAATGAGAATAGGAATCTACTCCAGTTATGGTCTGATCTCTCACCATCTGGCCTTTTGGCTCTGTAATGTGCTGACACTGCAGCATCTTTGTGAACCAGCTGGCAGACATTGCTTTGGCTTCCACCTTCCTCCCAGGAACAGAGTCTGTCAGTTTCCAGCAGTGACAGGAAAACACAGAGCTATGCTCTAAAGCCACTATGATGTGCTAGGACAACTCAGTTCCTAACGTACTTTCCAGAGCTCTTTAGATGGGATGTTCTCATTCTACAGCTCAGCATGTATTTTCAGTGGATATACTAAAGAATGCTTAAATGCAAAGCCGAAGAATAAGGAAAAAGTAAGTTTTCATGTTAAAACACAAAGATAAAAATGAACCTGGAGTAATTCGGAGTTTCGTGGGTGGGTTTTTTTATTTCTGCCAGTAACTCAATGTATGTCTCAGAGAGACACTATGGCCAAAATCATCACAGCAACTTCAGGCATCAAAAGACATGATCTTATTTTCAAGGTTCAGAGCATCTACAATACCAGTTAAGATGAAGATGAGCAGCACACTTTCAATTCCTCAGTAATAAATATCTCATGGGGATATTACAAAGCTTAATTAGTTAAGAGTCAAATTTCCTTCTGTGTTTCCCCTTACTTCAAAGTAGTTTTATAATCTGTCAAGAAAGTCATGGTTGGGAAATATATATTACTGATAAAACTTTACCAACTGAACAAAGAATCCAGATGGTCTAGCTCAGATAAATGCTTGCTCCATCCTGCCCATGAACAGGATCTTAGACAACGCTCATGTTGTCTCTCACATGGAGCTGGTCTTTGAGATGCAGACAGGCTTGCTTATAACACACACAGCATCATACTTAAGTATTTCAAGCTCAGTGGGAACTCTGTGCAATATTCAATTACTGTTGTTCTCATTTTACAACTGAGAAAAAAAAATAACTGAATTGTCCAAATTAGGCAAGTATTTTTATTTTAGACTAAAGGACAATTCTCTTCTATTTAACTCATTGGCATGAAGAAACTGAACAATATTAGAACTGATTGAAACTTCATTATATCAAAATCATAAGGACGATCCAAGGGCTGGAGCACCTCTCTCAGAGGCTGAGACTTGGAGTTGTGCACTTTGGAGAAGAGAGGGCTCTAGGGAGACCTAACAGCAGCCTTCTATTACCTAAAGGAGGCTTCAAGAGAGCTGGTGAGGGAGCTCTCAAGGAGAAGTGGTACAGTCTGGACTCTTTGTGTGGAGGGAGCTCTCCTTTTTCACAAGGGCATGGAGTGTTTGGGCAAGAGAGGGACAGCCTTAAGATGAAGGAGGCTTGGTTTAGATTAGATATGAGGAGGAAAACCTTTACTGTGAGGGTGGTGAGGCACTGGAATGGGTTGCCCTGAGAAGTGATGGATGCCCCATCCCTGGAAGTGTTCAAGGCCAGGTTGGATGGGGCTTTGAGTAATCTGGTCTAGTGGAAGTTGTCCCTGCCTGTGTCAGGGAGTTGGAATGAGATAATCCTTTTGGTCCCTTCCAACACAAGCCAGTCTATGATTTTATGAAAATACCAATGTCTGTAATTCACACATAATAGCAACCTAAGATTTCTGTTAACTTTAGTGAATAAACCCTCTCTCTAGTCTTTGTTGTTTGTGATAATAAGGGATCTCACAGGCCCCGCCACTTACATGCTCTAGTGGCAGATACACACTCAATATTTTGTGCTGTTACATTGGGGAAATACCTTTCTGAATAAAAACACACTCTGACGTTCTGAAGAATGACTGAAAGGACGAATGCAATGTGTTATGTTGGCATAGAAAAAAGTGTTGTCGTAACTGATGTGTGTTATGTGAGGAGGATGTTTAGAGAAGAGTCCACACTGTACCACATCTCCATAATTTAGGTAACATTGTAGACATAGTAGGAATATGAGTGCATTTCGTGGGAGATTGATGTGACTTTCTGCACAACTGTTTAAATAGGATGTGGCATATTTATCAGAGGCCAATTCACACTAGTAAATATGATAACATTAGAGCAAATTAAGTGTACTTAAAAGAGGAGAAGGGAGCTTTTTATGTGACTTTTGAAGAGAATCTATTTGTTATGGTGCAATGATTAACTACTGACATCAAAAAATATGAAATAATGCCAAATTTTATCTGCATCTGGGCATAGATAACTATAAAACAAATCTCTAGAAGTACTGGAGAAAGCAACAAAGAAACACATGTGAAAAAATACTTGTCAATCAAAATGTCTGTTCTCACTAATGACTAAGTAAATATGTTGTTACTGGTCAAAGTCTTGAAAAGTAAATTAGATGGAGGTAGTAATCCACAGTCACAGCAGGATGTATTGAGTTATTTATTATTGATCAAAACTAGCCACAAACAAAGTAATTATTTAATAATTTTATCTTTTAATTGATAAAGGCTGTTCTCTTCAAGTCTACTATCCTTTACTGGTTTTTTGTAGAGTGGCAGCTCTGAATTCTCATGGAACATTCTTACCATAAAGTCTTAAAAAAAATTAATCAAAATTTGCATAAATCAATTATTGTAATGTATTCAGTTCACTTTTTCCTTCTAGATTCTTCAGTTATGTGGAGATAAATGTTTCATGACAGCCTCTATTTCTTGAGTTCTGCTTTCTGTCTTTACATGATAATTGAGGCAGTTATGATGCTATTTCTGTAGGAGACTCATTTGGGATTATCTCTCCCTCTCTCTGTATAGTTTATGTGTTTATGCTTTTCCTTGTTACCATTGAATATCTTAAATTGGGTTAATCTGTATCTAGTGGAACTGTATACTTTATATGAGGAAATTCAGGCATTTTCAGATACATATCTACACTTGACACAAGTTTTCTGCAGCTTGTTTTGCTATTGGACTCCCCAAACCCCAAGAGATTATCCGGATTTTCTTGAACAGGAAACAGTTTTGAAGTCCTAAAAAACAAGAACATTTTTACAGATATATACCTAGAGTTTTGTGCACTATGTCCAGTGAGACCATTACTTGGAGTTCATTTATTTCTACTAAGATCAAAATAGAAAAACAAACAAAAGAAAGAGTAAAGTCCACAGTGCTTTCCCAAAGTATTCATAAAAGGAAAATGAATGGCAACACGTCTCACCAGAATCAAATCCATATCTCAGATTCTCCTCTTGCTGGAGAATTTATGAGAAATGTACATGGCTTGAGGGTCTCATGCTGATAAATTATAGATGGACAGAGCACAGAAAGAGCAGCAGATATTATGTTGAGAGATTGCTTTTGTTCTCAATGTCAAGAGGCTGGGAGTGGGGTGTTGTCTTGTGCTTTTTGGAGGGGATTATTCTGAATAGTCATGAGCTTTCAATAAATTTCCTGTGATGTGCAACCCTCCTCACCTTTTCATCAGATGCAATTATCAGATAGAAGTATGAAAAGGTGTGTGGTGTAGTGTGTTACAGGAAATGTATACAAAGGATGTAGCTACACAGAGAGTGGAGGGGAGTTTAGGGGAAATAGGACAAGTATGTGCTGACAAACCACTTGAGAAGTGAGAGGATGGGAAGGAGATGTAATTGGCCAGGAGTCTCCAGTGTGCTCTGCATCCTGCATGGGACATGCTGAGAAAGTGTAACTGAAGGGAGCCAAAAGAGGGATATTTTTGCAGACTAAGTCCTTGCATTAAGATACCAGCCTCTCTAGGGTGCCTACATGGGGAGAGAGAGAGGAACAGGAACATCGAGACAGCAAAAGAAGCAATTCTCCTCCAAAGAACACTTTACAGCAGGGGAATATATTTCCTGCTGTACTGTAACTTGGGGCATAAACTAATTACAGTGTGTCTATTTTGATGTGGCATTTTTGAAATTATGTAAAAGTTTTCAAGTGAGTTGAAACTAAAGATTTTCGTCTCAAAAAATAACTCCTTCCCCTTACCTGTATATTTAATCACACATGTATTTCTCCTGAATTATCATTTTACACAAGTAAAACTGTGTGTTGGTTCTTCCTGTGGGTATCCTCTGAATGTCAGAAAAATTGATGACCAGACCCTGAGAAAGGCCATTGAAAGGGTTTGTTGTGAGCAACACACAAACACCCTTCTGATCCTAAATGGGATGCTGCAGTCATCTTCTGCTTTCTGTTGGTCTGTTAGAGAGGTATCCCACTATTCTGAGGAAGAGGCTTATGTGAAAAGTGTTGCATGATTTAATGTTCCTAGTTCACATAAAATTCACTTTGAAATAATTTACATGTTCCTAAGCCCAAGCCATAGGTCTGGCTCGCACCATTGGGCAGCTGCTCAGCAGTGCTGCTCAATGACAGTCCCTAACTTTGACATGGCCAGGGAAAAGGCGCTTTGCAGGAAAGAGATGAGAGAAAGGACACCTGAAAAACTATCCTGTAACATTCTTAGAAATTACCAACTTGATATTACCAGCTACTGGTAATATTTGTTCAAAATGGTGAAATATTTTATGTCTCTTTTGCTGCTTTTGCAACATGATTTCCTATGGCTTCTGCAGTGCAGCAGCTGTAAGAGGTGGTAAGAAAACCTTAGCATAATGTCTGATCTCTTTCCAGGCCATCCTGTAGCAATTTTTAGCAGGGCCCAGTTTATCTCTCAGATGAAGTTTGGAGATTGAAGGGAAATTAGTAGCATCTGAAAATGGATTGTCATGCTCTTCCATACCCAGTAAGTTACTATTCATGAAGTCTGAAAAATCACACATCTTTTATATTATTAGAACAGGGAGTTAAATATGATTTTCAAACTGTTTTCAGAATGTTCCTACTCTAAACATAAAAGAAAATGGGCTTATATTCTTGTAAGCACCTGGGAGAGAGAAACTCATATGCTTAGTGTACCTGAAAAAGCCATGCTGCCGCAGCTATTAAAAGAAAGATGGGTAGAAGATGTTGTGCAATTTTCATTTGTATAGTTACTATCAAAACTTGTTTCTCTGTTTTTATTTAAGAGTCTCATTTAGCTGTGTAGCATACCCTTCTTTTCAAAACTATTGCTTCCTCCTTACAGAGTGATACTGACTGCAATTCTAAGTACTTACTAGAAAACCCAATAAAAGAAATATTTTGGCAATTATTTACCATATTTTTTTAAATTGACATTTACTAAGTAACAACATGACAAGCTGTTAACAAAATGAACTAAAACCATATGGTAGCCTTGTCGTATTTAACACATTCATCTGTCATCACATTCTGCTATCTTTTAATCCATTTTATCATGTTTGTAAGGTAACTCGAAAGTTTGTATTTTATATATATATATATATACACACACTCTAATATAATTTTATAATTTGGAGGATCTTTACCATCCAGAGTACATTGCCCTTATTAATACTTTTTTTGATTCCTAAGTGTTGCATGCTCTGTTACTGATAAAGTCAGCATTTAATTTTTGGAAGTTCATGGAGTACTTAATTTGTTTGACCTGTACTGCCAAAGCCTTAGAAGTACAAATATTTGTTATACTTGTATAATGTGAAAAAAGCAGTAACACTGGATTTATTAATTGATAAAATTAGTCATGTTAGCCTCTTAAAATATGCCAGAAGTAGCTGTGTTTCTTAATACACAGTCCTTTTTTTCCTCCAGTGGAAAAACAAGTTTAAAACCACTATTTACATGAACAGGAAAGTAAATTTAGTTCTTATTTATGGACATATTAACTAAAAAAATAAAATTAAAGCAAACAAAATGATCATCAAACATAAAATCTGACAAACTGATTTCTTAAATTTTCCACTTCTCGCTCCCCTTCAGTCTGGACTCAGTCATATAGATAGTATTATTTACAAGAAAGCAAAACATATATGCTGTAACTCTACCACTTTTCTTTGATTCTTGCCTTTGAATTGCACAGATAGGAAATACAGTTTTAGGTCTCTCATTGCAAGAAGGACATTGGGCTGCTGGAGCATGTTCAAAGAAGGGCAACAGAGCTGGTGAAGGCTCTGGAGCACTGCGTCTTCTAAGGAGCAGTCAAGGGAGCTGGAGTTGTTCAGTCTGGAGGAAAGGAGTCTCAAAGACCTTATTGCTCTCTACAACTGCCTTAAAGGAGGCTGTAGCCAGGTGGAGGTCAATTCCCAAGTGGTGAATGATAAGGGGAAATGGCCTCAAGTTGGGCCAGGGAAGATTTAGATTGGATATTAGAAAAAACTTCTTCACAAAAAGAAGCATTGGAACAGGCTGCCCAGGGAAGCTGTTGAGTCACTATTCTTAGAAGTTTTTAAAAGATGTGTAAATATGTCACTTTGAGCCATGGTTTAGTGGTGGACTTGGCAGTGGCATTTATCAGCTGACTTGATGATTTTAGAGGTCTTTTCCAACATAAATGACTCTATGATTCTGTACAGTGTAATTGATTCAGCACTGAAGTCAGGAGTGGCAATAAAATTACTTTTGTTTTTCTCAATACAAAAGAGGTGGAAGTAATTGTAGTCTTATCATGGTACATATTCATTGTAAAAAAACCCTATTAAGTCTTCAGATAGAAAAGATTTTGAACTTTAGAGTAAAAACGGTTCATGCCTCTTGCTCTGCAATTGTGTTTATCGGGTGGTATGACGTACATATGAATGCGTGCCAACTTGAACATTTCTGCCAACAGAGCAAAGACAAGAATTAGAGCACTCTGTATCTCATCAAACAGGGGGGAGCATGCTCTCCCAGTCCTTAGGATTCAGGCTGTTAATGTCAGGCTGAGTCAAATCTTTACCCTCTGCCAAACTCAGTTTGAAGCACCACTGACTCTTGAACAAAATTAGCCACCATCTGTAGGTAAACAAAATATGGAGAACTAAATTTATTTTCTTATTCTGTACTCACTGCAAAAGATGTTTTATGATGAATGTTCATGTATTTTTCTTATACATAGTTTAAGAAACGTAAGTGTAATGCAGCCTATTCCACTATGTTTATTACTGTTATTCAAATTTCCTCTGGGAATTTTATACTGGAATCCTCCCCTAAAATCCTACCATTCATTGCATCTTATTCTAAGCAATTGCCCAGATGATTGTACATATTTAATATTGCCATATATGTACACACACCTATATATTTCTATACATTCTATATAGCTGTATCTATAAGTAATTTTGGAAACAAATGCATGACTCATTTCTGGTTTTCTCCCTTTAATTCTTCTTTATCTTTTTTGCCATCAGGAAGCTGTTCTGTTTCATTACTGCACTTAGCAACAAATCTACAGCCATTTGATATGAAAAACCAGAGTTACAGATCTCTCAGTTCTGTCCCCTGGGCCCTTTCTGCCAGAAAACTGGACAGCAGCACAGACATGTCTGAGACATCAGGGAAGAGATTCTGTACCATCATGGACAGCCACATGAGGGAGTCTGACCTGTAACATTTTATCTACTTCAGCATAAATCATGCGTTCTTGATTCAACAGCATTTAAATAATATAGCATACATCTCTCTTCTTGTAATTGCTGGGAAAACCTCCATTTAGCATCTCTTGTTTAAAAATGTAAGTAATAATCTGAACAAAAGCCGGAAAACAGAAAACAGAGCAGGGAATGGAAGCATGGTCATTATCTTTCCCAAACCCTTATTCTTCATTCAAGAGAGTGAAGAAAAAGCACCTATCATCTCTTTTGCTGACTGACCTCATATCTTGAATATCACACCTCATATATTTTTCTTTCTCCAATATGGTAAAGTGAATTGATGCTCATTATAACACGATAATGGATGTGCATGTCAGTGGTCTGAGTCCTGCAAACACTGTCATCTGCACTATTTCCAACCTCAGGCTTTTACTCTGCTTGGGGACTAAAGTGTCTCAGTATCATAGATATGTGTGTAGAAAAGTAATTTTAACGAGTTTCTGTAGTAATCGAGATCTCTGCAATTCCCACAGTAACTGGGATCTTTGGGCTGGTAATGCATTTACAGATAGAAAATAAGTAGGGCATAACCAGAAAAGGCTGTGAAAATTAATACAGTGCAGTAAAATGAAAACTTGTGCATACATCTCCTCGTCTCAGCTCTGCTTGCTTTGAAGATGTCAAAAGAATTTATGGCTCCTTCCTCTGACCTTGTCATTCCTTCCTTTTGAATTCCCTTTGCAGTACCATCTACCATTTTTTCTCCTTGCTGCTTAATCTCAGTCCTCCCGATATTCACTAAGTTGCTAGCTAACAACATGGTTCTTACCTGCTTAATAGGTACTTTTATCCTCTCTCCCATGCTGTCATTTTGGAGCTGGGGGATCATTGTGATTATAAAATATAAAGCCACTTGCTTTGTTCCTGCAAAACTGTCTCAAAATTCCTCTTATTTGCATTGTATCCAAAAAGCAAATAATGAGTAGACAGGTGGTGAATAGAAGCATTTATTTTATGTATTTAATAAAACAACAAGGAAACATATCTAAGGCAAAATATAAACGATGTAGTTAAGAAGCTCCATGCAATTCCTTGTGAAAACGTTCTTATATTTTGTTACTTCACTTCTTTCATGCAGATAGAATGTAATCAAGATTCCTTTTTTTATTGATCCTTTCAAAGAGAAGAAGCCCAGCAGTAAATCCTCAGCTTTAATTTGTCACATGTGCTTTTGCAGAAAGTACCATTTGCTCACACGCCTTGGGTGGATCTCCTCCTGCCTGCCCCTGCCCACCACTGACTGTGTGATGGATGACACATCTTCCTTCTGTTTCTGAAAATGCTCCTGCCGTCAGTGGAGTCACTGCTGGGAACCACTGGATTTTTGATGGCTACCTATGTTATACTACAGTCTTCCTCCTGACCTGCTGGTGAAATCAAACCAGCTGCTTTCTGGCCAAGGAAGAAGAAAGGACATCCTTCTTTTCCTGATTTGTCCATTTGCTTTTCCCCTTTTTTCCACCACAGGCAGACTACTTGTTTTTTTTTTTTTAAAAAAGCTCACTAGTGAGACAAAGAAAAAATATGCAAAGTGAGTATCCTTGGGAAAACATCAGTTCGTATATTTTTAACCAAGCAAGTTTAATATTTTATCCACTGTGGTGGTGAGGTCTGTCTGTTCTCTAGAAGGTTATCATCTTCTACTGTTAAAATTTATAGTCACATACTAAAGCACAAAAAAAGATAAACACTTCAGGCAAAGTCATGTGTAAAGCCTATTATTTCTAAGCCTTTATTATAATATTTCTCAGTTTTCACTTGTAATCACAGATTTTTGAAAAGAAAATAAATATTTGAGAAGAATACTTAATATGAATTGAATTCATTACTCTTAATAAGAGTAGGTGAATGATAACTTATTGAAATTTAAGAAGACCAAGAAAGCAAAAAAAAAAAATCTAGAGATTAATCCAGTCTTGCCAAGCAATGTTTGTTAAATATGCATACAATCTTCAGCTCATAAGTAAATGGAACAGCTAGCAATTTTGATGTTATTGCTAAAAACTATTTTTCTCTGTAAAATTCTAACATTCTCATTTAAAATTGTTACATCTTTCTTGCAAAGGGAAGACTGAAGAGTATATCTGGATAAGATAAAGTAGAACTGCAAGAAAAAAAAAAAGAGTTGGAATTGGATGTTAACAGGCTGGAAAAATACTGTTATGGTGGCTCTTATTTTTATTTTGTTTCTCATGAATCCCAGGGTAATATTTTAAGATATTTTTAAAATTCTTTTTAAGAATAGAATTATTTTAAATTCTTTTCCCACAAATATCAATATATGTTCTGTTACTGATTTTAAACAGGAGCAAACCTAGTTCTATTGTAAAATTAGTGATTCAATGGCATTTCTTCTGCTTCTCTGTTAGATCAGACACACCATGGGTTTAATGAAGACACCTCAAGGAGGAGGAGGCTGGTAGGTACCACTTGGAGGGCTATCATTAACGAAGATCTGTATTGGAAAAGGGCATGGGGTCTTAGTTACTGCTGAGTGTCATCCTGGTGGGTTCTTGGGTGGATCAGGATTTTTGGTAACTATTCCTTATTAGCAATGTCAGGCTAGCATCTTACTGGGAACTGACGTGGGAACTGACATGCTGCATCTTCTCATATCATGGCTCCCTACTAGGAATCCTAAAGAGGATCTACCTGTTCTACACAGCCTCCTTGAAGGCAGAAGCTATTTCTGTGTTAAGAGTGGACATCTGAGTGATAAGAAGAGTTCCCTGAAATTTATACAGTCATCTCCTACAATTACTCTTTGTGTTAGCTGCCTAGGGAAACTGGTGGGAAGACAGCAGGAATGAGATGTACACCGAAGCTCATGGGTGCAGTAATCTAAACCCAAGGACATGTTCCCTTGCCATTCCACATTAACTTTTGTGGTGCCACAGGATGCATTCAAAAGCTGTTGCAAAATATGGCCAAGGAATTTGGGCCCAGTCATGCTGAAGGAAGTGGACCTTGGTGCTGTGGACTGGAGCCTGGATAGGAGCCATCTGTGTCCTGGTCCCTTTGTGGTTGAGGTGGCTTTCACTGGGCCTTCAGGCAAGCCCTTCATGGAGTTACTTGGCATTTGCATTATATTTGGATAAGGATTGCAGAATTTTGTGTGAAACAATTACTGTGAGCAAACAGTTTGTATTTTTTTTAGGCAAAAGGGCTGCTTATTTCTATAGGCCATAGAAAAACATAGATTTTTTTTTCTGTTTACATAATATTTTCATGCATATGTTAATCACAGCCATTATATAGCATTCATTAAGTTTATCCTAGGAAGTGAGAGCAAGTTTATAATATTCCTCACTTATATACAGGAAATACTCAAAATCACCTCTCTGGAATAATTTTTTGATAGCAAAATGATCTTTTTACTGAATCATTTTTATTCGCCCTATAGGATAATTTCAGTCTAAAATAAAAGCCTAATTTTCTGCCTCAGTAGTCAAATTGCAGTCATATTCTGGATTTTCCTATTGGAGAATATTTTCTCATGTAGGAACATGAGAAAACTTAACTGATCAATGCTTTCTAAAATAGTGAGAACCTCACCTGAGCTTACAGGTGAAGGACCATTGCCTCAGGCTGGCATGAACAGACTGCTGGTCAGTTGGCTCTAGGATTGCAGAAGAAACCCTCAGACCTGCTGAAGAAAGCATGTAGAGTGAAGTCGTCTGATTTTCGGGTAGCTGATGACAAATGAGTATCTTCGTCTCTGCAGACATTTTCAAGCCTGGCTGTGGGGCTAGCAGGGAAGCAAGGAACCTGAACAATCAGCTCACAACAGCCACACCAGAACTAAAGACTGTTGTTAGTCCATCTTTTTGCCAAAAAAGAAAAGAATAACTTATTTATCTCAGAAATAGTCTGAGTCAATATGCTTCAGCCTAGTAATCCTGAGACAAAATTTTCTGAAGATATGTGTTTGTTTTGCTATTGTGCATTACTCAGTCAGAGAAAAAAGTATTTCAGAAAAGAAAAGTTATTTCCTCTCTATCACTCCCTACACAAAACTTTCATTTTACTTTGGTCTCTACTTTTAAAGAGCTCTACAAGAGTTAATTATAAATATCTTGAAGTGCATATATTGTCATTTGAAAATGCAATCTTTTTTGGCACTCATTACACTATCAAGGTATAAAATATTAACAGTATGAACAGTTTCCTATTGCTTTCTTGGCTTTAAGAACGTGTTTTTAATTTCTGGGTAAGGGGAAGAAAACAAGTGCAAGGAAAGTTGAAGGTTTTTTCCTAAAAAAAAATTCAAAAAGGTCAAGTAAGCCATAGGAGTATCCTTATATGATTATTCTGACATTTTCTGACTCATAATCTACTGGGTGTTCATTCACCTCTTGCAACTTGAAAGTGTCCTTGAGATCTGTAACATCATCTACATGCCAGTCTGCCAATTCTATGCTCTTTAAAGTGGAATTTTCATTTATGCCGAGAGCTGAGCTGCATGGGGAGTAAAAGTCAGGAAATATCAGAACTTTAAAGGATATAAAAGAACAAAAAGTGCCTTTGATTTGACACTAGAAATTAGGACTTGATCTATGCATGATCTGGGATCCATGGTGGGGGTTTGGGCCATGGGATTCAGGCCAGAAAAATAGAAGTAAGCTTTTTATTCCTGAGAAAATTATGTATTAGAAAAGGAAAGTACTTGTTGGGATTGCTTTCAGCTTTCTGAGGGGTTTCAGTCTGATTGAGCAGCAGCAGGAACTAGAGGGTTTAGAGCAGAGAGAGTCAAAAACCAGCAAGAAGTATGGCTGTGGGTTCCTGCTGACCTTCTGTAGCCTGAGGGGTGGTGGCGGTTCTACAAAACTGAAAAACTATGATGAAGGTTTTATTTGTTCTCATCCACTCCCTGTCAGTGTGCCTTTTGGAAGAACTGCTTTCCTCACATAGCCTGACTTAGTTGAAAAATTGAATGGCCCTACATGTAGCTCGGATTGCTCACAGGCAAATTATAAACTTATCAACCCAAACACAGCCTGATTAATAAAATTATATTACTGCTACAGATCCTGTTTCCAGAACCTGAGCTGCATTAAAATTCAGGTGAGATGACGGGATTGCTATCAATGGAATAAACAGCAGTACTTCTATGGAGGCTGTTTGCACTCTTAAATTTAAAATATTGTTCAATTTTTCTAATCTTCAGAAAGGTCAGTAATGAATTTGAAGTTATTGATCACACACTGAAATTCAACTCTTACGACCCTCCCCCATTAAAAGCTTATCTTATTCTTTACAAGGGTGTCTTTAAGTTGCTTTCATTCTTACTGGCTTGTTGCAAAAGCCTGCATATTGTCACTGAGACATACAGAAAGGTCAGTCGATGTTTGTAATGAAGATGTGATTTATCAAAGTGGGTTACTTGCACTTTGTTTGCAGTAGGAAGGTAAACACAGGTTTCAGAAGTAAAAACATCACCACCCCCAGCCCCCCATCCCCAAACAATCAAAAGTTTAGATTGTAAAATATTTCTCTCTTCTACAGTTGTCATCTACCAGTTATAAAGAAAATTGACGTGGGCATCCACTTATATTCAAGCAGTATCTGGAACAGAAGGCAACTTTCTCAACCATTACTGACCTTAAAGGAGCCTGGCACAGAGGTAAATAAATGAAAGGGTTCAAATATTTTAGCATGGTGTATGTCATTTAAATAACCTTCTAAAACTTCTGTCTTTACCATATCTACACTGCTAACCACTTTTCCTATTCAGCAGTGATAAATGAAATGTTTAATGTAAATTTTAACACATTCAAATACCTGCGTGCACACAGTGATCAAGTGTCTGAGAAATCATTTGTTCCTACCACTCAATATAGAGGAGTATTTAATTGAAACACAGTGTTACTTTGCACAAATAAGTGGAAGAATCAATTATAAATATCAGTAAGGACAGTTTTAAAATAGCCTATCTTGAGGAGTGGGTTATGTACACATCTGTAGTGGTGTTTAAAAGATTAGTGGATGTGGTACTCAGGGCTGTGGTTTAGTGGCAGATTTGGCAGTGTTAGGTTAATGGTTGGACTCCATGATCTTAGAGGTCTTTTCCAAATTGAACATTTTAAAATATTCTATATAAACGATCACATGAAAGCGTGTACAAGTCACTGTCTTGTACATGATATGCAACATGAACATTTTATGGAGCTCTGTCTGGACCTGTGACTGTCTACTCTCACCCAAGTTTGGCCTCCTTCCTTTTGCTGTACCCTCTGATCCATCACTGCTTTACTTCTAACATTACACTGCTCAAATGAGCCTCACAAAAACATGCTTGAAGAGTGAAATTACACAAGTACATAGAAAACCTGAGAAGTTTTTTTGTTTCATTTTCCACATGCAGTTTTTCCACATCTGGTGTATGTGGAAAGAAATATATGGTCTCTAACTTCAGTGTCTAGAAAGCTAAGAATAAATAAATTTTGATTTTTAACCAGGGCATAATCTTTCTCTTGCCTTCTGTTGGAAAAAAATGCCATGAAATCATTTAGAATATTCTGATTCACTGGAACATTTTACCATTTACAATATATAGCTGAACAACTTTGATGAAGCCAAAAAACATGTCACAGACTCAAAATGTATGGTTCATTTCCTTAATTTGAGAATTTTCTTCATTGAAATTTTACTTCAGTTCTAAAAATTTAACAGATGAAAACAAACCTCATAACTGATATGAAACATTTGATTTTGGTTTGCTTGAAACTGCATAGACTTGTTTCTATTTTTCTCTCTGTGATCTATGTCAGATTTTTTTGACCCGAGTTTGTTTAACTTCTAATTACATAGATGATAAAAAACATCCCCTTGAAAAAAATGCCTGAGTTGAATGAGCGTGATATTATCTATGAAAATTTGCAGACTGTAAATGATGGGGGAGAAAAGGAGACAGTATTAGAATAAATGTAACTTTTTGTTGTGCTGTGTCTCATGAACTCTACCAAATCAGCATTCTAGAGAAGAAAAGCAGAGGAGACAGCAGTGCTGTAATGCCTGTAGACTGAAGGAAGAGACTAAAGTGAATTATTTTGTCACATTCACAGGGAAATGCTCAAAGAGAGAGCTGGCTTGTACACCTGGGCCATACACAAGTTACAAGGTATGAGGGTAGCCAGGCTCCTTATTCCTGTTTTTCCACATAGTACAAAGTTTTTTTGAAATCAGGGAACATGCAAATAACTTTGACTGGTGCTGTCACACCGCAGTGACCTAGATCCTTTCTTTTGTCTTTGATACTTGCATCCTGCTGAGTTGGTTTGTCCTTCCAGATCTGCACCAGCTGCAAATTTATGTGACAGCCCTGTCTTGATCTGGATGGAGCTTCATCATTTACTTCAACTGAGGATCTGATAGGTTTAAGTTGGACACTGTCACACTTCTCCTGTAAGTGCTGTTAAGACCAAGATGACTATTTACATAAGTAAAGGATGCAGGATATGCATCGCCTTTCACAAATTCCAGGGTAGGTGAAACCTCTATGGTTTTGTTGAAATTACTTTGTCTTAAAAGTATTATGTATCTGTTGCTGAGAGGGTTTTTTTTTTTTTTTTTTAAAAGACTATAGTATAAATATATAAATATTTATACAACCTCAGTCTTTTATCTCCTGTAAGAGTTTACAAGGGACACTGTCAAAACTTGATGAACAGGAGACTTGTGCACTCATTGCAGAGAGGTTGGTCTCTACTCCTTGAGGTCTGGCTGCTGAAGAAGCGCACTCAGTGTTGCAGCTCCACCACCAAAGCAGCCAGGGAGACAAGAAGATCCATAGTGGTTCATCTTGGCAAGTGCCATCTGACATTCCAAAACTGTTTTAAGGCCAGGGAAATAGAAGATTAAGGCAAGAGAGGGTGTTTGTTTAAGGAGGCAAACAGAGATCTCAGGGAATGCCATTTCACTTGCTTCATTCATCACTTTGCTAAGACAAATGATTTTGAGAGAAACAGAGTAGAAAAGCAGATTCATCATGAGCACCTATTAGTACCCTTAACCTTGTCCTTAGTCACATCCCATTCCTTTGATCTTTCTATCAGTGATATGCCAAAGGCTGACTTCAATGCAAGAAAGTAGTGAGTATTCACAGAACAGTTCACTAGACATGTCAAGAGCCATAATAACAAAAATTTGAACAATGTGATAAGATGCTGCCTTAAAAAGAACATCCATGCTTGAAAGGATAGGCTGGAAACAGCGCTGATATTTGGTGACACCATAAGGAGGAGGCAGAGGCATGAGAACTTTCTCAGTGGGAGTGAAAAAATGCTTCAAATTTGTACTACTTGTTTAGATGATTGTTGATTCACACAGCCTTACTCTTATTTCTTAGACAATCTCTAAAATCAAGCTTCCCCCCCAACATAAATCTTGTATGGCAACATAACATCATTAATAATGAATGCCAATTATTGAGGATATTTTGTTGTTTAGTTTGAAAAAGAAAAAAAAAAACGATCATTCATTCAATCTGGACGACAATTAGAGATGGGCTGAAAAATCACATCTATTAACAGCAGCAGACCTATGGTTGCCAGGAGCAATTATTGTTGGCTTGTTTTCTCTCTTTTCTTTTGTCTTTGACTTTCTTACTAGTTCTGTCCTCTAAATGCTATGAAACAAAAGGTATAATTTTCTTGTAACTCCACATTGCCCTTCAGTTTAAAATCTAACATAAAATCACAACTTTCCATGCCCAATTTCAATCAATTCCACTACCATAATTAGTATACTTGTGAAGAAGTTAAGAAAAGCTGATGAAAACAGAAACAAAAAGTAGTATTTCCAAGACAGCGGGCTGGTATTGATTGATTTGTTCTACATATTCAGGTTCAGTGTGGCCTTGTTTCTCTGTTCATTTTTCTTCCCCGTTGAAAAGTTTTGCCTCTATGGTAAAACTAGTACTTTTGGAGCATAGTGAGAGACAAAGTGAGAACTGAGAGAGTAAGAAGGAAGAGGCCTGCAAAAGGCTCTAATTTGGCACATTCACATCCAAAGTTAAGGTTTGAAAATTCACAGGAAAATTATTTAGTCTTTTTCCACAAATCTTTAAAGAAACTTGAATTTTTTCAATGCATATATAATACTTAAACTATTTTTATGCATCAGTTTGCAGGTCAACATTTGAGAAAGTAAACATTATCTTTTATGCTTCTTCATATTCATCCCATAGTTTTATCTGGGGTTCTTTGTGGTGCTAATGACTTTAATCATCTAAATTTAATATATGGGTTCAATGGACAGAATAACCATATTAGCATAATTAAAGTATGTGTATAGTGTAAGAGCTATAATGATTGTGCAGTGCCAGCCTGAGGCTAAACCTTTTTTTATTATACATGGAGTTCAAAAGACAGCACTGCTTACTTCACAGTAAGCAGTCCTCTGCAGCTATTACTGCATTTCATGGAAAAACTCATTGACTGTTCACAAGTGCAATTCTTCTGAAAATTATTATATGGCAGATTGCCATGTTTCTACATTATTTAAATAACTAAATTTATCCAAGTGTTTCTGGAATTGTAGGTTGGGTATATTTCCTTCTTTTTTAAGGTGGAAATAGTTACATAACATAATTCCAATTCCAATGGGAAACTTATTGTTACTAGTGAAATCACCCCACTATCTTGCTTCAAGTACAGAGAACATACAGTAACACACATCAGTCAGGAAAAACTAGTTGTCATAATGTTAGCAGCAAAAAAAAAATGCTTTCCCTCAGATTCTTCTAGAAACTAGTCATTTGACTTTCCAGTTTCATGGTCAATATTTTCTGTCCACCCCTGCTTAAAATAGAAAAGGGATGTAATGAGAACAGTGAAAAACAAATTATAAAAATTTATGTACTGATTAATATTAATATAGTGCATAAAATCACCTAGAATTAAACAGTTTCTTACGGCAAAGCTGTTTTGCAGTGCATGAGAAAGGCCAAGAAAGCAATGACTTGTTGAGAAACTGACCTGTTCTGTAACACAAGAAGTAGTTGGACCAACAAATGTTAAATAGTCCTTAGTCAAATGCATAACCCTCTGTTCCTATCTAATCCAACCTGTAAGACTTTGTTTCATCTACAAAACATTTATCTACACATTAGTTATGTAGTTTCAAATAGGGCAAGAAATTTGCCTTCAAGCCAAAGGGTTAACTCACAGAAACTTCACAAAAGCCAATCTCACAAAGTTAGAGAAAATGAAGTTCACAGTGCCATAAACATTTGGATCTTTTTGGCACAAAAGACAGAGAAAAAAATCTCAAATCTTTGTTTTCAAAAACAGCATTCTGAGAAGCAAGAAAGCTGGCAAAAATCTGGAAGGACACTTGAGGACTGGAAGTTGGCAGTGAAAATAAATTCCACATCAGTCTTGGCAAGCGCAACGAATGGGGACTCAGGGTGCTGGTGTACAACCAGCTGGATATGAGCCAGCAGCGTGCTCAGGTGACCAAGAAGGCCAGTGGCTACTTGGCCTATATGAAGAATAGTGTGGCCAGCAGGACCAGATTGTCCCCCTGTACTCAGCACTGGTGAGACCCCCCCTTGAATCTTGTGTTCTGTTCTGGACCCTTGACCACAGGAAAGTCTTTGAGGTGCTGGAGCATGTCCAGAGAAGGGCAATAAAGGTAGTGAAGGGTCTGGAAAAACTTGTGCTGCGAGGAGTGACTGAGGGAACTGGAGTTGCCTTATCTGGAGAAAAGGAAGCTCAGGGGGAACGTTGTTGCTCTCTGCAATTGCTACTTCTCTACACCTCTGTGTTGCTTCCTACCTGAAAGGAGGCTGTATTGAGGTGGGGTTCAGTCTCTTCTGCTAAGTCTTATGTAAAAGGATGAGAGGAAATGGGCTTAAGTTGCACCAGAGGAGGTTCAAATTAGATATTAGGAATTTTTTTTTCACTGAAAGAGTGGTTAGGTCCTGGAATAAATTGCCCAGGGAGGTCGAGGAGTCATTGTCTCTGGAAGCGTTCAAGAGGCATCTGGATGTGGTCCTAGGGGATATAGTTTAGGGTTCATTATGGTGGTGCTAGGCTGAAGGCTGACTTAGGTGATCTTGAAGGACTATTTGAACCTCGATGATTCTGTGACTTAGGCTATTTTACGTCTTTTTAAACTCCTTACTTCAATGTCTCTAGTTCTCTATTGAGAAAAGTGCGTGTTTCAGTGGGTGTATCTTACGTGTAGTATCTCTATGCCTGCATAGTTTCTTGTCCACTAAATATATTTGGAATGAAAATAAATATTTGGTAATAAAAAGAGAAATCATAGGAGAAAAGAGGTGGTTCTCTAGGATCTAGTAGTGGATTAAGAAATTGCTTTGCCATAGTTCAAATATAATAGTCTACAGTATTTATATGTCAAAAGAGTTAGGTGTCAATTTCTCTGTAGATTTTTCTTATCCTATACTTTGTTTAACAGTCGATTTCAGTCTTGTATTATCTCTAATATGACAGGAAAATACTGAATCTGATAAACTTGCCTAGAAAAGTGAGTGTTAATATCCAATACTATTCAATTAAGCCCTGAAGAAAAAGACTCCCTTTTAGAGAAAAGATTTTATTTTTTATTACAGAAGATTTTTTTTTTTTATTACAGAAACACTGAGATTTCTTTTGGAAATCCCCCCTTTTCCAAAGAAAAGCAAATAAGCTATAGACGCAGTCTGTGAACAGAAGTATCTTCTAAACATCCAAGAAAGTCAAGTCAAATTGGATTTGTCTGAAATGCCTATGGTAATTGTGATTCAAAAAAAAAAAACCTTAAAAATAGAAAGAAAATTTGATTTTTCATAGAAAAACATTAAAAACACTGCACCAGCACTTTTATGAATGTCTTAATCCCTAGTCAGGGGTTTTTTAACTTATCTAAATTTTAGTGCTTTTTTTCTGGCCATGACTTAGCTGCTGGAGATACTAATGGGGTGAAAAAGACTTTAGCCGGCTTTGAAAGATTCATCTGGACAAATCTTATCCTCTCCAAAATCAATTACTACATTCTCTGTTGTCTACTGAATAATACATAAGTGCCCCAAATATAATTCCATTGATGTCTGGTGATTTCTTCATTCCTGCAAAGGAGATTTTATTTTTCACTTTAACAGCTCATGATTTATATTAGTGAATAGATTGTTTCTTAGTCCCCAAAGAGTCTTTATAAACAACTCTGGCCTCTCTGACCACACAGTTCCATCCTTATCTATTGCTACAGCAGCGCATTAACTTGCTCAAACAATGGTTCATAGACACCAGTGTTGCAGCAGAAGTGCTTTTATGTGGTTTGGCTGAAAGCTTTTCTCTGAGGGATAATTATATTCCTAGACATTAAGAAGAAAGAAAACAAAATTAAGTTCATTGCAGCTGTATTGAGATACAAATGAAAAAACTGGAAAGGGGGACTGCTCAATAGTAGTTTGCCTCCAATAAAATGTAAATTCTGCTTCACTAAACCCCACATTTTCCATAAATTACTGACCCATCCTATGTCAGAAGTAGATTCTTCAGGTTTTTTGGTTTCTGGTTAACTCATTTGGTGTCGTGGGAATTTCCAAGGATATTGAGTCTCTTTTTTAGGAAGAGATGCTCTGAAAAATCACAGTGATTATATCTAACACTGAACAAAAGATTAATGCTTATTCAGTTTCCAGACTAATCAGTAAACTGGAATCAGGCATCACAATGTTGGTGACACTGTGCTTGAACCACGTCCCAGAAGATTTAACAATATCCAAGTTAGGCAACTCACTGACTGTGCAGTAACACCAAAGGACATCAAAATAGTGCTGAAAACCACATACCAGTCAAAGGAGTAAGCTAGTTGAAGAAATTCAGTGAAGATGTGGGAGTGCCTTAAATCCCATCTTGCCCCAGAATTTCAGCATCTGCCTCCAGTCTGTGGGAGAACTTTACTAACTTTCCTGCTGTGATGATTTCACAAAATAATTATTACCTGTTGTACAGGCAGTACTTGCTTAAACAGCTGGAAGAGTGGGAAGACATTCTCTCTTTCTGTATATATTACCAACATAATCATGGCTGCAGCAAGGCCCATGGGGCTTTTCTCTCTTCACATAATTTTTCTGCATTAAGACTTATGATACTTATCAGATGTATTGAAATGATAACCATTAAGAGCTTGTTAATAGCTCACTAGAGTGATGTTCTGTAAGAATTTGGCAGAATTATTATTTATTAAAGTGATGCAAAATCCTTGATAATGCAATTTATAAAATAGTCAAATCATTGTCTTTGAGTGGTGGGTGAAAAATAGTGCCAATAATTAAATTCGAAAGATGGCTATCGGAAAACTTAACAAGTTGGATAATTTGCAGCTCCTTGTTAAGTGAAACCCTTGATTAACATTCCCCAGTTAGCTGCCAAGAACAAGAATAAGATTCGTTAGAAGAGGCCATTTAGAGTAAGAATACACTGACCAACAAACTGGAGAGAGTAGCACAGATTTTTTTTTTTCAATATTTATTTGCATAAAAACCAGATGCTAGCAACAATGCAGTACATTTCTGAAAAATTACAGCAGGTATGAAATAGTTTCTCCCATCAGTACATACGTGTGAACACACACAGAGGAGATTATCTAGCTGTCTTTGTTGCTATAAAATATGCAAACTTCAATAATGGTTCCCTGGAAAAAGATCATACCAGTGCTGTTACGGCCCCAGCAACATAAGAAAATAAGTAGTCTACCTTCTTGTGATTAGGTTTAGGAAGCTGATGTCCAACCTGATAATGCAATTTATGTGTTATGTCCAGAATATATCTGTCAGTGAATACATGCGTCAGTGTAGCTAGTTTGGTTTTAAAATAAACGATAATAAAAAGCTAAGGGGAAATGTACATTACTTCACCTCTCCCATTACTGCTTAATGTTATTAATTTCCCCTCTAACCAGATTTGCATTGATTTCATGATGAAAACCTTATATTATATCCTTCCTCTACATTTAGTTAGAAAAAAAGGTACAACTTTTCTTTCCTTGTGTTCAAATTGGAGAAAGAAACTTTGATTTACTTGCCTGTAGATAAACTAAAGCACATTTCTGAACGTCCTCTGTCAATTATACTTTGCCTCATTCACCTGTGCCAAAGATTTAATTTTAATGAACCATCTTCATTCATTGCAACAAAAATGTTGTTTTAGTGGTTTTCTTTGAACTGAAAGTTATAACTTTTTGCACTGTAGATGAATGTATAGAGATAGAGTGAATTGTTTATATGATAAGGAAATGTTTTTAGTCCAGAGCCTGTCTAAAAAGAGACACAAGGAAACAAGTTTTTATTCCAAAGGAAACCTAATGAAAAGCAACAAAGGGAAGATCTACTTTGCTATAGTTCCTTTTTTTTTTAATGCACAGAAATAATTACTATAGAAAATAGTAATAACATAAATTGTCCTTTTGAAAGCTGCTTTACTATTCTGCCTATTGAAAGAATTGAACCCAAGCACAAGTTTGTTCACCACAACCAAGTGCTTTATCTATGGATTTTCTGAATGAGTGCAGGGGTTTGGTCTCACAAGATACTGACTGAGGCTGAGCCTAACTGATCAGGATGACACTGTTGTTGTCATCTGACAAATTTTATTTAACTGGCCCAAGGGAAAGAGAGAGCTAAATAGGAAGGCTGCACATTTTTTGCAATCTTTTCTACTTAAATACATGAATCAAAAGCAAACCTTTACTTGAATTAAAAGGTTAAGCAAAAAATTAAGGAAGTTAGTAAGTGATTGCATAATGGTAATAGAAAATGATGTTTTGTCTGAAAGCATGTAACTGTTTACAGCCTTTGACAATGTTTCAACACACCACATATGTGCAAGGGAAATGAGGCAGATTTAGGTTGAATTTAAGCCTCACATAATAGCATGTGGTTGATGGGGATCAGAAATTTGTACTGTGACCAGACATGTGCTTCCTGTGCTCCACTAAAATTTGAGTCTGCCCATGCAAAGTTTTTGGTGTATTGTAGGGCCAATGTAAAACTGAACATCTGAGCTGACTGCTGAAGACTTTCTTCAAAGGGTCTAGCAGTCAGAGGTGGTTCAAGAAGCTGCTGCTCTCTCAGTTTCTTGTTTCAAACTCTCAACTGGTTGACCAGAGTAGCTGGGATTAGCACATGCTGATAGTCCAGTGTGGATTCATGTCATGGAAAAAGTTGTGAGCTACAGAAAACTCTCCCAGCACCCTAGACAAGCTTTCAGGTTCTGCTAAGAAAGCCAGTGCAAGACAAACACTCTACTCCCCAGTAACAGCTGCTACAAAGAGGCAGGCATGGTTTTCACAACAGCTGTGCACAAAAACGTCAGATGAGGAAATGGGAAAAAATTCTAAAATCTAGATATAAAAATGAGCATTTGAGGGTATAGGAGTGACACATCATGTGAAAAAATTAGGTTTGATAAGGACAGGAGAACTGAAGACAATATCTCCAAGGGCATAATTAAGAGGTTGTGAGCACAACTGAAAGTCTTGTAAAACACAGACAGAGATCCAATTTGTGGATAATTTTCATCTCTGTGGAGAACATATGAGGCAGCATGATTTACTTCATAACAGAGCTTTTGCAAGGGTTGTTTGGAGCAGAAACTTCTCCAAACCCTATTGGAACAAGGGAAAAACACACCTTTCTGTACTCAAAGCCATAAAGTACTGGTAAACAGCTCTGCATTTATTTAGACAAGAGTTGAATCTTGACTGAAGACCCTGCACACCTTTGGGAAGAGGAAGAAAATATTCACAGGTATGGACCTATAAAGACAAAGAAAACATGTCTAAGCTGATGGTTTGTGAGCAAGTCTGAAAGAGGCACTGTCCTGAAGCTGATAAAGTGCAGTGATAAAGGATTCACTTCCTATGTATCTAGGAGCTAAACCTGAAAAATAATTATTTCACAGTCTTGAAAGTATCTGGTGTACTGTCCAATAAAATATGATGAAATTCGAAGAGTGAAAAAAAATCTTTTTTCATTTCACTCTAAGGGAGGAATCACTGGCATATCAAATATGACAAAATGCAATGAATATATTTAGGAACTGACTGAAATCTGGGAAGAGTATTATGAGAAAACAAAAAATTCAAATAATTCAAAGAAAAGAATTCAAATAATCTCTCTGGATGCTGGTAAAATGTTGACTTGTTGACTTAGTGATTCAATTCTGCTTTTATATATTTGATTTGTGGGGCTGAAATTACATTTTTAGGTATAGAAATGGAAACACATAAATGCTTAAATAATTGTATAAATGAACCTAGGTTTCAAGAATAATTTTTATCAAGGTATTATTTTTTCAGTTAATTTTTGATTTTAATTTAAAACTAAATTTCAATATAAAAATATGATTCTCTGAGGAATTAATATTTTATTTAAAGCAACTTCATTAAAAACTAAGGTCTTCAACAGACCATATAGTATCGAGATGTACTAACTGAGCAATGCATTATAGTATGCTAAATATGCTGAATCATATCCTAACACAAAATTGTCTTCAATGTATTCAGATAGTTTGATTCTACTGCTGTCATGTTACGTCCTTTATAAGTTTGGTGAGATTTTCTCCTTTCTAAGTTTGGTGGGGTTTTTCTAATGTGAAAACATACAGGCAATTTCATTTAGCTTCACTTTTTTCAGTGAGACTACTAGCAGGATGAAGAATGGCTTAGTGCTAGTGAGGATAGCAAAATTAAGCCATAGACATGAACTGAAAATATTTATTCACAGTCAGAACCACTTTTATTCTTCATGTAATCAAAGTGTGCTTGAAATAAACTTGCTGACTAGTAGAAATAACTCAGGAAAGCTCCTCATTAAAGAGTTGCTTATTTGCGTCAGTTGCACTGAGGATGTTCTAAGGGGCTTTCTGTTTTGTGAGTCAAACTTGAAACATGGCACAAGGGAACAAGCATCTATTTAAAAGACAGTCATGTATTATTTATTGTGAACTGATATTAACTATGAAATCGAGCTGAAAATCTTTATATTGATGCCTTACTACATTAGGAAATGAAGGGTTTGGTTTTCACTATGTACTAGGAGAGACTTAAAAGTACTGAGTTACTATGGCAGGAGTTAACTGGAATGTAGTCTGAGTGGTGTCTGAGCTTCCTTAAGCTGCTTTAAAAAAGTATTTCAGTTTGAACTTCACTATCCAGAATACCGATCTAAATGCCTGTCTTCCCCATGCTGTATGAGAACTGTAAAAGATGGAGAAAAGGCAGGCAGGCAGCATTCCTCTGAATATTCTGACTTTTGTACCTACAAGCTAGGTACCTTGCTCCTCAGCACTTGAGACCAGTGTCTCAATATGGAAAAATCTCAGTGTCTCAATATGGGAAAATCTGAAGTAGCAAAATCTGAAGTAGCTTTAGCATGGGGAGGTTAATGCCTGAAAATTTTGAGACTCAGTTTTGAATTTGAGTAACCAAGATCGAGGTTAAATGGCCTTTAAAGTAATTTTAGAAGACAGAAAGTGGAAAATACCCCCAAGTGTTGCAGAATTAATGATTCTGGAAATGCTAGTATGCATGACTAATTGTATTTGTTGTCTTTAGAGAACAAAAGAATTATGCTTGTGTACAGATGCTTTATGCCTATGACTTTTTATATTCTTATGATTTTAAGTAATCTTTAGATGGAGGTTCAACTTGGAAAAGGAAAAATAACACATTTTCACCCAAGAGCTAATACATTCTTGGCTCAAAATGGTGTGTCAGATCAGATTTCACATTTCAGATAGTTCACATGGGACAGTTAAGTTTACCACAAAATCTGTTTGTTTCCTTAAAATGCTTTATTCTATTACCTTACAGACTATAAACGCTTTAAGATTTACTGTGACACATCCTTCTACTTTCCTTATTCAGTTATGTAATGATTGCTTTTTTGGCACTCAAGAAGAAAAGGATTTGCATTTATTATGTAATATTTGTGGTTTTGTTTTGCCAAGTACCATAGAATAAAATCGCCAATTGCTCTGAGTTTAGGAGTTTACCCTCCAGTAGTGATACAGCTATCACCGTAACAAGGTTATAACACCACCCAGAATAAACCTTCACGGTAAAGAAATTAGCATTTCATTGGCTTGGTTTAGAATATTCTTGTATGTCTTTGCTGACAGGTTACTGGCAGTTGCGCTTCTCAAATTTCCATCTTTCTGGCCAGTTTTATTTTTTTCCAACTCCACTACAGTGTTCGTATTTTAACAAAACCTGAAGAAAAAATTCTTGATTACATGTGTTTGTAATTAATCTGTTTGTCAGATTCGGTCTCTTTATATGTACATCTTAGTTTCCAAGAAGGTATTTTCACCTTAAATTAACCTATTTAAACATAAATTCCATTTATATTTTAAATTTCAGTTTCATTTGTGATGATTTTTAGGATCCAGAATACCAAATGGATTGTGCACATTGGCACACTTTGAATTACACATAGGAGAAATGCAATTTCTTCATCTTTTCTGGCAGGGCGGTTTTTGCATGATTGGTTGGTTTTTTTTCCCACTAGCTAGTGTACCTCTCTCCAGACAGATGTTCTGTAGGAAGGTAGTTTTGGTTGTTACACCAGATATGATGTCAGTAAATTATGGAATTGCAGCAAATTTACATATGAAGAGGAAGGACACAGCGTGTCTTCCTGACTAAATTTCTCCTGCAAAACAAGAAGGTACGTATGTCATCTTGAAGTTGTACCCAGCTGATGCAGAAAAATTCTGTGGGAAAGGGAGAACGTGATAGTTCTTTTAAATAGCAAAACCCTAGATTTTCAGTCCTTTTTGTTTGAAAAAATATTGTATGGCCTATAAAAGAAATTATGCTGCTCTTAAGTAAGTATGCTTTTTTTTTTTTTTTTGGTGGTAAGGAATAAAATAAATTAATTGTGAATTAAAATATCCTATAGCACAGGTACACTGTAGCTTGTTTTTATCTAAATCCATGTTAGCTGTTCCATCACAAATCTCTAAATATTGCATCTGCCTTTTCTTAATGTAAATCCTTATCTGGGATTTATCACATTCACAGTGGTTGATATTTTACAAAGGCATCCCCTTTGTAAAATAAAGGGGCTGAAAGCATCTCTGAAAAATCATGAAAACTTTGCCAGATTTTTTTTCACAGCCACTTCTGAAGGAAAAAACACAAAATAAAGGTTTTCTACATAGTTTAGATAATTTTAAAATAGCAGTGTGATTCTTTTCTTAAATTCATATGAACTTAAATGGCTATGTGCATTATGGATGCCGATTGTTAAATGAAAACACATGTTCCAATGTCAAAAAAAGTTCCTGTAATAATTCATATTCAAATTTCCTGAAATTCAATTATGTTTTAGTTTGATTTTAATTGTAAACCTTTTTTACTGTCTCTTCATATGTACAGTTTTTATTTTTGTTCAAGCTACTTTCCATTATGTTCACTTCTGCTCTTATTGGTACGCTTACGGAGAGATTGTAATTTTAATAAAATAACTGTAATTTGGATAACTAAAAGATCATGCAGTGTTTTCCCTGTCTTATGCAGTAAAATAGAAGGCTTAGCTTCAATCACATATACTCTGACTTTAACTAGTTTAGGGCATTACCACTGTCCCACTGTGACCCCTGTCTTGTTGGGTGAGAAAAGAGAGGGAGACAGGCAGTGCTATTAAACACAGAAACACTATTCCCCATGCATCCCAGGGTGCATTTATTCCAAACAAGCTGTGAGAACAGGCTGAACGCCACTGGCAGTGGTCATCTGCACAGAATTTGCAACATCGAGCTTTTCTGAGAGACTACAACCACAACACTGATTATGCCAGAGCAGGCCAAAGAATAAATCTTGTTACAGTGAGCACACCTTTATTTTTTCAGGAGTGATATGGTCATGTGGCTCAGCATTAACAGAATTATGTGTGACTGCAAGATTATACTAAAGAGAGTCAATATTATTTCTAATTAAAGAAAGGCATGGTGATGATGATCACTAAATCATGCTGTTGTCTCTGGGCTTTATATAAAATATATTTTCTGTTTTGGAAGGCTTGTACTTCATTAACATTTAGAATACTGACTTTACAAAGCCAGCTAGTTGAATGAATATCAGAAAATGTGTGTATGTATTTAAGGGCTTATGTCTGTATATTTTGTCTCCATATTCATGTAAATAGCTGGATGGTGCCTTCTGCCAGGCAGGACCAGAAGTAACTGGCAGCCACACTGGCTCACTGCAACTGAAGAACAGAGCAATGTGACTTTCTGCCCTCCTTCACATCAGCACAAATAGTCTTGCAAAATTGTTAAAAGGACAGACACCTGTATTTATGGCCCACCCCAATGACCGTCAATTCATGGCTTTTTAAGCTGGTAGGCAGCCAATATCCATCCTTCTTATTTCTGGACTGGAAACCTATCTAAATCAACTATCTGTGAATCAAATCTCTGATCCCAACCTCTAAATGTACTTGTCTCACCAGAACAAATCCTGCTGCTGGTTCTTTCTCTGTACAAATCCAGTCTGTTACATAGATGCCCTGAAAGATGCAAGACTATAGTATGGGAGATGTAAGAGCTTCATTTCTTAAAGTGTAATTGAAATATCAAAAGGCACAAAGCCTCAGGAAAAGGCTTTAACATCTGGATGGATATCAGGGACGACATCTGTGAAAAGATGTAAAACTTGTAATATTTGCTTGCAATGTGTACTGGTGATAGGACCCTTTCAAAAAAAGAGTGACATTATCTGTCTTCACACTCAACATCTTGGGCCTTTTCAAATCTGCACCACTTAGAGTAAACCTGAACTGAAATGAAAGTGCTTTTTGCAGAGACAGATTCTGGAGGATAGTTTGTAATATGCTGATTTACAACATATACTAAATATTTCAAGAAGATTCTTATGAAAGAAGAAATATTCATCTGTTATATTCCTTGTGTTGTCTTTTTTCCAGCTTAAATACCTGGGGGGGTGTTCATGGAAATGGAGTGTAGTTGTAATGACCATATGAGGTTCTTAAATAGTTCAGCTGCATATTAACATATAAAAAGCAAAAAAAGCCATTTATTGTCGCTTATAATCTTGTGATAAAGCCTTTAAGATTCCTGTTAACAATTAATTTTACAAGATTCATGCCCTAACTTTGATTGTTCTCTTGCTATTCATACAAATCAGAGTTAAAACATGAAAAAGTCTGTGTCTAGTGAAAGCCCAGGAGATTATTTTTGGGGTGTGGGGTTTTTTTTCCATTTACTTTATAGCTCACATCTCTGTAGTTTCAAGATTGTAATTAGATGTTATCTGAGCAGGCTGGCCTTGTACTGAAAATCTGATACATATTCTCATTTAGGAAATCCAACCTTAATGAAGTTAGAATTTTGTTATTGCTTTTAAGAAAGCCAAAACTTGTGAAAATTTGTAGTAGTAGCTGCTATTGCTGTCTGCCTTCCATGCTTCTGCCACTCACCTATTAGAGGCAGATTATCTTATATTCTCTACATGTAGTTATAATTAAATCACCAATAATTAGGCCTCTTAGTAATAATACTCTGTCTTAACACAGTACTAGCTTTTCATAAATAAATTAAGCTTTTTTCTCTATGAAGATACCTCTAGTTTTAGTCTGGAGTCTGCATGTGAGAAAGCAGCATTACTCCTGTTACCTCCCCTCTCCCCAGTGTGACATCTGAAGAGATGGAGGTCTTTAGGATTTCCTTTCTCTATCAGAGGTTTTATCTGTTTTCTGTTAGCTTTAATTTTGACTCTGTGGTCTTATGGCTATTCCTCAATAAAACTCCAGTCCTTTTATCCTTCTAGTTTATTGGTGAGCTCATCTTTCTCTTTGTTAGCCCAGCTTCCTGCATCTTCTCCATTGTGCTCTCCCATGAGCTTCACCTAAACCCCTCTGATGACACCAAGCACTTCTTTCCTTTGCCATTGTACTTCTTCCTTGCATTTCTATTGATGACATCGACTATTTCTCTGACACATTTGGAAAGCTGTAATCACACACTCTGAGAAATGCTTTGTGGTGGTTGTGGTGCAGCTGCTTCTTTTTCCTTTAGTTGTCTCCAAAACCCTGACAGGACTTTGCCCTCTGAACACGTTCATTATTTTATGCATTTTCCCTGGAGAAAGTAACCTCAACTCAGTGCACCTGAGACAACAAGCTTACAAAGCACTCTGTCACTCCACAAGAAAATGTAGACCCATGAGGGATGGTACAGCTGTTTTTGTATGGGCTAATAGGAGTGCCCTGGGAAAGCACACTTGAAACTGTTGCTAGCATAAGATAAGGCATAAATGGCACTGAATAATATCAGATAAAATGTTAGTGCAATAGCTGTTCAGATTTGTGACCCCTTTTGTACCTGACCAAAGGGACAAAAGTTTTTCTTTCCAGTATAATCCCATTTCTGTGGAAATTATTAATAAAATGCATGGAGTTCAATGAGGAAATAATTAATGTGTTTTTTTTTTTCCTTTTTCCCCTTTTTTTCCCCCCAATCATCATTGTTTCTCATACAGTGTTGTTTAATACTTCAGCTGAATTAAAACACTAGGGGCCACATAAGTTCTTTAGAACAATATTAGTTTTAACAGACTGCACTCGACTGGAGGTCTGTAGACCAAATAATGGCTTGTATAACAGTGTGTTAAGAGCAATAAAAGCATTGCCTTCGTTTTGCTGCTTCTGCATTTTCACTAAAGCTTGTAATGACATGTGCTATCAAGAAAGATGCATATTAAAATTTTAGGAAGTAAGTTTTTTGCCTTTATAGATACAGAGCTGTATATAGGTAGATAGAAAGATAGATAAAAGTTGAAACTTAGAAAGATAAAAGTTGAAACTTCAATCTAATAATTTGAAATAAGTAGTTTTTGTGATTTCATTTTGCACCATCAGCTGGAGCACGTTTACAGATTGAAGTCACCAGAGATGAGCTGCAGGTGAGGTGTGTCCCCCAGCTGAACTCCACAAACAACGTGCAAGCTGAAATAAAAGCTGAAGCAGTCTAATGGTAAGAGTGGTCTGGTTTATACAATTCAGTTGAAGCCTTGAATGGTTTTTTATTTCTGTTGTTCCCTAGTGCTATGCTAGATTTCTCCGTTCACAATATGTAATACTTTCCATTGCAGAGCCTGTCAGATTTTGACAAAGTCTCTGTCAAGTTCAGTGTGCTTCATGTGACAGTAAACAGAATTCCTAGCTTTTATAATAGACTTAGTGGGACATGATAGTCAACAGCTTAAATAAAGGGAAAATGGTGCCTTGAGCGGAAAAACCCCAACACTTTAAAAAAAAAATAGCATACTTGAATCTTCTCCTAGATGTGGATAGAGCTTCATTTTTGTTCCAAAGTGAATAAAGTGACAGTCTCTATGATGGCAGAGCTTGGCTGGGCTTTGTAGAGTCTGCATTTTGTGACAGTGGATTTATTGCTGAGGGAAATCTCTGCTCACAGTTGATGGACGGTCAGTGTTCCTTTGCTGACCAAAGCTGAGAGTTTCAGCCATGGCTTCCGGCTGAAGGAGCCTTTTAATAAAGAGGATTTTTTTGGAGAGGGGCTAGGTATAAAAGATAGAAGACAGTGGTTAGTACTGAGTCATCAACAGAAATGGAAGTGCACTGGAAGGTCGTAAGATGCTGGGATGTACATCATGCTGAAAGTGGGCTATCCTTAAACTAGATGATCTTTTAGGTCCTGTCCAACCCAAACCATCCTACAATTCTCTGAAAAAGTCTGCTAGTGACAAATACTGAAGGATGTGGAAAGTACAGAAATAGAATATAGACTCGTAAGGAAGGAGAGAAGGGCAGGTGATCCCATGGGGTAGAACGGATGCAAAAAAGAAAAAATCTGGAGAGAAATAAAGCTGATAAATGCATAGAAAAAATGTGGCTATTCTTTCAGTCCACGTGGCCTTAGACTGGTTGATGCTGTTTGTAGTACCTTTCTGCAGCTGTCTTCTTGAATGGTAGCAGCTGCTAACAGAGCTTGAATATAATTTCTCCCATTTTCTCATCCTCTCCTTTAAAGAAGTCCAGACTTCATTAGCAATCATAAGAAGAGTATTAGAGGTGCCTGGGAATGACATCTAGAATAAAACAGGCAGGTATTAAGCACAAATGATTGACAGTAAATCAAATGTAGGAAATTAATTGCCAGGAACAGATAGAAATGGGGAACTGGGGACTGAAAATTATATGGATGTGAGATGGAAACATATTTGTATGATATTTCAGGTGCTATAAGAATAGTCAGCAAAATCAGGCTGAGGAAAATCTTAACAACAACTCTGTTGAAGCACATTTTTTTAAAATAACATTAGGTATTAAAATATGTAAGACAAGTCAGAGCGCTTTGTGGAGTATTTGCTGGGATAAACACATAAAATATGAGATTTGGACTGCATGTGGATGGTGAGTTCAGTTATGGAAATACCTCTCCTGAATAAAGATAAGTACAAATTGTGCGAAAAATTAAGAAATTATAGGAAAATGTCAGGAAAAATATCAGGAAAAGTAATAATATCCATAAATAGTATAATGAATTTAATAAAAATTAATCCTGTCCACATTTGTGAAAAAAACAAGTGATGAGATAGAATTTTACTGAATCAATTATTTTCTTAATATATGGTTATAACAGACTAATTTAATAGAATTATAAATAACATAAATTAATGTACGTGTGTTGCAGTGGAAAAAAAAGATTGAATATTCAAAGCTATCTTCTCAGAATTTGTTTCAAATTATATTCAAATAAACCATCCTTAATAATTGCATAACTGATCACTGAAAATGTTCATTATTCCAACATAGCTCAGGACTTAGAGTAGATTCAAAGAGGCACTTTGTGACACGCAGGTGTTGGAACACAAGGTGATTAATTCTGAAACCCCATCGTCGATGTCACTCGGTGCATGGGGCTTTAGACTGAGCGAGGGGCTACCTAAAATTTGCAGAATTTGGCTTTTTTAGGACACTTTGACTTGTCAGTAGAAACTGCTAATGGCAGTCTGACTTTAAATTGCTGCTTTGTAGGGTGGAGGTATGATTACAAGACTGCACTGAGGTTTTCCTAAAACTCTGCTGATTTAGGGAGGCAAGAGTAAACTTTCCTTTAGAAACTGAAATGGAAGAGAAATAGGCAAATTCCCTTGGCTCCTCAGTGAAGTATTTACTGCTGTGAGTTGACTTATCAATTGCTCTTTTATAAAAAATTTCAACCACATTGCTCTTCTCCACAGAATTCTAGTGTTTATTCTGAAACTGGTCCTAAGAGAGGGACTAGTAGTGTCCCTATTCCTCTTTTAACAGTGTGTCATTACAAAGAAGTAAATGGTGAGATTTACTAGGGCAGAAATTGAATAACAATCAACATGATTCTATAGCCAAGCAGCTAAAGGTGAGAATCACATTCCAATCTAAATCCACTTATGCAGCTTTTCCAATGAGACTTGATTACATCTGTATTTATGTTTCCCACACTGAAAAAAAAAAAAAGAAAATGGTGTGCCTCCATTAAAGAAAGTTGCAATTTTAAACCAGTGAAAATTACTGTAATTCTGTTTCTTCACAGTTGTAACCCATGGTGCAAATCTGTGCTACAAATTTGGCCAGTCTGTTGCAGATCTGACAGATGGACTTTGCTGGCTTTGGACTCAACTCTGGCTCTGCCCCAAGCAAGGAACTGCTGCTCTGCTCCCCCAGACAAAGGCTGCATCACGAAAGGTGAAGAATTCACAACCTGCGTTCTTTGCTGAGCTCCCCTCCAAAGCGCGTGCTCGTCACCAAACCAGTATCTTTCTGGCTATTTTCACCTCCTACATATGGCCACAGTTAAGGATTCCCCTGTCACTCTGCTTCTCCCACTGTGCTGCATGTTTGGTGGTTTGGCAGAGGAAAGAAAAGACGAGCGAAAATATTGTCACTTTCCATATAATCTGAAATCTCATGGCTAGATGAAATTACATTTTAACGAATTCCTTGATGATACTTGAATAATTCAGTATGAAGGGCAGTTCATTAACTGTAAATAAAATAGTAACATTTTTAAAGTTTCAGAGGATTTCAGTTTGCCAGTTCTTAAAGAATACTTCAGTTATGTGAAATAAGACATAGAGGACTGTCTGCTATTAAACCCAGAAAGCTGACATAAAATTTTGACTACTTTTCAGATGTTGCCGCAGATTTCTTGTTTTCCTTGAACAAGCTGTCTATTCCTGTTGTCTAGGAAGAATATTAGTGGAAATTCTCCTCTCTAAAACACAATGCCATCTTTTTCTGGTGTTAATCACCTGATCAAATGATTGAACTTTGATGATATGTCATGGAGGTCTTTGGCTTTATGCCCTTGTATTTCAGTAAGAAAATTCTCTCCTCCCAACAGCCCCAGGCCCCATCCCCCAACTTGCCTTTAAAGATTTCCACAGAGATAGGAAATTCAGAATTTCTCTTTAAATAGAACAGAAAAGTGCATCTTGGCATTTTACAGCCAAGCCACAGTGACTGTTCACAGTCCAAGACATCGGGCAGTCATGCAAATGCAGATATTTTGGCATTGATCCTGGGCCAATGTGCCCTCCTTCTCAGTAGGCTTTTGGTCTTCTCCTGGTATACCAAAGAAAACTTGCGTCTGTTCAGATCACAGGTAAATCAAGTTCCTGTCTACCACCAAAATACTAATATATAATATCAGTAAAAAAATACCTCAGAGCCTTGGTGACTAAAAGAAGAAGGAAGCATCCTTTTTTTCCAAAGCAAGGAATGCCACTTCACCAAGAACAGCAGTAAGTTTATACTTTGTATTCTAATCTGGAGAGTGGATTTATCTTTAGCATACTCTGCAGCACAGTGCACCAGTGATAGTCAGGGCACCTGGCAAGGTGTCATAGGGAAGATTCATGAAGGCTTGCAGTTTCTCACCCTAGTGTTTTTGAACATCTGTTATGACCACTGCTGAAAACAGCATCTTTCATTAGACAGACCTTTTCTCTGACCTAGCATGTCAGCTATGTTACAGTTGTAAGTAATTAAGACAATTCATATACCTCTTGGTCTACTTTTAAACCCTCAGGTTCCTTGATGAGGCTAATTTTTCTGCCTCAATGCATTTACATGACGAAGACATACATTTCTCCAGAAATATCTTTAGTCTTGAGAGTTTTCAGAATTTTTAAGAAAGGACCTTCAAAGCTTAGGGCTTATAATTTTGAAGTATAACAATTAAAAGTCAGTGCTCTTTTCTGTTATTTCTTTCTTGACATGGGAAATTAACTAGGGAAGTCTGGGGAGTGGGAAGCAAAATAGAGAACTTTTACAGTGTGTCAATAGAAGACAGAGCATGGCTAGATTTGCATTTCAGATTGTGAGGGAAAAACATGCAATACAGAATTTGTCTTTTCAATTCAGTAAATAACTTTTGCCCTTAGAATGTAAGAGTGACTGTAAGATGTCCCTAGCTGAAATGCAACATTGGATCCCACAGCAAAAAACATTAATTAATTAATACTGGCTATATAACAGCACAACCCTTTCAACTCTAGGTGCATTACTACACCCAAAAAGCACTCGGTTTGATCTTGTACCTACATGTGAAGTATTAATCATTTAGGAAAGACACATAAATCTTTTTTTACGTGTCAGTATTGTCTCAAGCAGTTGTCAAGTACTGTTTCTTTATATTTTTAACCAAATACAAAGTAAAACAAAATAAAGGTAATTTGTTTATGCCAGAAGCAAGTTTTTTCTATCTGAGAACAGGTGTAATACACCTATTGCCTGAAAAAAGAAACAGGGCTATTAGTCCAAAGAAGAGACAAGCTTTAAAATGTATTTGAAGTTACAAATGGCACACTTACAAATCAATTCTTTGCTTTGTTAAATGGTTGGTTTCTGAAATTCTACAGCTCTTCAAGTGTTTCTCTTTAATTTTATATTTCTCCTTGATAGCATTTCAGAAGGTAATTAAATACATCTCTAATCAGGCAAGCTATGTAAACCCATGCTTGACATAAGGAGACGTGCTTTGCAAAAGAAGATTGAGACTGAGTGAAATGTTCTTGTACATTATACCTGGCAGCTGCATTTTAGTGTTTGAATTTTCAGGCACATACTCATAATTTAGCAATCCCTAGGTTGTTGGCCCTTGTGGTTATGTCTTCATTCACAAATGTTAACTTATTTTCTTAGCATGATACCCTGCTTTTCTTACAGTCCTTTTTTCACTCTCATATCCCATTGGCAAGTGTATATAGCCCTAGGACATAGATTGCCACAACTCATGTAATATCACATTCACCGGCAAGCTCTCATAAACACTAGTTTAAAAAGGAGCTTATTTCTCTTTCAATTTATTATGATAATCTCAAACATAAAGATGGGGGGAATAAATGAGTGCCAATTTAATATATTTTGCCTTGGACTTGTTAATTTAAACTGAACTGCAAAAAACTGCTCAGTGTGAAATTATTTTTCTTTCCTTGTTTCCAGCAGCAGTTTTTGCCTTTTCTATATGAATGCAGGAAGGCAATTCTGAAATGTATATGTATATCTATACATGCACCTGCTAGTGCATAGTTGGAAATGTGAGAAGGCTTTTCTTTCTTTGAATTTCCGTTCTTGTTTTTTTCTTTTGAAAACTCCTTGATAATTCTAATGTGCATGGTACACTGCAGAAAAATCAATTTTCTTCTGCTTTCTGAACTGTTACATTTATGTAAATAATAGCTCCATTTTCTGTCAAAGGATCAAAGGTTTCAGTTGTATCAGGACCTGTATTTTATATATTCATTGGAAGTAGTGAGATATAATAGCTCTTATGCTAATGGTAGTAGCTAAGTAAATAATAGGTTTCTTTTTTACTTCACCTTCAGTTCAGCTTAAAATACTGAAGAATATACTAGAAACTAGAATCAGAATATACTAGAAACAATCTGCATACATGAAGGATGGAAAATGTTTTTAGGACTTCTTAAAACAGACTTATTTCCATCTATTTCCAAATTTCAATGTCATAAACCTAAAAATTAAAGGAAATTTTGAAACAGTAAGTTTCTTAATAATATGTGCTGATAATAATTCAAATGGCAGCATTATTGCTCAATCTCTGATGCCACGTCTATTTTTTCCTTATGGGCCCTGGGTCTATTTCCTCTACTGGTCAAAGCAAAGCTATTTATTGCACGTAATAGTTTCTTACAACATCTGCTCCTGGTGAAACCATTCCTGATGACCTCGGAGAGTCAGCCACTCCCAGGTTTCCAGGGGCTTCAATAGATCATGATGCTTAAGATACTGCTGGGTTGGCATGCCATTAAGGAGTCCAAAATGCCATCCTGTAGCCAGCACAGCAATAAATTCTGTCCTTGGAGTAAGTTCATGCTTTGATTGAAGTGACCCAGCAACTGCCCTCACAACATTGCAAAGGAGCTGCAACAGGACCAAGTCTCTGGTCTGAGCCTCAAAGGGAGAGAAAAAGCTATTCCTGCATACAGCCAAGTACCTGTATGACAGATATCAGATAGCTACAAGGATCTGACACCTGAATATGTGGGGGATTGGGAATACCTGCCTGAGGCCTCCCAGTTACAGCAGGCAGGATGATTGATGGCTTTATACATCTACCTCCTGCCTTGTACTTTGATACTCATGCTTCAAAGGATGGATGGAGCACATGAATACTGGAACAGGTTGAAGGATGTCACTATCTGTACAGACAAAATAATGCCTGTCTCAGGGCACCAAAGAATGGGTTTCTTACCCTGAAGGGTTTTGTCAGGAAACTGAGCAGGCTGCTCTATTAGGGAGTGCAAGCCAGGAGCCAATGGTGACAGCCAGGCTGGAAAGGCAGTGCCCTCACCCTCAGGCTGAAGTCTCTCTCTCTCACAGTACCCCGAGAAAAGAGAAAAGAAAGGGTTCAATAACTAGGTTCAGCTAACAGCCTGATGATGAAGTCTGAAGTGAAGAGACATGCCTGAGGTCAGGCCAGAATGACAAGTGAGGAAGGCAAGGAAAAATGCAACGCCAAGCACAGCACACCTCCACCATAGCTCAGGCTAGAGCAAGAGACTGAGTGCCGCTGCAGCTCCTGAATTAATGCATGGGAGATTGCATGCATTGGGGTCCCAGCTAAGACTTTCCACAACTTCACTGGTTTTATGACACTCAGCTCTAAACACACACAGTTGTGCTATATCACGCATGAACACAGGCAGGTAAAAATCCAGAAGAGGAGAGAAGAGGTAAAGGGGAGTATGACAGACAAAGACAGTTATTAACTGGTTATTAACTGGACAGACCATGCCATTGAGAGGACTATAGCTAATGTGACTCCTTGTCTCTTGATTGTAGGTGGTGACACTTTTGTTACCTTGCCAGGCTCAACGTGCAATGCATCTGTCGGCAGTGTTGGAGTTGTCACCACAAGACTGCAGTGAAAACCTTTAAATGAGGTGCACAAGGTAAGTAATGAGAGAAGCTTCATGGGATAGGAACTTTATGAACTTATGTACCGAGTAAGAGGGCTTATGTGAGGTACAGAAGAATTTACAATACCCCGGGCAAGAGTACCTCTTCATGTGAGCTAAGTATGCAGTTTGTGAACTCCCAGTGGATCTGGAGGTTTCTCCAATTTGGTCACAAGCACATGTACTGGATGGCTTTCGGCCTCAAGGGCCTGCCTGAGGGCAACACAAACATTGCCTCTCATTAGATATTGCATCTTGGATCCTGCCTGTTTTTGCAGTTGTCCTGTTCACTGGACTAAGCATCCCAATGGAAGTATATCACTTGCCCCTTAGCCAGGAGCATAAAGTTCATCATTCCCACATGATGGCATACAGCTTCAAGGAGAATCAAGAAGCCCTTTGGGGAAAATCTGTAGATTTCTAGCTCAGGAGTCTGTTTTGGGATAATCCAGCACTGAAGTGGTGTAAGTAGAGATGCCTCAGGGTTTAGTCTTAGAGTTAAATCACAGAGGCGGATGCACAAAACTGGTCCCAAAGAGGATGACAGATTAGCTGTGGATGGCAGAGCTGTTGAAGAAGACTGTGTCTTTAATGCTGCTTTTTGTTATGGGGAGACAGAGCTGCTGTTTTCTGGGCTCTGGAGGAAGATTGGGATGGTGTGAGGGGAGGAGTTTAGAAGTGAATAATGTGCATAGTCATTGCCACATTCCAAATACATCTAAAACAGGGATGCTATGAAACAAAGAATGTAAGGAAAGAAAACATTGAGTGGGAAAAGGAGCAGATAAAAGCGGTGAATAATGGGAAACCTGAGAGAGGAATGAAAGACATAAGGATGAAAATTGTGTGAAAGAACATAAAAATGAGCAAAGATACAGAAAGACAAACTGAAATTTAAAGACATTTAAGGGCTGCCTTTTCAATCAGCTTTTAAAAGGTTTTTGAATTAATTAAAGGCGAAATTATTTGCCGCGGAGAGAGCTATCTAGGGGAATATGGTTGGTAGAACATTTACTTGTGTTTATCATTTTGTACAACAGCCATGAGAGTTCTTCCATTAATTAAATTACTGTGCATTTTAGTGGCACAATACCTTCTGAAATCAGGAGCAATGCCTAGTCCCGACCTGACATCTTAACATTTGGAAAATATAATTAAAGACTGATTGAAATGCTCTCTGGGTAGATAATATGAGGATATCACAGAAGGTCATACCTTTTAATACCTTCAATGTTTTCCAATACCTTTCCAAAAGTACATATTAAAAGATTGGTGTGCCTCTCCATGTCTGAAATTTGAAATTCACATATTTTGCTGGACAATTAATTGTCAAATTTTTAATTGGCCTGAAGGAATATTATTTTTTAACCAATAAAATGAACCAAGGAGAGATCAATTTTTGGCACTGGAGCTCTCTAATTTGACAGTGGAAAATGATTCATAATGAAGTATTACATTATATATTAAAACTATGAATCAAAATAGCTATCTAATATTGCAGATCTATGATCGATTCCTTAAAACAATCATGTATTTAATTTTGTATATGCAAATAAAGGAGGGGACTGGTCCATTAGTAATATTAGGCATGTGCATATGTCTTTGTAGATTTGGAGCTTAATTATTTCCCAATTTTTGTCTTTCAGTTTAAGCTTGTTGTCTAGACAACATAGGTTTTGAGAGCCTTAAACTACTATAATCTTCTTTCATTTATTCAACAAATGTCTGAAGCACTTTTAGACAAATTTTAAAAAGCTCTTTCTTGAGACTTTGTACTTCAATGTACATCATTGATGTTTTAGCACAATAAAAGAAGAAAAAGTAATGTCTCATATCTTCCATTTTAAAAACTCCACAAAATAAGATCTACATAATAATTTTCAAATGCTAAGTTTCAGTCCTTCAAATGATTTATGCTTATGTTGATCTCACACCTGTGAGTATTCCTATATCTGCAGAATCAAGGTCATTGGTAGGAATTTAAAACTATTTGGTAACAGGCTCTACTGTCTATGTAGCTCTCACTACAAAGCAACTTCACATTTTATGACCTTTTGCATAATGCCAGTACTGAAAGAGTTGTTTACTTGTTGTTTTGAATGCTAAAATGGTGTAGAAATTTTTCAAAATACCTTGTTGACTGACAAGGAAAAATCATTCTATAATCTAGGTAGAGTTGCCTGCATCAGGTTGGCAATTATTTAATACGTGTTTATTTATAAAAACATGACCAAACAAACACCAAGCAAAACCAAAACCAAAAACCACAAAAAAGGCCAGTAAAATGCATGGGTGAGATATTATAAATATTTTAAGCAGTGTTGCAGGATACCTTTTTTAAACACTGGTAAGTACTTCTCACTATACATAGTGCCATTGCATTAGGACTTTAGATGCTTAAAATAGCATTTTTTAAACTCTCGGGCGAATCAGAAGCATGATTTTACAACTACAGTGTGAAACTCCTGTTTTGTTTCATACATTAAACTATTCTTTTGCCCGCTAAAAGAGCAGGGTAAGCTGGGCAAAAAGAAATGTGAGTTTTAGGTGGTTTTCAAACTGAAGATGTAGTCACATGTTATTGGATAGATAATTTTACATCTTTTCATTTAAGTAAGCTGGATAGTCAAAGTCTTTTTAGTCCATTTATGAACCAAGCAGAAGCAGATACACGGAAGCAATTAATTTTGACAACAAACCTTAAGCTTTTTATCTCAGTATTCTGTAATGTGTTCCAAGTTCTAAGCTCAAATACAAAAATGTCAAGTGAGTCTAGTTTGAAATACAAACATAGCCTGACTTGCCTTAAGCAGTTCAGATAACATGATGTGCTGTTTCTCAGTAAGAAATGCATTCAAATGTGTTTGACATCATGCACACGATGCACTGCCATAGCAGTACATTTTGAAGGTATGCTCTGATTTTGCATTCTAGGCGACTGACACGTGGGCACCTTTTTCCTGTTCTTTGGCTGAATGTTTGTAGATCTCAAACTCTTGCTCCAAAGCTGTCACATGCCTTTACAGACATTTTTAAAGAAAAACTAGTTCAGTTTTATGGTTGAAATGGGCATCGCTTTCCTGCCCATTCCTTACCAATATGTTAATCAGGTACTGAATTAACTTTGAATTTCTGTATGTAACTTTCTAGTTCCACTTTCAAATGAAGAAACCTTTGGTGTCTTTTCATTGTTTATAAACATTTTGCCATTTCCCCTTTGTAGACAACCACAGGTTATTTTCATAGTCCTGATTTTTGTACATTTAAAGTTTTTGCTGGTATTTTTTTCCTTTGTGTGAAGTCTGTATGCTTCCTTGCTAAATTCTTGCTCTTGAACTTTGTGCAATCTTTACAGCAGAGCTGTGGATCATCACAGTAAACAATTACTTGAGACTACTCAATGATGTAGATTCTAACTTAAATGGAGAAATCTGCAGCATGTTATTTTTTAATGCACTGTATCTTAGCAGGCACCAAGCTTCTTTGTAGAGATACACAAGAAAGTAACCTGTTAAAGCAGCAGAGATCCATAGCAAAGGATAATTAGAAACAATCACTGAACCCACTTGCAACTCGAAAATAAGCTCTATTTTTTTTTTGCCTGTAATTGGCACAAGAATCACATAATATGATTATAAATGGATTTGTGCATCTATTGGCCTTTCCCAGCTTTTAAATGAATAAGATACCTTTATTTTAATCAGGTTTCTTCCTTTAAAACCTTGACACTGGTGTAAATTTTTTTCTTCACTCATAAATTCATTCATATCTTGTGTGGTGAAGAATGTGTTTTCACAATTTATCCCAAAACAGACTGAAAGTAAACTTCTCTGGGTAAAGAAAAGGTGCCAAAGAGGTACTAATTCAGCCTCATGTTGTTTCCCATAGTTTTCCAGGAGTTTTCTTGGTCCTTAAATTTGTTTTATGAAGCTGCACTGATGCAGAAACTACAAAATCCACATTTTGGGGGGGGGAAAAAAGCACATTTTTTTCCAAATTTTTGATGTTGCAGAAGAATCTCCAAGCTGCCACGTCTCCCCAGAGATCTTAGAAGTTGCCTGGATGTTGCATGTTCAGGGACACCTAAACTTGCTAGTCTTATCTGCCAAATGTGTAAAATGTCAGTATCCCCAAGGAGTATTCCAGTCTCCAACAGAAAGCATTGCCAGGTAAAAAAAGTACTTTTCAGCATGAAAAGTATGATATGCATCTCTAGGAATAGTTCAGCAGTGAAGGTACTGAAGTCTTTTGATCTATTCAACAGCCAATCAAGTTTACACCTTCATACAGGCTGTTTGCCTTCTTGATTTTCATCTTTCTTAATTGCTTCATATTGGAAATTAGTCAAGACCTTGCTATCATTTCCACTCTTGATATTTTTTCATGATTTACTGACTTCAAATTAGGCTGAAAGTTTCCAGCATACATGACAAAGTTGTAGCCTTAAGCAAAATGTTTCAGCTATGAATTTGTCAAGCAAGAGAAAACAATTTTGTCACATTTAGATGTGATCTTTTATGGATGAAAATGAACAAAACACTCAAAAGTCTGATGGAAAAGACTACAGAGGGGAACACCAGGTAGGTCTCAGTTGTCAGTTTACCCAATACATCTCATTAAGTGAGCAAGGGGAACGACAAAGCTGTTTGTAGACATCTGCAATTCCAGTTTCCAATTAAAGGATATATATCAATTCTACAGATCATCCTGTGGTCATGGAAGGAAATGAGAATTCATGCTGGAACCTACTAAATATGAGTAAAAACAAACAGCCTGGCCAGGCATGTAAGTTTGTAGCAATCCATTCAGGATCATGTTTAGACTCAATAAATGAAAAATTAATTATGCATATACATTAAATAAATACTTACCTGTACCTGATCAATAACAAAAAGTAGTTTTCAAAATTTCACTAGAATTAAGACAAAAAGTGAGGATTCACAAAATTGTAATGGAATTTTGTTGGTTGGGTTTTTTTTGTTTTGGCTTGTGGTTTTTTTGTTTATTTGTGTTTTGGTTTTTTGTTAGTTCAGATTTTTTTGTTTGGCGATTTTTTGTTGGGTTTTTTTGGTTTCTGTTTGGTTTGCTTTGTTTGGTTTTTTTTTGGTTTTATTTGGTGCAGACATGATAGTCATATTTATAGACTTACATTTGCTACATGGCAAAACTAATATGAAATTTGTGACAGAATTTCCATCTGCAACAAGTAAATTTTAAGAAGACCCTAAATCAGAAATCCTCTAGTCCTGCAAATGAAGATTGATAGGTATTTTACTCTCAGGCCCCAAGTCAAAGAACCAATAACCTGGGATATACCCTGACATATATTCACCTCAGTTCAGATGTATTTAAACCACAGCAAATAAATACATAATAACATCTGACTTTACAGACTTAGCTCATTTAAAAATAGGTTTAATATTAGAACTAGAGAAAATGTTTACCATGGTTACCATGTTCAAATAGGGAACACTATGCAAAATGGTCACTACTTTTGACAGTGGTTTCACAGCAGAGAGAGATATTAGTGCTTACAACAAAGCTGCCTTCCAGACAAAGGCCAGGGCATTAGGATTCAGGCAAAGAAAAAAAAAAATAAAAGGCGCGGGTGGATTCATTTAGGCAGAGAGTAAGAGGCTGAGATGGGAATAGTTCAAAAGAGAGAAGTGGTACAGGTGTGTGCCATAGTAAAAGTGAGTTCGTACTGCACATTTTCAGATCTTGTGCCAAGTGCTTGCATTACTGATATGGAATGTACTGTGGTGTAAATGTGTGAGAAAGGAATCTGTTTAGAATTTTGGCTCCTAAAATGAAAGTCTCAGTCTCAGAGACCTCGCAGGGCATTTGGGTCACACAAAGCTGATGTTTCATAGTTACATCACAGGCTGTTATGCCCTGAGAGCCTTCTATGCTGTTTTTAATGAAGAGAACAGACAAAGGCAGCACTGTAAGTCAAATTTCCCTAAAGACAATGTAACTAGGCCAGCTGACACACTGAGGCCTTGCTGAATAGGGACAAGTGCTGCTCATCCCCCCTGTATACCAAAAGCTGTGTCAAATACCAAAATGCTTTGTAAGCCCTTGCAGTCTTAATATAGCTTATGTCTGCGCATGCACTGTGTAGTTGTGTTTGATGAGATGGACCCTTCAGAAGTTCCAGCTGCTGGAAAATGACATCTACTTGATTTGCAAACTGTGGTTAGTTTTCCCCAAAAGCTCAAAACTTCATTAAATTTAGCCTACTTTCAAAGAAATAACTAGAACCACTTCCTCATAGAAACTTGTCCTCCCAATTCTGCCTGCAAAATATCTAGTGCATGACCCTGACCCTGAAGCTGCTAGTGCCCTTCTAAGAGATTTGGGAGAAAACCTGGAGAAATGTTTGAGAACTTGAAAAGCAGACTGTTAGGGATCTTCTGTGTGTGTGTCCATGTGTTGTGTGCATAGGTGCATTTCGGTTTCAGCTGTTCTGAACAGATTAATGAGTTTTCTCAGCAACCAGACAGAATTACTGCTCCAGGAATAAAGATGCTGGTTCAGTTTTGTAGGGAACAAAATGTGTCTCTGAGACTTACCAGAGTAAATGCAGCAGAGTGCAGCAAGGAGTGCACCCCACTGAGTTCACTCTCGGTGTTTCCTAAAGAACATGTATTCTAAAAATAAAATGTACGTTCAACTCTCCTGGGTTCTGGTAAATTCCTGAAGGGTGGGAACTGTGCTCCCATTGTGTTTGCCATCAGCTTCTTTCAAGAACATGCATTCAGAGCAGGAACTCTGAAACTAACTCCTTAACTCAAAGTGTGCAACTCTTACAGGGCTCATGGCAACAAGTTGTACACCCTTAGTTGTACAACAGGTATGGTAATGAGCAAGGTGCTGATTTAAAATTGTGTTATGATTTCTATGTTTTCACTGTAATCCAAGATGCTGAACTCCAGTTTTCATGGTCTGGCCTGTGCCACACCATGGGATCACAAGTTCCTAGCTGACTCTAGATCTAAATGTCGAACTTCTGCTGACAGCTGCAAAATCTGGTGTAGCCTATGATAGGACCAAAGACAGAGGGTAGATTTAAACCGACAGAGGGTGGGTTTAGATTAGATGTTAGGAGGAACTTCCAACACAAACCATTCTATTATTCTATAAATGCCCTGCTTAGAGCATAAGCAATAAAAGGTAGTGAGTATAACCAATGCAACTGAAAAATCTGATTTAGTTCTGTGGCAGTGACCTAACAGAGTGTTATGGAAATGAATCAATACTAAAATTCTGTCTGTCTATGTATGTAGTATTGCACAGAGGATATCCTTTACTAACATTCTTGGCAGAATGAGCCAATGAGATTTAAACTGCAAAAGGGAACTATATATTCAAGAGAGATATAAAAAGAAATGGGAAACTTTCTTTTAAAGGCCTTGGGACAGAGCTGTAAATATGAATAACATCAGCAGGTTAGATGCGTTTTAGAATGTAGCTTATTGCTGTGCTATGCCTTAACCAAGCAACTTTAAACAATGGAGTTTAGAATCATAGAATTGTTTGAGTTGGAAGGGATGGGAGTTTCAAAGTCTGGAGTTGTTGTTGTAATTAGAAATGGCTTTTGTAATTTTTTTTGTTTTTAAGTTGTACATAAGTGATCTATCAAGTTTACTGGGTTTCACAATGTACCCTAAAGCTCCACTTTTTTATGTGAGCTACTGGTTATTTCCGTCTTCATCGAGGTCTATTTTAAAATCTTTACTAATAGTCTTACAATTTTCTTCACTATCAGACTCTGATATGACGGGGCTTGTGTTCAAGTAAAGCAATTTACAAGAGAGAAACAGCATTATTAACCTCTGACCAATGTGTAACATTAGAGTAACAAAGATATTTGTAGTTGTATTAGTCTAATTTATTTCTACGGTAATGGAATTCTTAAATTTTCTCACTGACAGAGGGTAAGACCTATGCCAACATTTAGTCTGAGATTTTCAGAAAAATGGAGGATAAATTTAGGCTTTGATGTATCTTATGACATTCCAATTCATACCCAATATTCACAGCAGTCAAAAATAGCTCCCTAGGAGTACAACAGGACAAGCTCCATAGCAGCTGTCAATATTGCATAGCCTAAATGGGCTTGGACAAGGTGACTGTTCATCACCTCCAGCTCTGCACATATTAAGACTCCTGCCAGTGAAATACACTCAATTTCACTAGGTGACAGCATGCCTCTGGTATGTCAGCAGAAAAACATGAGTACTATGTAGAGACTTTTCTCAGATTGGCATGGATTATATTTTGCCTTAATAGGTAGCTATTATTTTTAAAGAGATAAATTGCTGGAAATTACTCTTAGCAAAACAGCTCAGAGCAGAAACAAATTAGAAAGGACAATAATTTGGTCAGAAAAAGAGAATTATTGAAACTGGACATTTCCCTTTGACAGAACAATCTCTGGGGATATGGGATTGGAATAATGAGGCACAGCAGAGTGAACTATCCTGTCTTCCAACAATGCTGTGATACTTCCCCCCATGACAGTAGAAGAGCACAAGCATAAAATCACAACACTTATCAAGAGCACCCTGACAAAACAGTGTGATACCTCAAGGGCAATGCTCCAGGGGTACATAGAGGCTCAGATTCTATTCAGAATACTGATAAGCTGCACTGCTTAAATTAGAGTCTACAACTATTTTAGCAATCAGGAAGCTTGTTGTGACAGCCTTGGCCTGCACCTTGCAACAATATGAAATTCAGGAAGATTTTCCAAATTAAATGCTTGGATTAGGTTACTCACCCTCAGAAAAACAAGCCAGTAAAGCAGTAGTACCACAGGAGAAAATTATGGTGGCAGATAAATAATTACCATCATTTAATAATGTAATATTATAGCACAGAAAGCAAACATTATTCTAAAGTGTGCTAACAGAGCTGACATATAAAATATTTGTCTGAAAATTTCAGAGAGTGGAAAAGTATAACTTTTCCATAACAACTCTGGTTTTGTTCAGTATTGCAGTTGAAGACGAGAGTCAGTCTTCTGTCCAGTGAAAATGTGGCCCCCTGCTAAACAAGTGAACACTAAACTATATACTGAAATGCTATGGAAAAACTTACAGTAAAGCTAATCCAAAGATTTCCTAATAGTGAAATTCCTACTTTTCAGGATACAACTACAGGAGGTCCACTTATTTGTAAGGACTAGATGATATTTTTTATTCAGGCAACAGCACTATATTAATGGGAGAAGCCACTCTGTATAATAAGGACTGAACTATAGTCCACAACAGTCTCTTTCCCAGAGGGGCACACAGCACCAATGTTTTTAATACCATATAGATCATCATCACAATGCATTAAATAGCTAGTGACAGACTGTTTTGTCAATAGAGAGATTGTTTGTAAATAGGACAGCTGGAAGCTGACTGTCATTGAGTCAGTAGTCACAGAAAAGACAGTCATAGTGAAAGACAGAGTCCCCGGTCTTAATTTAACCCTTATTCATGAATCACATCCTAAATTGCCTTAAAAATAGAATTTAAAAATCAAATGTGACTGCTAATGGGTATCTTGTTTCATGCTGTGAATAAACTACATGAGTCTAAAACAGCAAAGCTGCAGTTTATGTGCAGTTTAGGTGAAAAACAGGCCATGATACAGAAAGGTTGAAGTTATCTTTAAATAATTTCAGATGACATAGATTGTTAATTGCTGCACATAATTGACCAGACTTTTTCAGAATAATAAAAATAAAGCATTGGAGAGCTCTACAGAATGACCCCCTCTGGAGAACTGACCTAGCTTTTTAGAAGTCTCTTTGGGGGTTCTTGTTAATCAGTGGAAATGGGACTTTAGGGACTAACTTCTCTCCTTTTAGCTACTGACAGTGTAAATGTCATGTGACATGTACAGAGAGTTATGCTAGTGTCTGCCACGCTTTCCTAATAGAAACTAAGCACCTGGATGAGGATTGATTTGTTTTCTCAGTCCCAGGGAGAGTAATTATTGCTCACTTGCTGGTCAAAATACAATCTTAAATCTGACCTCCTGAAAGTAGTGACAACACAGTCATTATAGCTGGCATCTCCATAAATGACATTCAGACAAGGCTTCTTTTGAATCAGGTCAGTTTTCCTTCAATAGACAGGTCAGCCCTTATGGGGTATCTCCATGTCACTCTGTACACAGTTGTGTGTGAGCATTATTCAGTATCAGATAAACAAGATACTAGCTAAAGTAAGGGGCAGTGATAAATGAATTGAGCCTGAGGGCCAGCTCCCCTCACCAGCTGTATACAGGCAATGAAATAAAAAAAAATTCTTCCTATTATTCATCAAGAGTAGGGGACAAAGTTTTTACTGTTTTGCTTGTTTGCTGTTTTAAAGGAGAAGATCGCTTCCTACATGAGAGGTTAGATGGAGATGAAGTTTCTAACATGAAGTTTCCCTCTGCATTTAACAGGATTAGGAACTCAGAGTCTCACTGGATCTGCCCCATTTTGTGTGTGGCTGCAGTAAAATGATGATATGAGAAAAGACTCAAGGATTTTTGTGGGACTTAAGGTATGTATCAAAACCAGTTTAGGACTCCTCTCTGATATTCTCATAGGCATGTCCACAAAACACAGGTATAATTTAGATGTTGTGCTTATTTCCTATACCCAAATACAATTCTGCTACTCCTGTAGAGAGGTATTCTGCCTCATCTGAAAGGATGGCTCACAAGTTTTAAGGGCATTGGTCCCTTAGGAATATAAACTTCGTAATACCTAGGGGTTGTGTATTTCTTTTATGAAATTAATGGTTTCTGCAGTGATTGTAAGTACCTAGTACAGCTGGAACAACAAGTACCTAATTGAAAATACACTTCCTGATTAGAGATTCTCATTAGTACACAGGAATCTCAAGTGCAGTGTGTGTTGAAGCCAAGCAAGGTAGTTGTGGGTTTCTTAAAAAAAAAGCCAACAAAACAAACAATATTTTTAATAGTTCAGCTGCCATAGGGTGTAGTTTCTCTATAGTTTATGAACTGCATTTCTACAGCTCATTTTCACAGCACTGCCCATGTTCATGCCAAACGGATCCTAAGTAATTGTGCTGCATGTAACAGGCTGCACAGCTGAGGCTATTCCCACAGCAATAGTCAGTCTACTGCATACAGGTATCACAAATTATTTTGCACTTTCTTCACAGTAAGAATGTTGTGTTCCACAGTACTGGATATTCTTTTTAAAGCTCCACTTCATTAAGTGGTTAATAATCTTTTAAAAACAAAACTGCTGTCTTCACTTCTGCAAGGAGTGCAAAAGCAGTATTACTCAGGAACTGCTGTAGGAACTAGGAGAAAGTACCAAAACCAAAACACAATGTATTTATTTTTCAATTTCATTTTTTTTTAAAGTGTACTGATGACATCTTTAAATAGAACATTCACACTCTCTAAAACCAAGTACACTATGTGCATATATTACTAATTCCCAACAGGTGTCAGCAAGCTTGATGGAAGGAACGAATTAAGTTTATATTTAGTTTGGAATAAATATAAAATGCTTGTACATCCATTGATAACTCAAAAAGAATGGTGAGGATCTTTTGCCATTCAAAAACAACCAGTTATCAATGTTTGTGGATTTTGCAATGCCTTATTCAGTTGTCTCATATTTTGAGACGATTTATTCTCAAATTTTTGTCAGTATTTTTAAGAAATGTTGTTGCATTTGTCAAATTAAAGTTTCAACTTCTTTTTAGAAACAAAGAAAATAGAGACACAACTTGACAAATTGATAAAATTATGTATCCAAGAAAATAATTACCTTTATTAAAAGAAAACTGTATTTATTGCTATAAAATTAATAATATATATCTACCTTTTTCACAGCAGTAAGGACAAATCTTAATTTCATTTTCATTTGTTGTCAACTTTGAATACAGAATATTATACAGTAAAAATGAATAGACCATTTTCAGTAACACTACTTTTCCGAATCATCTGTAAGTTTACAAGAAGGCTTATTAGAGTTATAGGAAAAAAATCTCCTGCTCCATAAAGCAGTATTTTATAGAACAGAAAAAGACTGAATTTCTGAGGATCCCTGAAATACAAAAGCTACCCTATAGTACTCTGCTGAGCAGCATATCAATAATTACATAGTCATTAAAAGAAGGACAAATTAATCTTGGAGTCAAGCTAGGTGCTCAGTACTCACTGCTCAAATTTCACATCATTACATACTTAGACTTTTTAGGTGCCTGTCAGTCACAGTCCAGTTTCTCAAACTAAATCACATTCCCATGATTCCTGTATGCCTTGAAATGAGGTCCCTGAGGAAGGGATTTATAGCAGGATATAAGCAATTAGGAAATTAGAGGCATAGTGGTTTACCCTGAAGCCTTATGCAGGGATGTGAGGGAGGCATTTCTTCTCATATCTAACATCCCATATCTGAAAGCTGGAGACCTAAGGTATTTTAAAAACCCAAAAAATTACCTAAGGCACTTTCAGTTCTTCTTTCAAAACACAGCAAGGACATTTCATCACATTAACAGCTGAGTGTGGGATGTAAATGTCATTGAGATGTATAAAACTTGGACATAATTCTTGCTCCAGATGTGTCCCCACATATCAACTCAAAGGTCTGGTTTTGGTGTTTTAATGCAAAAGATTTACCATAAATGACAATACAAACACAAACAAAATTCTGCAGATCCTGCAATGATTTAATCAGGAAACCATCATTAAGTTAGGCAGCTCAGTCAGGAATAGAGACCTTCCTCAGCTTTTCAAGACAAAGATCTGTAGGCAAGAGAGAGAATTTCAAGATGGAAATCATGAGTCGTGTTAGACAGGTAAGTATTGCATAAGTCCCTCAACACCTCTATAACCAAATGTTATTCTCTTTCTCATAAGGCCATTAGATTTCTCACTAATTAGAATTTGTAATGAAGGGATTTGGCCAGAGCTGAATATTTAATGAAAAAATCAACATAGAATCAGATAATTGATCTTAATGCCTACCTCTGCACTGATGATTTAATTTTGAAATACAAATCCAAATTTCTTCTAACAATGGGCTTTATTGTGCAGCTTTAGTGTTTCTTTCTTATATACAGCAGCTGTAAATCTCTCACATTGAACACAAAAGAACTCTGCATTGCAAAGATATACTAAAACAAAGAAACCATTGAAAACAAGGTAAAAAGGAAAGAACTTAGAAAAAAAAGGCAAGAACTTGAAAGGCTTTATTTGTAGTTTCTCGAGTTCCTGTGACATCTCTCTATTTTAATCGTACCATTCACATGGTGATTGAGTTATTTGACTGATTTTAGTGACTACCTTTGTCAAAGCTATGGTGAGAGACTCAGTTCTTCCCAGGGAACTTCTTTATGCATACTAAAATTTTGTGATTGAGAAATGGGATTTTTTACAGTATTGTTAAGGTTTTATGGACATTTTGGCCTTATTTTAAGGTGTAGGTAAAATATCTCTACAATCCTTCAGTTGCCTACTCCTAAATTACAGAGTCACAGCGATTTGAGACACAGTATTTCTGCACCTCACTGAATGTGCATAAAGACTAGGTGGTAGCAGTCTTATTTCTAACAGTAAAATTTCAAAATCAAGTCAGATTGGAAGAGCCAAATGTTGTCTATCCAGCTCACTTAGCAAAAGCTGTGAAGTTGCCATATCACAGTTTCAAAAGACAAATAAGTATGGTTAGGCAGAGCAACTCTCTTTACAGTTTCACTGTTACCCAGCCTAGGCTAAGACTGGCTCAGTTACCCCTGTCTGTGCCATGTGTACATGGTCACATCAAACTGTAGAGCCATCTGTTTCTCTACACAAGCACAACTTAGACCATACACTAAGAAACTACATGCATACAGGTTATGGGTTCAATCTTGATCACTAGATGCCTAATCAGGGAAGCCCTGACATCACACACTTTGGGAAGGCTTCAGAAACCATGGAAAGAATTAGTGCATCCAGTTCTGAGGTCTTCAATTTCAAAAGGACATTGGTAAATTTAACGTGATTCAGAAGAGTATTCTGAGGTCTGCTGAGTGATAAGTCCCATAAATACTAACTGAGTTTCATTTATTTAATTTAAAATAAAATATTTAGGTGATAACTTGGACACAGTGAACCAGCGCATACAGGGGAAGATAGCTGATAAGATACAGATAAGACACAGATAGTATAAAGAGATAAAACGGAAGGAAGCTAAAGCTGGCCAATTTACTTTAGAAATAAAATCCAGACATTTAGACAGTCACAGCAAGGTTCGGTATCAATGGAACATACTATCCATCATTATTAGGTGTTCAGTCAAGTCTAATTTCTACTAGAAGACAGAGATCCTTTACACTAATAGCATGGGCTCGATGTTCTCAGCACATATAAAGGTTGCACGGCTGAACAGAGCCACAGCCTGTCTAGGGAATGGGATGAGCAGAAACTTGACAAAACATCCAGCCCTGCAGGTAGACGTAATGGGGAGACAGCAGCCTATTTCCCCATGACACATTTTTAAAGGTTGTAACAATGAAGATTTGGAGGAAAGAAAGCAGCTTCCCAGGCACCTTTCTTGAGCAGTAGAGACATACAGTGCCTTTTACTAAGGAAGAAGTGTAAATTTTAAACAACTAATTGTATATGTTTAATATAAATGTGTGAGGAAGACAGTGTATGACTTGTTTCTTATCTTGCTAAGAAACAAGACTATTTTAAGTAAGGTGAAATAAGAAGCCTTCTCTACTTCAAATTAAATAGCTCCGTTATTAATGTTTCATATTTTTCTGCTGATAAAAAATAAAGCACATTACGTTTTAATGAAATTGCTTTCAGTATAACAGCAACTTTTTGGCATGCAATTAGTATTGCTGCAACTAGTTGATCATTAAAATATATAGGGATTAAATTATGTTTCTTTTAGATTTATATTATATAGAAAGAGATATATAGATTATATTTTTATTATATTATATATATTATATATATTATATATATTATATTGTAGTCAAATGGTGTTTTTCTTCCAGAGTACACAGCAGGAAGGTCACTGTCATGACCTAGTCATCATCTTAGGTCATTTAGCATTTGTTTGACATGTTTGCACTTTCTTACTGTCAAAGTTTAAAGATGTTCTGCTAACCTTTCTGTGGGTATTTAAAATTGAGGAATTCAGACATACTTCATCCAAACAAAAAGAGCTTATAGACCCATCTAAGGTCAACGAAGGAAATAGAATCCCCATGAAAGCAATTCTCTCTGAAAGCCTGAACTTAGCTTACAGCAAAACTCCTGCTTCTGCTCAGTTTATGTGCCATGCTTGGAATAAGCCCTGTTTTTTGGAGCAATGTACAGTCTGAATCTAAGAGAAAGTCAAATCATTCTGAGTTGGCTTATTTTAACTGCAAATCAATTAAAAATTTAGCCATAAAAACATACAATGGATAGCTTATTAATTTTAATAATTGATTACTTAAACACAAAAATTTATTTCACCCTTTTTAAGAATTCCTTCCATTGTTTTCAAATTGACACTGAAAAACCCCACAATGCTCTTACTGTAGGAATACACCAGGGAAAATCTGTAGCAGTAGATTTAATCAAATTATTTGGCTTGTCCTTTGGCCTGGGAGAAAGAATGCAGCATTAGTTTTCATAGTGACTGTTCTTTTTTGAATTCACTAGTGTTTAAAGCCCCTCTGGGACTCTGGAAACTGGATCAATACCCAACCTAATGAAGTTACTGGACTCTGCACCTAGGATGAGATTTACCTCTAGAGTTGAAGAGCTGGCCAAAGGTTTCTACTGTTTTCGATGGAACTAAGAGTTTATTCTGACCCTCTGCACTGTATTAATCTTACCTCAAAGAAAACCTCTCTGCAGTCTTCACATTTCACAAGAGGTATGTATATTTTACTAAAAAAAGCCTTAGCTGAACTCTTTTAAAATTGTATTTCAGGATTTTAATTTTATTTTCATATTAAAATAATTTATCCAGTTAAATTAAATTAAAACAAACAGAAAACTCTTTTCTGATTTGCAAAATGTGCAGTTAAAACAGATCAAGATAATCATGAATCATGTTTGCTAATATATAGTAGCGATAATTTGTCAATATCTGCTCCATTGGGAGTTCAGTGAGAGAGTTCAGATTAAATAAATTACCACTGAGTAGCAGCTTATTTTCTCTCTTGAATTCCCAAAAAATGCTCAAAAAACCCAAAACACCTTCCTTCAAGGATATGTCTATCAGATGTCCTTTAAACTGTACCAGAAGGAAAAAATACCCCAACCAGCCAACCAACCAACCAACCAACCAACCAGCCAACCAACCCAGTCTGTAAAAAGTATTTCAAGTTATGGCTTCCTTCACTGGCAAAGTGACAACTGATAAAGAATGGCAATGGGTATAAATTGCTTTTGCATTGTTTGGTTTGTCTCAGTTTTCTAACACAAGAGGACCTTTGCCATTGTGGTGAGCAGTCCACCAAGAGCTGTGGTACAGCTGTTCCAAAGTGCTGTAGAACTTTTCTTCTGCAGCCAAATGAGGGGCTCATCTTGGCTGTGGCCAATATAATGCTTGGCTGCTTGCTTGTCCCCTGGCTGAGACATACATTTTCCATTAAATTCCACTGATGGAAGAGAAGGCATAGAACACTCCTTTTCCCTTCATCCACTGCAAAATAGCAGAGGGCAGGACTCTCCTCACTCAGCCATGTACATTCCAGCCTAGCATGGGATTGTCTTAGCTTGATGCCATTACTTTGCATGGGTTAATAGAAAGTCGTACTGAGTCTGTAGCTTAAAAAACATGGTTGAATTTCTAGAAGTACTTTTAAATGCAATATAAGCTGTATATTTTATTAAAACAGGTCTGTACAAAATTCTGTAGCTGACAGAAGAGACAATCAGTACAGGCAAAATACTGCATACTTGCCTAAATAAAATTTCATTGGTTTTCAGCAGTATATTTACAGTGCCACCATAAAACTTAGGGTTAAAAGTAGGAGTAGCTTGGTCCAAAACTAGATTCTGAATAATGGACTGCAAAAGCCACCAGTCATTATATTATGCTTCATGTGGCCATAAGGAAATAGGGAGAAAAAATTAGAGAAGGAAAGGAGAATCTGGAAGAAAATTATTTCTGGAGTAAAAGAGTCCTTTGCAAAGCAAATACTGCTGCTGTTGAGGGAACAGGAGCACTTGCATTCACTGTTTTCATTCAATCAAGTTCCTTGAGGTAGGTATCCTGAGAAGTAAAGAAATACACAAGAAGCGAATAAGAGGAACATGTCTTCTATGTATCATGAGTCTATAATATTAAGGACACTGGAGTAAATTGGAATAAAGGACTTTGGAGTAAGTTTATTTAGCAAAAAGGAAAGAAAGTGAGCATAAAAAAAAAATCGTGGCCAAAGGTTTTGTTACCCTTGAAGATAACTTTAATATGTACATACATGAGCATGAGAAAAAAGATGATAAGGAGGATTTCAGACAGAATTTAAAAGTGAACTGCAGTGGCTGTAAGCAACCACAGCTATAATGAAAATTTCTTTGGAGATTTAAAAGATAAGTATGAGAAAATCATGCACCTTGTTTTCTGTGTACTGAAACATTTTGCCATGTAACAGATATGACAGACATCTGGTGTGACAAAGTGTTTGACAGCAGCTGAAAACAAGCTGACACTTGAACTGAAAGGCAAAATAATCACCTTATCTTGCTGCTTGAGCTTGTACAAGCTTTTTATTATGTTATGGACTGAAAATTCTTGTTTGCTTGCTTGTTTGTTTTCTCAGTGAGAAATAGAGTGTGAAAAAAGAGGTTAGAAGCAGTGCCAAGTGCACAGGCTGTTCAGTCCTCACAGTCACATCTCATGTGGCTTTCAGGATTAGCTCTGCTTGCAGTGTATGAAAGACTAAGTGCTGCTGTATCACAGCACAACTCAGGCTGCCAGCCACCATAACCCGGTACAATGAAGTAGTACTATTTACTTGTCACACCATTTTTGGAGCAATTTCTCTGGAATCAGGAGAAAAACAGTGCCTTTAATGGGACCAAGATCAAATCTTGCTGCAGTAGTTTTCATGACTAGCCCTGTGCATTTTGTATTTGAGAAGATGTGTGACATTGTGAAACACTGAGCCGGTTTGGGTAGACAAGTGTCATGCCTGAGACCTGTCTAGTAAGTCATTTCCAGGAAGCTCTCCCCCACTGAAATTCTCTAAGAATAAAATTCAAGTAATGATTTTAACCCAATTTTCTGTTTAATGTCATGACAGAGGAAGTGTCATTTAGGCAGAGGATAAACTAAGTATTACCACATCCAACTAAGCAGACAAAAAAGGTCGGATTTTCCTTTTTTTACATGAAAATAAATTGAAAAATTATACAGAAATACAAGGACTCATGGAAATGTAAAAGTTGTGTAAGGTAGAAGAGAATTAAAGCATTTAATTGTGATAGGGCACAGTTGTTTTGTTATTGACCCAGTCTTCAAATTGAATGCACTAGCTGTATAACCAAATAAAATGACATACTCTGCTCCATTTTTTTGCTAGGTCCCTCCTGGATATTTGTCTTCCTGAAGTTTTGCCATGCCACCTGTTACCTGAATATTTAAGTGCATCATGTTTCTCGTCAATGACAGTAGCTTGCAATCTGCTAAGAAGGAATAAGCAGTCTCAATTTTCAAGTATTTCACTTGGTTCCGTTTCTAGAAAAGGTATGACAAGTATATCTTTTTGCCTCTCTTCTTTCTCCATTCAAGAAAAAGGAATAATCAAACTGCTAGGAATTTTCCCTGTGTTTTGTAAATATTCCAAACGTTTCCTTTTAGTACATATTGCTATCTAATAAAAATAAATCTGTTTTATAAAAGATATAGATACATATTCTGGGTACAGTTTTTCAATTCAATTCCAAACTGCAAATGGATATTGTTCCCATTTCTGTTACATTATTTCTCTCTGAGTTCATAGCTTTCATCCAAAATACTTGCTCCATCATGTAGCTTTAAAAAAAATATTTGATAATTGATCTTATCTAATAACAGCAAGAACAGAGGGATGATCATATAGTTTAAGCAGCTAGATAGATATCTACAATCTATGATTGTCAAAGAGACCACAAACTGATAAACACTGCCCTGGATTACTGTAATTAATTTTCAATGTGATTTGCAATATTCTGTGATAGTGCTTTGCTAATGCATTTGAGAGAGAATGATAATCCTTGGGCCAACTGGCCCATGCTCATGCTTGTCAGTGAGAGCAGCCTGGAGACAGCTAGGTCTCATAATTCTTGGTCTAGGTCTTCTGCAGGACCTTTCCAGGTCTTGGACACTGTTTTCTCTGAGTGGAGGTAGTGGTGTTTTCTCAGGTCAGAGTTCACCAGATGATGATAAGGCAGTGTCAGAGCCCTAACCATGGGCTTTTGTAGCCTGAGTGTGAAAGTAGGTGCTTCATGTCTGCATGTGAGCCTGTAGCAGTGGGCTGTGAGGAAGTGCTGATACTGAACTTATTGTTGGAAGGGTATCTCTGACAGGGCACCTGGACAATTGACCCTGTGCTTATCTGCACTGTTTCTCTCAAGCAGATCCCAGTGAGAAATAATGGAAAAGGCATTCACACACTAAGGAAGCCATTCACATAGTAAGGGTGATCAGAAGGCAGAGGTACCTGTTACAAAGCAGAAAGGAAACCAAATTGTTATGATAAATGCATAAGGGTAGGTAATAAAATAACAGATGTTTTGCTCAGTTTCTGCTGCATAAAAATCTGTTATAATTTCTTTCTGGACAATTGCCTATAAACTAAAAAGACATTATATTTTATATAATATAAGATGGGATAAGGTTCTTGGGAGTACATCTCAATCTGTAAGGTGACCCAGAATACATGCATCATTGTTTCTCTAATTCTTACTTCTGTAGGAGATCTATCATTTCTGAAAGGTCATTATGCATGCTTCTAAGACACAAGCTTCATAGCCTTTCAGGGGAGAAACATAGCAATTCTCTAGGAAAAAATAAAATGAAAATTAACCAAATGTAGACAGTTTTGATAGTGCTTGAAGTGAAATGCTTCTCAGTCTACCACTGTCGTCACTCACTGGGATTTTCACCACCTTTCACCACCAAAAAATAGTTACAGAAAGAATTTGGCAAAAATAATTGCCAACTAATATTCGTCCATGGAGATGGGAAAGGGGTTTTTCAGAGACGTGTTGGACTCCTAAATAATAACTAAGAATGGAAATCTTCGCCTGTTTAAGTTAAACTGAAATAAAAATTACTGGGGAATTACTGCAACCTTGTTTGCTTTAACGATTGAGGAGAATCAAAGGCTTATAGAATCTTCCTAAGCTTGCCTTTAAAAATCTACAAATAGAAAAATTAAAAGTTAGGGCACAAGCTTACTATTTTTATCTTATATCAGTTGCTTTACCCATTTCTGATATGATTTTTTAATGAAATTTCTAAGGGGCTGTTAAATGGTATCATTCAGTGACATTAATATATACACAGAGTTGAAGAACCAGAAATCACTAATAAGTAACTGGAACTATAAGAAACAGCATTGTCCTGAGCAAAACATGATTCCTCATAATAAAATAGAATTTATTTAAATTATGACATTGTTAGTTCATACTAGCATGAAAAAAAATATAGAACATTGTTAATACCTATGCTTTGTTTCTCTTTATCAAAGATGCTAAAAATACATTATCCACACTATTTCCACAGTTCAGGTACAAAATGTAATGGAATTTATAGGGCAGAAAATTACATAGTAAAATGTTAGAATTGTTGTTTTCTGCCTCCTGTGCTCAAATCTGGTGCCAGGTTTTAGCTTTTAGTAAGCAATTAGGCTTGAAAATGCGTTATTCATATTTCTCTCATTGCCATGTAGTTGATTTCTACCAGATCATTTTCAAATAAATACTGTTGTTCTTGCATCTATTCTGTTTAATGTTTTTGTTGTGGTGTATTTTTATGGTTCCAGGTGTACCTGGAACCTTGATCATACTCCCAGGCTTTCTTCTAAGTTTGCAAGGTTTTTTTTCCTTTCAACACGTTCCAAACTGTAAGCCCAAAGTGACCTCCTCTAGCAGCAAAAACAATTTTTCATTCTCATTCACTCCAAGTTGCCAGAAACACAATTTCTATCAATTACATTCCTTCCAGTGTTTCATTTTGTTTTGGCTTCTTTTCTGCTGTTGCTTTTGAGAGAGAGGAGGAGATATCTCAGAAATTGCTTTAATTCTATGAGCATGCCATTTCCTCCAGCAGGACAATTTTGGCTCAGATGGAGATATATGTTTTATGAATAGTTAGTGAAAGAGCATTTGCTTCATAGTGTCTATAAGCAGAAGCAGAACTGTACTAATTAAACCTAGAACAGCCTGTTGCCTCAACCCTTTTTCACATCTGTCTGAAAAGCACCTGACAGGGAGCCAAGAATACAATAGGGGAAAATGGTAATCTCAGAAAATAGGTAAATATTTATTTGCTAGGGCTTTGGTTAAAGAGTCTCTTTACAGTGTACAAAAATAGCTCTTCATTGAATTTATACAGTTCAAAACAGAAGTTGAGCTGACTTCCTTATGGTCTGTTTTTGCTGCTCACAAAGACCTGGTGTCCTTAGGAACTGGGTTAGTTGGCAGAGCAGAAGAGCTAGAAGAACCACAGTATTACAGCAGTATAAAAAGATCTCCCATCCATGGGACAAGCTGGCTGCTGGCGCTGTTACAAAATGTACTTGGAAAAAGGCCGTAATTCAATGATGTTGTAATTCCAAGGAGTATGTCAAGGAGACCTCCCATCTCCTAAGAGCTGCTATGATGACCACTATGAAAAAGGCAGCAAGAGTTGCAGTGTTGTTTTGTGGGGAAAGAACAGCAATTCTATCTGGAAGTTGCATCTTTGGCTTTCAAGGCCATGAGTAATGCCACGCAGCTGAGAAAACAACTGCAGTACCCCAACAATGCAGAAACAGCAATTTTTGGTTTGGTCCATTCCCAGATGCCCAGGGGTACCAGAAGGTTTTTGTACATTTTAAGCTGCTCAGTCTGCAGCTTCATTATGGTTCAAATAAGGCAGAGCTGTAATTGTGGCAATGTCATATCAGAGATGTCATATTGGTTGCCCACGAATGCAGGAATCCAATCTTGCCATTGCAGATTGCATTCCCCACTTATTGCAAGTAAATAATTGCTTCGTCTTCTGCACTCTGATTCTCTAAGGTCTGCTGGGACTCAGCCCTTTCTTGTAATTCTTCATTTTCCTCACTAAAAGATTTTCAAATGTAGTGCAGTACAGCATGCAAATACATGGAAAAAGTTGTTGTCCAATGACTATAAACACCGAGGGAAAAAGTCCACCATAAAATTGCTCTGCAGGTTATTTTTAATATTTCTCCCTGTAAATATAGTGCCCCAAGACACTGAGGCAGCTGGAAGTTATGAAATGTATTTTTCATACTCTCACTTTTCATTTCAATGTATCAAGCAGCTCTTTAAACTGCTCTTTTAAACTATTATGTCTTATTTTAGAAAGCCTTTATAATAATGGTGAATAATTAGAACTCAAAGTGCTTGCTATTTGTAAATGAAAATAAATGCTTAGCCCTTTTTGGAGAAGCCATTTAAAGCATTCTTTTTTAAAAGTCATCAATTTTGGTTTGTACTACTGGTTTCTTTTATTTTGCTCAAAGTATATTCCCACAATTCAAAATGATGAATTATTCAAAGTGCTACTGTAGTAGAAGGGATGTTATGCAGAGAGTATGTATGTATGTATGAAAGAACAGGAATAGAATTTTTCATCTCTATTTTATTCTTTCTTGCTAATGGATGCGCAGAGAAATGAAGGGCCTGATGCTATTCCACCCTTACTCCCCGCTATCCATGTAATTTTGGGCATTTGTAATATCTTGGGGTGTAAGAAGTGTCCAAAGCTCATAGTCAAAAGTTAAAAAAAAAAAAAAAANTTGGGGTGTCCAAAGCTCATAGTCAAAAGTTTAAAAAAAAAAAAAAAATTAAGAAAAACAAGTGCTGAAGTGAAAATGGTCTTTAGAAGAAAGGTCACCAGGAAAAAAATTATCCATTGGTAATTGAATAAATGTATGGAGATAATAACAGATTTAAATGTGCCATTGGCATAGCTCACCAAATAGGCACAGACACTGTCACATTTAGTGAAAGAGGCTTGATTCTGATCTGAGGAATAAGCCAGCAGGAACATACAAATCTTTCAGCAATATCTGCTGGACACTGCTGAAATCCTAGGACAGGTTCCGTGCCCTTGGCCTCAGTGCTGTTAGTTCTGGAAGCAGGTTTTCCCACACACACAGCCTGGAGGCCTGCTTGAAGTCATTTTTTACGGGACAGTCAAGCAACAGATATCATGACCAAACCCATTGCTTTTATTAAGTAAAAATTTGAATATTTACTTCTGCCTGGGCGAATCCAGTGGCTTTTACTAGGACAGCACTAACAATTCAAAGCTTCTGGAAGAAACCTATGAATATCCATAGGTATCAACACAGTATTCAAAGATGCATGGGAAGTAAACTAAATCATAGGTTATTAATTATTAAGGGAAGCCCCCCATAATTCCCTAAAATAACAAGGCACTTAGCTACATATGGCCCAATAAAAATGGTGATAATCAGAGACAGCTAGCTATGTAATATTTAGATAAAACTTGTTTTTTTTAACCTCAGAATAGTAAATGTTCTGAAATCTAGACTAAAAGCCATGTGAAAGCAAAAAATCTGCATTTGAGCTTGCTCACATATTCCTTGTCTATGGAATTGGTATCTTGGTGCCACGCAACAAATTATAAAGATTGTGAAAATAAAAATCAGTTTTGGGTTTACAACAAAAGTTATTTTAAGATATCCAGTGAAAAAAACATAGCGTGGAATCTCAGCATACACAATTTATATGATATTTGTAAGGAAAATTTAATGGTATAGGTTTGCATTTTCCATGTCTCTTTTCTTTAAGAAGTTTGTAGTTAATATATGAACAGATCATTGCTGAAGCAGAAATTTTCTTCCAAGAACCAGTGTAAGAAACATTATGCTACAGTAGAGTTATGAAGTAGTGCAGAAATGGTACACTGGTAGAAATGAAGTTGTCACTGTAAGATTTATGGTTCTAATTCAGGAGAAGTTAAGGCTTGTAAAAGCCAAATTAAAATAAGCACCTATGTCCAGCACAGCAACTAAGTTCTCCAAGCATAGAGAGTAACTCAGATTCCATCTTCACCAGCTGTTCTTTCAACATATCTTTCCCCTCAGCACATTGGCTTCTGTAAATCCCTTCAGTTTTTCACTTTCCTGCATTACAGGAGGTCAAATGCCAAAAAATGGCTTGTGAATTGCTTTTGGGTGTTTCCACGTCCATGGTTTGATAGTGGCCAGTATCACCACGCCTAAATTCAGCTGGTGACTCTCAAAACCTGCTACTCTTCTTTGTTGCTTTGTTTGTTTGTTCACACAGCTGCACAACAATAGACCTAAAGAAAAGATTTGAGTACATATATATATAAAACTTGGTCTTTAAAAACACGTGGCTGTGTAGATAGGTTATCTTAGCTATACTATTTGTTTTTTATTAAAAGGAATTCACGAGGTAGGTAGACAGGTTTCAAAGCAGGAAAAAAGAAAACTAAAAGCTATGGTAATTTGTAGCTCAATTCTCTACTCTTAGGATGACAGTCTTTTCCTAACGCAGAACACGAATGGGATTTTTTTTTTTCCTCCAGATGTACCTTACTGAATAGACCTCTGAGATAAAGAGATTTATTTTTATGGGGTGTCAAAGACACAGTCTAGATTCCCTAATGGTCCCACAGTACTTTAGCTAGACATTAAAACACAGTTGTGGTAAGAAACTGCTTTGCCTTATACCATCTTAGTTACTGTATTTTTGAGGTACACAATTTAGCTCTGCTAGTCTCCTTAAAGACGAAAAGAATATAAAAACTAATAATATAAAAACACAGCTGCATGAAAACACACAACAAAGGCAAAAATCAGAAAATGCTAAAAATGAAAGTACACCTAGAGACACTACCAGCAGTCAGTCCTACACAATATAAGAGTGCATAGTTATAGCTCAGAAAACTATTTTGAAAGCGTGTTTCATTAATGGACATTTTAAAGAATTTGCAAGTTGTTGAAGTTCATGAGTAATAATCACAGCTGGAATTACTTGTGCATTTGGAAGTAATTTCTCCATGTCCTAAAACAGTTTAAATTCCCTCTAAGAATTTTTTTTTTAAACCAATTTTACACATTCATAGTAAGACATGTGACGTAAAAGTTAAAAAAAAAAATGAATAGGTCAATCCCCCCTGCTCATAAATTATTGCCTTCTATATTTTCTATTAAGGAAATTTATTATATGCAAAACAATGGATAGCATTAAGCGTAACAATTCTAATCTTGAAAGTTAGAAGACAATATAGATTTACAAGAGTGAGCACTATATATATTGCATATAAATTTGGGTTCTGGTATTGAAGTTATATAATTTTAATATTTTAGTATTGATTTAGATAAGTTGATTTAAAACCCTTTGCATAAATACTTAAATGCATTTAAATATGATTTACACTTCACATACTGGGTTTTATTTTTACAAATCTTAAGAAACATTTCAAAATCTCACTTTTTAAAAAAAAAATTAAATCAGTGCAAGATTATCACAATGAGAATGCTGAACTGAAATAAGTAGGATAAAAAAGAGTAAATTCTTGGTTTTGCTTCTGCTATTACTTTTCTGCAGGCAGTTTTCTATAAGGTGGCAAACTCAAAGTAAGTTGGTAATGAATGTAGGCATGTACATAAAAAGCAAGACAAAAATATCCCATGACTGCTTGTAAAACTTTAGAGGTGGTAAGGTTTGGAAAACATTTTAGACGTCTAAAATTAATTCTTTCTATATTTTCCTTCAAGCTTAGACAAATTTCAACCCTTCTTATGTAATGATTTTTTACACATTCTTTGTGTAACTGTTAATTAGGCACTTATCCATAGTTTTTTGTTACGGGGAAATGACAACTAAGCAGTTTCCCTGCTTCAGAAACTCTCAGCCAGTGACAATATTACACACAAAAACTCCAGAGAGAGAACATACTTATGTGTTCTACAGCTGGAGTTAATAGTACTGGTACCACTAGCAGCATCCAGTTTAATTCCCAGGATAGATCACATTACCCTTTATTCCTCCATCCCAGATATATAGGCTAAGCCTAAAACTGACAAATCAGTCTGTAATTTAATAAGGACTTCCGGAGCCAAACCCATTAAGATTCTTAAAAATGGAAATGTCTCATAACCTTGCTGTGACATTGTAATGACTGAAGCAGCTACACATCATTGCAATCAAACATTTCAGGTGCATTTTTTTTCTGTTATTGAATTTCCAACGATCTAATTTCAGTGGATGGGACCTGCTGTAGCTATGTCAAGGGATTTTGAATAATGTCCAAATGGTACAATTTAAATGTCAAGAAGTAGGATATTCACAATTAATGCTACTATTCCCCCAGACTTTTGCCAGCAAATGTCTTATGATAAATACATGACATTCTTCAAAAATCATTGAGGTAAAGAATAGGATCATCTAGTTTCCAAGTTTCTGAGATTTGGGTATGCATGTTAGGTAGGAAACTTAATTCTTCTGAAAACTTTCTGAATATGTGTGAAAAAGTGCATCAATGCTTTTCTTTTTTAATTGAAGATAAATTTAGTTTTCTCTAATCTGTAGGTTGGGCAGATTGGGTCAGAGAATAAAATGGCACTTTAAAAAGAAAATAATATAAAAATAATATCTATAAGAAATATAGGAAGAGTGAGTGATCACTTGCTTCATCTCTGCAGGAAAAGAAGACTTTCTACTTTTGACAGGCTGTCCAATTATGCAAGTGTTTTATTTTTATGAAAGACATTGCTTTTTGAAAGGTGCCAGCCATGGCAGGATAATCACTTTAACAACATTCCATTTTAGGATTGGGAATACACAAGAAAATCTAATGTTCATTTTTTTTACATCATTTATAGCTAGGAGATCTATTTTCAGAGAACAGGTTTGACAGCCATTTCCCTTATTTTTGTCTGCAGTTTGGTGCATCCACTTTGACTTATGGTTACTAGTCATTTTTGGAAGAACATTGAACGTCATCATATTACTGGGAACACACTGCTTTAACTTTGCTTTTATCAAATGAACTAAATAATTTGTTAGTGTTATTTTGTGCAGAACAATAGCCAGAAATAAACCTGAAAATATAAATTTCATTCATGGGAAGTGAAATGAGAATGGCAGAATTTGGGTAGAGATTTAAGACAGCAGAAATGATGCAATAGAAACAAAACTAATTTCTCCAAAGTCCCCCTTGTTCATTCATCCTAATCAAAGACTAGGAAATATTGATGTGAATTCTTTATCACTGGTGACCTTTCATCCATTTCTGGCAAGAGGATGCATCAAAGAACAAAAAATACAGCAGTAGCTAAAACACAGAAAATGTGATGGACAAATACAGGCAGAGTGTGCAGGTAAATACAAACGAATGTGGCAACTGTCTGCAGGACTGAGTAGCCAGCAGGGCTATCCCACTAGTGCTGCTGTACTGCAACACCTTTTTAGTTGTGCATCTGTTTTGGATTAGCACTGAAGCTGTGCACTTACTCTATAGCCTTGGAACAACTGGCTATAACAAGGGGCTTGGAACAAATCCAGAGAATTATCAAATCCTTATATTCTGAAAGAGGGCCAAAATGGGACATATTTACATTGATAAGTATCCACCTACAATCCCATTCTAAACAAAACTAACTGCTTATTGTGAAGTAGGAGTAGGGCTAGTACAAAATGAGAGGCCAAGGACTTGTATGTCATGTTTAAGTGTCTGAAATAAATGCAGGCAGGCACTGCAGTCTTGCCACGCAACAACTTTGAGGGCTCTCAGGAATTTTTGTGAAGCTAAAAGGATCATTTAAATTACACTTTATATTACAATCCCTGAAAAGTTGTACTAGTAAAACTTACACAGGAATATAGCGAACGACAGCAGCTGAGAGAAGCNTTGAAAAGGATTACACAGGAATACAGGAAACTTACACAGGAATATAGCGAACGACAGCAGCTGAGAGAAGCAATGAAGGTTGCCAAGAGAAGTAGTAGATGTTCCATCTCTGAAAACATTCCAGGTCAGGTTGGATGGAGCTTTGAATAATCCAGTCTAGTTGATGGTTTCCATTCTCATCACAGAATGGTTGGATGAAACGATCTTTAAAGGCCCTTTTCAGCCCAAATCATTCTGTAATTCTATGGCAAAAAGCAGAATAGGGAGGGAAGGAATTTTTCAAGCTATCTTCATTGCTGAAGGTTAAAATGCTCCATTTTTAATGCTTTCTATGCTATATGGCAGCTATCAATAAAGAGGTAATATTTTAATAGCTTCCAATATGGAATATATACAGATGACTCTCATGTACCCATGAATACCTGAGTATCAAACCACTGAACAAATTGACCCAAATGAAGTAAACCATAGCAGAGAAACATCAGGGCTGAAATGCATTATGTTCTAACTTTTGTACCAAGTGGAGTACAGTTTGAGATTCCTTTTTCTTAATACCTGATACTGCACATATCACATATTTTGGAGTAGGTTCCTAAAGTTAATGTCTTTACTAGGAGTAATTATTAAGAAAAAATATTACATGCTCCCAATCATTATTTTTAATTTACCTCCAATTAGTTTTTCTCTGGAACAAATTTTCATCATGTGAAATAATTGTAGTATGTTGACATTTAACCATGTCTTTAACTGCAAATTTTATAAACATAAATCATATTATCCACTATCAAATTGGACAAATTTTCTTCCTGTGAAACACAGTGTTTGAATGAATCTAACAAATTGTATTCAAAGTTTGGATTTTACAGAATTTCACTGTACAATCAAGTTGAGCTTATGAAATGAAAAATCATATTTTAAAATAGATGCTCTGTTCATAGAGCAATTTAATAATGTTTCCCAGTCATTCATGTAATCTTCTTAAGCAAATTTTTTTTTTTTTTGCTAAAAAGATATCTATTTATTTAAAAAAATCATACTGAGAACTACAGCATTGATGCAAAATATTGCAGGAAAGAATCCCTACATTTAATGCTACTTATATGCAAAAAAGTAGAACAAAAGTCTGGTACAAGTAGTTATGACTAAATTTTTCCCGTCAAATTCCTGGGCTGTCTAGCATTAGTGCTTTAATAATTTCTGCTACACAAGCATGAGCAATGAAATTGTGTATGAGCAATGAAATGAGTGTTGACAACTTATGCCATGGCCACCAGTCTGTCCACAGCTTCCCTCTAGTGCCTCTATACAGAAAGTAAATGATGTGGGGTACCAAAGCTACCATCCCATTTCTAGTTACATTTCACCCTTCCCACTCAAAGGAGACCTTTCCTATGTATGTGCATTTTGTTCCTGACAGGTGCTAAAGAAATGGAAATTCAATGTTGTATTTGCCCCGGCTTTTTTTTTCATGAATTACTGCCTTTGAAAAAATAATATTGATAAAACCTAATGATCTTTAGGAAAAAAAAAAAAAGCTTTTGCTGTGGCCCAAATAATTATGCTTTCTATCCACACTATTACCTTCAGTAGGAAGCCAGGCACTTGGAGAGATTGTTCTGTAACATATTTACTTTGATTAAATATAATTTAAAGAAAAATATTTAAAAGGTGATGGATGGACCAACATCTATTATACATAAATAGTTCATCAGTTTCTAATACCTAATGAAGTGATGGAATGTTCTTACTGTGAGTGGCTGGTCCTTTTTATTCCAAAATAAACCATAGTACTTGTACTTGGTTTTCCATATGTGTATTTAAGTCTGAAAGCACAGAAGGCAGTAATAGAGGGGGCAGCAATCTTGTGCTTTTTGACTTACAACCTCATTGCCCTGTAGTCTTTCTTCTTCATGATATTTTAAGCACAGGATTTCATTCATAAGATTTTTGAGTCGCTCTTCAATTCCAGTGTACTCCTAAGGGAAATATTTGCATGCTCCTCTATGAGTGAGCCACAGTTTGCAGACTCCACATGAGACTAACAGGAAAGACTGTTAACACTGGAACTATTCTTTATATTTATATTATTCAGAACTGCACGGATGATTTAGCAGAACATCTGTAGTTTCACTAAAGCACAGAATTCATTTAGATAGCAAAATTTTCAGTGATTCATCACTGTCGGTTTTGGATTCATCATGTGCACTCTGTGTACTGTTGCAGTTTCAAACCACAAATTTATGAAAGGAATGGAACACCTCCCTGTGAGGAACGGCTATAGGAGAGTTAGAGTTGCTCAGCTTCAAGAAGATAGGGCTCTCAGGAGACGTTTTTATGGCCTTCCAATATTTGAAGGGACTTAAAGAAGGGGACAGACCTTTTAGTTATGCCTATAGCAGCAGCAGGACAAGGGATATTTAAAGTGAAAAAGATTCAGACTGGATATGAGGAAGGCATTAGAACAGGTTGTCAAGAGAGGTTGCAGATGTCCCATCCCTGGAAACAACCCCTTGGGACTTTTTTTTTTTAAACAAGAGTCATTTGAATGATATTTTATAGCACAATGCCCCAGACAGTTGTACCAGTACAACATACACAGCAGTATCAATGAAGAACAGTAAGGAAACTATGGCTGCTCAGAGACATGGCAGATGCCCCACCCCTGAAAACATTCCAGGAAAGGTGGAACAGGGCTTTAAGCAACCTGATCTTTTTGAAGATGTCCCTGCTTTATTGCAAGGGGTTGAAGTAGATGACCTTTAAAGGTCACTTCCAACCCAAACTACTGAACTGAAGTTCAGTTCAAACCAGTAGGAGATGTGGCAAGATTTTGTTTATGTCTCTCAATCTACATGTCGTGCTGTGAAAATTTTATGTAAGGAGCATTTGAGTAAGTTTGTTTTTTTTTTTTTTTAGGTTTCTGGGTTTTTTTTTTTTTTGTTTTTTTTTTATTTGAAAATAATTTTTTTTGGGAAAAANTTAAGGAGCATTTGAGTAAGTTTTTTTTTTTTTTTAGGTTTCTGGGTTTTTTTTTTTTGGTTTTTTTTTAATTGAGAATGATATCTTGTAGGTACAGAAAAAAACAGGAAAAGAATTGGGCCACTGGCATTCTTCCCTCTCGTAAAGAAAAGGCACAAAGGTTCCCTGAGATTTTTGTCATGTGTTCAGTGGAAGCTAAAGGGTATTCAAGCACAGACTTCCTAAAATTGGTATGACTAAGGTAGACCCACTTACCTCATGTCAGCAACAGTTCTGAGACTTGTCTAGCATTGTGCCAAGGACGTGTTTAGTCATTGTAACCCCTTTAGGACTTTGTTTGTGAGATTAAGCAGATCTCTTCATTTCTTCTCTTTATTTCACCTCTGAGAGCACATATGGTGTCAAATCTGGGGGGAAAGACCATTATTTCTGGGAAGAGAAAAGAGAAGCATGCATCTAGAAAAGGGTCATAAAAGCTCACTGGCTGTGAATGAAGCATTTACTAAAGCAGTTTTCAGCAGCTATACATTCCTTGAGCTCATAGATAACCTAACAGTTGACTGAAAATTAACTCAGAAGGAATCTATTCAGATTATGAAGTCTTAGCATATGTCTATAGCATTCTCAAAAGTAAAAACTAGCATCCACTGTAAAAATCATAGTAATGCCCTTCTGTAAATGAAATATTAAGATATTTCAGCATGTAATTTTCAACTTGGCTTCAAGAAAACTGGCCTTCACTGTAATCATCCTAGGGGTTTAAATGGCTTTATTAATGGAGAGTTGTGTACACTGATGAATGACAGTGAGTACCAATTTTCCTAGGTGTCACTGACAATATTCAATGTGAATTAGGTTTTTGGAAGAATATTTCCTGAAAGTGTGTAAATATAGACAGTGTAAAGTCTACCAAAGTGATTCTTGTACTTTTCAAATTACCAGCACCTTTTCCCTTGTCTGTCTTTTCTATCCTCTGAGTTTGAGGGTTGTCCAAAAATGGGGCATGTTCATGCCAACTCTTATATTCATGTCCTACTTGTAAGAAGTGAAATGTTTGAAGTAGTTTAAAGTAGATATCAACTCCATTGCTAAAGCAAACATTGGTGACCACTGGTTACAGGCACAGTTACTGCCTTAGTGCATAGGCTTACGTGGGTGCTCCCACAAGGCAGTCCCAAATGCCTCACTTGGAAGCTTCACATTGCAAAAAGATGTGGCACTTGACGCACAGTCATTTCTTCAATGTGTTATATCTGGCTTATGTGTGATCATGCTCATGTACCCACACAGAATCTCACTCTCAGATATTTGTTCCTCTTCTTGTTCTACAGAGTCCGTGGATCATCCCTGCCATGGAATCATACATGCAGCTTGTAGGTGCAAAGCATTGGAGAATATGCATGGAATAGCTCAAATCTTGAAGGTAAAATATATGTTTTTTTAAAAAGTGACATATTTTTGAAAATTTCACACTATCAGAAACTATACCAGAGACTTTAACTTCTGCAGATGTTGTGGGCGATTGGGAAGAAAACTGTTTTCTGACTTCATATTGTGATCTTCTAAGTAAAAGAATCCTTTCTATGATTCAGCTGCATAGAGACAGAGATTTCCATCTTCAGAAACACTCTTGCCTCTCCATATTTTAACACATTGTAATAACCAGAAATAATTCAATGTACATGGGTGATTCTGTTCATGTGGGTCTTGGTACCCTGTGATACTGTAACAACACAGGTTGCACAAACTCCTTCAAAATTGTAGGCCAGAACCTGGCACTGTGGCTTAAGAAGCATAATAGTTACAGACAAGTAGGAACTGAGTTACAGGTGAGTAAGCCAATGAATTTATAGATGTTTCACAGATTCTCAAGAGGTAATGATTTGTCAATCTTTCTGTCTCTCACCTGAAATATTACAATAGTTTGTTAGCAACGACTGTAGTCAGGAGAGTATTTTTAAAGAAAGTATTAGTAAAGTTTGACTGTATTATAGATAGGGAAGCTAGCTCTGCACTTCAGTGTACACTAAATTCAAATGCAATAAGCTAAAAGCCAAAGCAGTTTAGTGGGTATTAGAGAATGACCTGAGGATGGGTGGCCAGTAAAATAAAGACAACAATATATCCAGACTGTGTAAACGGGAGATTTTTTTTAAGTCTTCTAGCACAGAAGACAGAAGAGAAATGGTGAGAGATACAATAACCCCATCATTTCTAAATGGGCACAGTCTCACTGCAGTCAGTTTTATGTGGTCTTGTTGAGTATTTTTGAGTCATTTTCTCAGGTGAAGCTCTATTTTTTTGTACCATTACTCTTTAAATTCTGACTACATCTCTCACAACATTTCTTTCACAGCTGAGGGAGTCTGCATGATTACATACTTTCATATTTCAGAAACTACGAAACAATTGTCGTGAATCTCTACCCTGACAGCCAAAACCTGTCCTTAAGCTGAAAGATATTGTGATTTTTTTCTAAAGCATCCTTTTTAAACCATCTTCACCAAAGTCATGCAAAACATTTTTCAAAGATGTAGCAGAAAATAATACCCTCATAAAGAAAACTCACATCTTCATGCTTTAAAGCAGATAATAGATAACAACTATAACATTAACAGTGTTGAAAGTATTAAACACAGAGTTTTTATAGAAATAACCAAGTTTGACACATGTATTCTTTGACACAAATGTAATATACCAACAGAATATAGGCAGATATATATTGAGATAATTTACAACAAATGTTAACCCGTGTATAGATAAAGCATTATCCAGAATACCAATCCACTTGCTTAGCATGTGCATTGAGTCTACATTGATTCACAGTCCCACTCGAACCATGTAGATTTTTTAAGTCATCATACAGTTATATTGGGTCATCATTAGGCAGTGATTGCACTGCCTCATTTATTAGCTCCAAATGCTGTGTTCAGCACTGTCAGTTCTATTTGGATCTTACCTAATACAGAGAGCCACAACATTTTCTGAATGGAGTTAGAGGGGAAAAAAAGATTTTCTCAAATTGCCAGAATGCTTTCTGTTATACTGATGACTATTTGAAATGACATTTTAATGTGAACTTTTTGCATCTCAAAGCCAAATAATCAATAAGGGGAGAAACCATATAGAGTATTATAGAGATGAAGAGCTAAAAGAACACTTTAGATTATTAAAATTGCTCTTTATCATTTTAGATTTACATATAAATATATATTTAGGTCTGACATTAGAAAACACGCTGAGCTGAGCTGCATCCTATGTTTCTTACCCAGTCTACACATTGACTTCACAAGAAAGGACAGTCATTAGGGTTCTCCCAGCAAGGCTGCAGCTACCTGGGCTGTGTGCATGTCTCCAGCTGTTGAGACACCAGCACTGAACCCAGTGCATGGTAAGTCTGTCTGTGCCCTCCAGTACCCTGTGCCCTCTGTCTGTGCCCTCAGCCATACCTGAACCAGATTTAGAGTTGTTGCCCAGGTGAGAGTAACAGCCCAGCCATGACAACATGAAGCTCAGGACAACTGTGATGGCAGTGTATTCAAGGGAGGTAAATTATTCATGCAGAGCTATTAGAATGCAGTGAGATCTGTTCTTCACATTCTTAGAATGCATTTTCTAATCTTCCTACCATGACTTATATTTTCTGATGTAAGTTGTAGAGTAAAAGCATGGGAACAATGAGTGTCTGTGAAAACAAAAGTAATTAGAATGAGAAATATCCTCTGAAAAGTAACTTGGGAGAAAGATTTGTGATTCAGCCATTGTATACATTGAGGAAGATACATTTCTATACTAGTTTGAATGGGGTAAAAGAAATTATGTGGCACTTTTGTTGTGAGATTATCCTATGCCCATAAAATATAATTGGTGTATGAAAATGAAATCTTTACGTGGTTGTATAACACAGCTCATATTGACAGGCTGACATAGTCCTAACAGACATGGCTGTCGGAAGGATGAGGGACAGCCTTCCCATTTATGGAGCCACAACCAGCTCAGCTAGAGCTAAGTAAATGTTAGTTTCTCATTCTGTATATTAAGCATTGTCTGTGACTCAGTTTTGACAATATTGGTCTTCTCTACAACACAGCATGGCTTCAAATCTCTTGCTGTATGGGACACCAGACAATTCAACATGATAAAAAAATACTATAATGGAAGTTACCTCATTTTGCCTTTCCATCTCTCTAGCACCTGGTTGGAGTAGTTAGGAGTTGTCTTTGGCATGAACACCATGTGTTCCTTACTGAACTAAAAATAAGTATTTCTGTCAACAAAACATAAATGCTTACATTAAAGAGATCCTTTCATTAATACAGTCTTTCATCTCCAAAATTTTACAACCATTCTCTTTTGATTGAGTAGCCATCTTCCAACTACTAACAGGATTGATAAAACCATTTGCAGTTGGAACAAAACCACAAATCTTTACTTTCCTTGAAAAAACATGAAAATTAAGAAGTTACTTTTCAGTGATATTAAAATCTGATAAATTGAACTTTCAATGTACACTTGGAAGACAAAACTCCTGACAAAAAATGGGAAATTAGATAACTGTGCTCTTTCTCTAAGCATTTCAAGTATATATGTATTTCATTTCCTACAGAAAACCTCAATCATTGAGTTAGAGAACATTCAGAAATCTGTTCTTCATCTCCTCTCATGTTTTTCAAGGAATAAGTAGACTCCAAGCTTGAAAAGTGCTAATTCACCTGAGAAGGTAAACCTGGATTCAAATTCCTCCTTCATACAACCATTAAATTTACAATATTAACTTGGGAACTGAAATGAGGGTTTCCAACACTCATTCCTGTGTTGGAATCAGTGCATTCCCTGATTAGAAGATTAAAAAGTCTGGTCCCATGAATTTTTAGTTATTCATATGTAAATTAAAGCAGTTTGGGAAATAGAGACTTTGCCCCATGTCTCATCCCAATCACACCAAAGTGTTGTTACTTAAGTAAATTACTGAAATTATGGCTACAGACTTAATTCTTCAGACATGTGAGATATTTAAATATAGTATAATCTTCCTAGGCTAGTATGGACTTAGGGGAAAAACACATTAACAGGCAATCCTTCCTGCACTGCTCTGTGAGAAAGAAGCAACCTGATGTCAACCATCCTACATAAGTTTAAAGGACATTCATAGTATCTGGGTTTTCCTATAGCTTGCTTATTGAAAAGAGGGGATATTTTCAGAGCTTACTGCTTGGCTTTAAGGTTATTAGTAATGATATCATACTAGTGCCCAACAAACTGGACTCCAAGGAATAAAAAAAAAAAAAAACAAACAAACAAGAATGTTGTTTGGTAGTACCTTCATTTCTTTTTCCCTCAGAGATTCCTAAGTAGTAAAATCAGAATACTAATTTTAAAAACACCAAACTATTAATGTTTTTGTAATATTAAAAAAAAAGATTCCATAGTTTCCCCGTTCTTTCTTTTATAGTGCTTCAGCAGTTCAAATCATCTGCCAGGATATTAATTTTACTGCAGGAAAATAGTCAGTGCATAGGTTTATTTCTGGTCACTTCAGCTTTTTTCAGAGTATCTTTTCTACAGATCTTAATAGCTTATGACCAACAATTGAATCATAAAAGCAATTTCAGGTAGGTGGGCAGATGGTAAATGGATCTTTCACAAATGTTACAGAGTCCTTAATGAATAAAATAGGTACATAAATGCACATAATATTTGATGTTATTTCATATTGTATCAGATTTCATAGAATATTAATGATTTCTAATGCACATTCTGTTTTCAAATAAGTAGGGAATCATCACAAGTGCATTAAATAGAAAACAATAGTTTAATAGCTATGTGGTCACAATTTGCAAATGCAGCCATATTTCATAATTTAGCCAAGATGAAAAGTCTTTTGCCACAGTTTCATAGAATAGGTTATATATGTAACTGAAAGAGGCATAGCCCTGGCTTAGAAAAGATATTATGAATATTTCATACTGGTTTTATCATTAACGGATGAGAAGTTGTTTTTCTTCCAAGGTAAAAAAATATTTCCCTTAAATCCATAAAAATGTAGGGGAATGATACCAATATTTCCATTTAAAAATATAAACACAGAGAGTGTTTAAACCCAAAGATTCAGAAATGTAGACCAAGTCTTACGTTTCAGAGTGTGAGGTAATTGTATTTAGTTGTTTTGTGTACGGACTTATTAAGTACTCCTGTTAGTAATCTCAAATTCACATTTATATAGGTATATTTTGATTGAAGTGCTTCTTCTGTATACATACATACACAATCAAACTCCTTTTTCAGTGTTTTCTCTATTAAAGAAAATATCCTCATTTAGTTTTAAATTGCTTCTGGATTAGGTTTAGCATATTTTAAAGGAATGTTTTCAGCTCCACATTTGCCTGAAAACTACCATGACTACTGTTCTATTTTTACTAACCCGTTAGTTTAATACATCATAAAATGATTGCAGGAACAGTATTAGTTCTGTTGGTTCATAAATTTTTTTGAACATGACCTTTGCTTAGTGATTTTGTTAAACTATGCAAAAACGTATACTATATAGTGCATAGTCTATTGCCTTCTGGATATTTTGCTTGCATTAATGTCCCATTGCCCTCAAGTATTGCCATCACTATCACGCAGGATGGTTTTGAAAAATCCAGGTTTGTTAAAACATTTAACACAATTTCTCCTGGGAGCTCCACTTCTGAACCATGTTAACATTGTGAGAAATCTCAGCTCAGGGAAGATGGGTAGGTTTGAATGTAGGGTTCTTCTATTTACATTCCCATGACACAAAGGCAAAATCACGGCAAAAGTAAAATATAGCAAACACACTTAACCAACTTAAAAATTAATTTAAAAGGGATTAAAAAATAGGACATGCTACTTAAAACATGTTCTTAAAGCTGATGAAAAGTCCAGACCTCTTTGGATTTGGGTACTTAAAAAGACCCGCTAAAATTAAGTGTTAATTAAATGTTAATTTAATGTTCTTAAAGTGTTGTGAATAAACTGAATCTGCAACAGGATCTATTTGGTTCCCCTCTCTAATTTTTAATTTACCACAAGATTTCGGCATCTCTATGATACTACAAGTGTGAATTGACATGACCCAAAGAATTATTTCAGGGTTATTTTACTGTAGCCAACTGACAGAGCACTGCCACAGACTGCTGTAGTGTTGCTTCTCACAGAGTGGCTTTTGTAGCTATGGTGGTGGGATGAAAGGAAGGAGAAGAAAGTAAGAACTTCTAAAGTAATATCATGGCTAAGTTACCATTGTAAACATCAGAGTTTTGGAATAATGAGCTGCTGGGTCCACCCAATAAAAAAAGGGGGAGTAGGGGGGCAGGTTCAACAATTCAGTGAATTGATAACTCCTAAAATGTCACGGGCTCAGGGACCTGTATCCCAGAAAGTCACGCTGGTGCTCCATTATGGGGGTTAGGGGAGATGGGCAGAAGATGTTGTCTCCAGGTGTGCTTGCACAGGATCCTCTTTGGAAATTTTCAAAGATGCAAGAAGAGGAGCCCTGAACCACCCAACTGCGATTTCAAAATAATCTCTGCTTGGAGAGGCAGACCAACCTAACTTTTTAATGCCACTCTGACTTCCTCTGTGTAGATGGTAAATCATCTCCATAACCATAACTCTTCTTTCACTTTGGAAAAATTCAACTTCATGCTTCAGGTGGACTGGGACTAAGTTTTTGAATACTTCTGTTCCTAAAAAAGTTCAGAAAAAAATGACAATTGCCAACTTTTCCTTTGCCCTACGAAATCCCTGCTAATGCTTTCATGGGCCAATTTGCAGAAAAGGCACACTACAAAGCTGTTTCATCCTTTCTTGGTTATTTGAGTGTTTAAATAACAGGCAATGGCAGTGCCCATACACCATTGTACCTTTGCACTGTTCTCTTATAGATAGGTTCCAAGGGAAAACCCTCATCATCTCCTATACCAATCCAGTTTTATCTTTGCAGCTACAAATATATATAGGTATGTGACTATATTTTGTATCAGCTACATCCTGCCTACTCACACAGCATGGTATTAGTTTTTACTGATCTACCAAGGTATTATGACTCAGGAAGAAATTAATTCCACGGCTAAAGTATTCACGTTTGTGATGGTTAGCAGAGGACTTGGGTCAAAGGAATTTTCTAATTTCTTATTCAGAATCTATAAACCTATAAGCTTTTGACAAAAGAATGTATTACATGGCATTTCTGATAAACAGGAGTCTTTGAGACTACGTCCATCTCATTGTACATACTGCATAATACCTAAGTTTAACTTGAGTATACCTTTCTCCTTACTTTTGAAAGTCCAAACAATCATCAATGATGTATTTAAACACCTAGATGAGGAAGACCCAAACGAAATTTTATTCCTCTCAACTTAAAATTCCCCTTTCTACCAGTATAAAAGAAAAATTAATGAAATGCCACCTTGCTACATATTCTGTCTGCTACCAATATTTTCGTAAAATGCCCATAAATCTGTTTATAGTGCATTCTGCTATCAGCCACAAGTATATGTCCTGTGAGCCATTGAAGTAATTTAGGAAATATCCTGAATCACAAGTTTACAGAGCACATAGAACATAGCTATCAGACTGTAATGGAAAAAATTGAAACTGTTTTGAATCTTTACCATCAAGAAGTCTATTGACTCTATTTTATGGGAGGAAATAGGAGCTTTCTCAATATACTTCTTACTCAGAGTCTCACATATCTGTGATACATTGGGTGGCATTCCTGTTATGAAACTCCCTCAGACAAGCTATATTGCAGCAGTAAATTCTAGATGTAGCCCACAACATTGGAAAACATTCCTGAACAGATGGTTTCATTCAATAAAACATCAAAGTAACATAGTAAATAATGCTGTGGAATTTTTTTGCCAGTCATTTTGCAGTTCTACGTTAAACATTTCCAGAGGCAGCTGAAAGTGAAAGGGACAGAAACATTTGGCAGTGACCAGAGTGCCATAGGGCTCCTTGACTGGTGATGCTGAGACCAGAAAAAGAAGTGAGTATCTGAGTGGCACTTCTTGGGATGGTTTTTGACTTGTAAAGAGATGAGAGTGCAGGGCAGTTAGAGGTCATCTGCTCTTTCCCTTCCTCTTCCCCACTGCAAAGAATTTTGGTGTCTCATGCTCATTTCCCCTGTTGACTTCTTTCTCTCTGAGTTTGGGGAAGAGAAACTTGACATGATGTTTGCTCACCTCACTTAAGTGTCTCCTCTCTTTTGAGTCAGCACGTTCTACTGCCTGCAGGCATTAGCAGAACGCAAAATCAGTCACAAAATTCTTGAAGATCTGAATCAAGTATCACCAAAGTGGAGCAGGATTATGGAATTAGCTGGCCTCGCCCATGTGTCTTAGGCTTCATATACTAAAAATAGACTAGCTGTCAGTACTTAGAGAATAGACTGTATCTAAAGACAAAGGCAGCAAAAAGAAGAGAATTATCTAGCCAGTCAGGTGAGCAATCCACAGGCGTCAGTGTCGTGCCAGTTAAACCAAAGGGCATGAAGCAAGACATGGTAGTAAACCTCAGAAAAAAAAATAAAATCTCTTCTTGGTTTGTAGTATCCTGCTATCGAAAGAAAATAATGGTTTTTTTTACCAGTGAAAGTGCATTTTAGGAGGGACCAGAGTTTTCAGATAATCCTCTGAATTAAAGATTAGGATGTAGCTCTACAAGAAAATATCTCTTTCTCTTTATATACTTGCAATAGGCACAGATTAAATATGCAAGCAATTTAGCAGTTGTAGGACGTCAAGCATAAAACCAAAATCAGAATGCAAAACATAGTAGCACTGCCTTGGAATTTTCTGCAGAAGATTTGAAATGTAAAACTCCTTCCCATTAATATACAAGTTGAAGGCAGTTTTCTTTTCTTCTCTGTCTTCTTTGTCTCAAGGAACAGAAAAAAAAAAAAATTAATCAGTTGCCAGCATAAACTAGCCTTTCTAGGGCAGCATTAACAGCTCTATCTTCTGTTGTATCCATCAGACATTTTTTTCACTGTCACCTCCAAAAAACACAGTTCACCTGCATCCAGAGCTACAGCAGTCCCATCTCTGCCTGGTTCCCAGTAGTTGCTGCACTGGATGTGAATTCTCATTATGTAACACACTCAAGCATGGGCCAAACAACTGCTTTTTACAGAACAGCCTGTGTGTGAGTCAACAACAAAGGCAAACCTGGGTGAAATGCAGAGCTAGCATGTGTCACTCTGCTACATGTCCAGATCCCTGAGGTTCTGGACACTGAGTGGCCTGGCAGCTGTAGCTCCTCAGCCATGCAGTTTGCCTGGTTTCCCTCTCATCAGAATTCCAGTGGGCTAAAGATACAGAACTGTGATAAGATGAGAGCAGGCAAATGAAAGAGAAGCATAAAATGATGCAAACAGTTTTTTAAGCATTCTGGCTGTATCTCTCCAGGCAAAAAAAAAAAAAAAAAAAAAAAAAAAAAAAGAGAGAGAGAATTAGGTATAAACAGGACTTTTTTCTTCTTTATTCATGACACATTTTAATGAGATTTGAAATGAGCACAGGAAGACAGAGCAAGATAACAAGGTTATCTTCAACTCTGAATCTTCACACTATTTATGATGCTAAATTTGCAGCCTATGCTGCTCACTTACATTTCCATAAAGTAGCATAATAAAAGAAAAAGAACAACTAGATGGAAGCAATTTTTCTTCTGAACTGTCCTTTCTGAAAAAATATATACAGTCCTCTGGGCTCTAATATTCTTTTTACCTCTGCAGAATAATGTCCCTTTTGTATTTTATCCCTTCTTTGTGCAAAGATAAAGAGAATGTATGTACATTCAGTCTGCTACTCCCCTAAGTGATATGACTCATTCACACAAGCATCTGTACCCCTTAAAGGACTGACAGTGCCTTTTCCTCTTCACTCATTAATTTTACTTTTCTGTAATACTGAAGAACTGCTAATAAAGTAACTTTTCTCAATTGATATTCAATCTCTTCTGTGCCCCTGCAGGCACCTCTTCTTCAGGACTAAAAGCACAATGTGTTGAACTCTCCCCACAGATGCCATGATGGAGGTATATATCTTCTAACATTCACTCCATCTTCTTGAAATATCTGTTTTGCAGATTGCAAATTGGGACTAATGGCAGGCAGCAGTGTCTGCAAGACTAAGAAGTTTTAAATGTTTCCTACTACCATCCAACTTACACCTCTGTCTGCTATAGTACAGCTATAAACTGACTAGCTATTTTCTAAAGCAATTTTTCCTTAAAGCTCTCAGCTGTAGTTATTACATAAAAATCTCATGGCTTCATTTGAATTTAGATACCTTTCCTCTGTGTTCCCAAGTTAATCTTAGGAGCAGCCTTTGAGCTATGGCAAACTAGAAAAATACATTTCACCAGTTCCATGATACCATTAATATATTAAAAAAAAAAAAAAANGCAAAGAAAGCATGCCCTTTTTAATTACTTTTTTTTCTTTGCCACTCTCACAATGTTGCTAACAATTAAGTTTTCTGGGGTTTTAATGTGAGATTTAAGAAGTTAACAGCAGAAAAGTATGGAGTCCATCACACGCAGTTTGATCCAGTTTACACTGGTATGAGTTGATATCCCTAAGTCTTTCTCATGATTATTAAAAATGTCAGCATTTTTACAGGTGAGGAACAAGATAGCTAACACAAACATTAGTTGATTTAACAGTAAAGGGAGCTTGCAATCAATAATGGGTGACTTACGTATTCCAGAAGTTGCCTTAGCCCTTTCAGAAGAGGTGTAAAGGTAGATAATATTATATTACTGAAAACATGACACATGTAATTGTAAGATTAATTGGAAATTGAGTTCTCTCATCTCTGCCGAATGGAAAACATCCCATTTGCCTTACCAGTCTTTGATCAATATATCTATCTTTGCAGAGACTAACAAGACAACATAAAAGCAAGTAAAAGTTCATATTTGAAGTAATTTCTGTAGTGTCTCTGACACTTGTGAAACAAAGGGAGTACTGAATATTGATAATCATGTCATTTCAAAGAGAAATAGCCCTTTTTTTCCTCATATATTACTCACCTCAGTCCCAAGAGTAGTGAAGTGTGCAGTGATTCTTTTCTGTGGAAAGTAATTTAAAGGTTTAAATAACTGAAGGTTCAGAAACTATGCATGTAGTAGCATGAATCATTGTAGCATCACTCTAAAATATCACTTTCTTTGAAATCACTGCTTGTGTTAAAAATAAGGCAATAAGCTACTTACTGAATATAATGGTTTTTAAAAATATGTAAACTGTGCTGATGGGATGTATTGATTAATGAAAACTAGGTGAATGTAAAATTCTGAGACTGCAAAGTGGCTGTACATGTCAGCGCAATATAAGGTCTGACAGCCTTTTAAATCTCAAGAGGGAAATAAAAAGCAAGGATTAGGAAGATTTGTTCAACACAGTAAGAGTACATTCTGGTGAACTCATATTGAATAAATTTTCTTCCACTGTGTAGAAAATGTGCAAAGAAATATTCTAAGTATCCTACATGTCTGGTCAAAATGGACCAAGAAAAAGACCCAATACATCCAGAATGTCGGTAGCAGTGTTCCTTCTACATGTAATACTGCCCACAAAGGACATCCCAGATGGAGCCTCTGAGACTGAAGGGAAATGCCAGTTCTGTTAGCAGAGTGTAGCAGCCTAGTCCACACTTTGAGGTCTATGCTTCTCTTAAGTGGCCTAACCAAGAACATAATTGTTAGGTCATGTGGTCAGACTGAGGCTCTGCAGATGAGTTGTCAAGAGTGAATGCTTTGATCCAGCTCTTTGCACCCTCTTTCAAGGAACAGATTCTATTCCCACTTTCTTAGCATCAGAAATAAAACTATTGTGTCCACATGGTACGATAAAATGAAGCCCACAAACATACAATGTCCATGTCCATCCAAGACATATTTGGCATCTTTTTCTCAGCTTAAGCAGTAAGTCCAGCCAGCCAGGGCTGCATCACTGAACAGGTAACTCAGTGGCCAGTGTTCATTGTTTGTTGTCAGTTTAGAGGAGAAAAAGAGCTTCTCCAACATCAGATACACTTTGTAATTATTCTAAGATATATATAAAGCAGGGCACATACACAGAATATCAAGTTAACAATAGTCTTTCAAGGTAAGAAGTATTGTTACCTTCTGGAGGCTGTTTCTTATTACTCAATGACCTTATCAAAAAGCACTTGGCTATCATCTAATAGCTAGTTCAGATGGTGCATGAGGCATATTTGTGTGGATATTGCAATGATTCGTATTTTTTTAGTGGTACCCAGAGGAAACAGACATGATGAAGAGAGTAGCATACCTAGAAGAAAACACAAATGGTATTTCTCAAGTGAAGCTATATTAAAGCAGGGTAGCTTGTAACAACAATACAATGACAATGAAATATAAGTAAAAAACCAAAAATCACAGAATGTATCTGGCACAAAGTAATTTGGTCCCAGATGTTCTTTTGCTTTGGAACTCAGATTAGAAAACACTTAAATTCATTATCAATAATCATCAGCTATCACACACTGAAACTCATGCTAAGAAACTAGAGAAGGGGCTAAAATCCAGTGTTTAGGTTTTTATTTTGCTATCCAGGCTCCAATGATCAACAATTACTGCACATTAATATGCAAAGAGCTATTAGAAGGGCAGCACAAACAAATTATCTGACAGAGTTTGTTGCCTCATTCCCTCTCACATTTCTTTATTCATCTCTAGAAAGAGTGCTGGAAAACACTGTTCATTAGCTTGCATTGTCCTATGTGTCAAACAGATTTAGATTATTTTATTCTGCTTATAATCATTTGGCTTCCCCCAAATTTCTTTAACAGTGTTACTTTAGGAATTAATTTAGTTTAGTATTTTTTTCTAACTGTGACCAATCAATAACACTTCACTTAACACATTATGTGAGCACTGCATTTTGGTACCCCTCTGTTTACAATACAGCTTCAACTATTTGCCTTTCATTATTAATACAGCAAAGTCTAGTAACTTATATGCCTCTTTCTTATAAACTGTGTTTGGAAAGAAGACATTTGTTAAGAAGATACTTCCACTCTTATAGAAGTAACTATCCTTTTGTGTTTTGAGCCTTACTCAGTTATGTCAGATGTTTATTGCCTCTGTTGTTGCAGCACAACCCAGGTGAAGAATGAGCAGGGTAAGTGTCAGTAGCATTTGAGGCATGGTAGTGCATACATCCTCCATCCCATATTAGACCTCCATTCTGTTAGGGGCTGTAGAAAACACCTGTGGTTGCCACCCTCTCATGAAGGGTTTTCAGACCCCCAGCTGAGAAAAGAGGGAAGTATTACTACACTTTTGGGAAAAAGAAGCATTGGAAGACTAAGGCTAAAATTCATAATTGGCCTCAAATCATATTTGCCCCGAGGAAAGAATCAGGCAGAGATTCTTCCCTTATCACTAGCTGAGGTGGCTCCCAGCTGTGAGTGTTAGGGTCAGGTCAGGTGAACTTCATCACCATTTATTGATGTGGCTCTTTTGCTTTTGGGATCTCAGCAGGGGACACTCATCTCACTCTTGCTGAGCCTACAGCTGGGCTGGCCAAGGTCCAGCCAGGTATTTGCAGAGGCTGAGAAGCATGAGTGGTTTCAAGAGACAGACAAGTCAGCCAAATATTGTCTTACACAGATTACTGGTTGATGTAAAGATACTTTACTGAGCTCTTCACTGAGGTACAACATAACAATTCCCAGTAAAATATCAATTGGTAAATTTTATTTCCAGTTCTAACCTTCACAAAGATATGCATCTTTTCTATATGTAGTGCTTCATGCTCCATACCTCAGATCCAGAAGTCTTAACAAAACCACCATCATATAGCTGACAAGAAAGAGAAGGTAAGCTGACTTGACAGACAAAAACTGTTGAACCTTCAATTTTGTAAATGTTGACCAGCAATTACAATGTAGACCACAATTACAGATACGCTGGAGACACTAATGCAAGCTAAAGTTACGGCCAGTTTTTCCTTTCTTCTATCAGGAAGAATGACAAGTTTTAAACAAAAGCATAGGAGGAAAGGAAAAGGAAGATGTGTGTGCATGTGTGTGTGAGAAACAGATTTCCAAACTCCAAAGCTCTCTAGTGCCTTTACAGAACACTACAGCTGTCAGCAACGTACCCTTGGAAAAGGAGCTGTCAAGTAAATGCCTTCCTATGCACATCATGTGGTAGGTAAAAATCCTGAGCTGATCTATGCCTCATGAGCAGACAGGTCTCTTCCCTGCATCAATGTTGATGAAAAACTGATTTTTGTGGTACTGAAAATCTGATGGTACTAAAATAAAATCTCCTAGACTCTCTGGCAATGAAAAATTATCTAAGTGAAAAGAAGAAAGAGTACAAAAAGAATTGCAGACTTCTATTTACCTTTAAAATTGTAGAAACATTTTTTCCCAGTAAGTAAATAGTCCTTCTTTTTATTTTTGCTTTCATTAAGCATACTTTGAAGGACTACGATGTGCTTTGCCACAGTGGCCCAGATTGCTTCAGTTGCTTCTGAAGAAGATAAAAAACCTTTTCAAGGGAGTGAGGAATAGAAGACAGTCAAAGTGAAATCAGGTTAAAGTGCCATTCACCTTATTGAATCAAATGCTAACAGAATACTGACATATTCTATAACCTTTGACCTTTTTAGATTTTCATTTTGGGATGTCCATGGACAATGTCCATGTCTTCTGGGTAGCAAATGTTCAATTACATGCTATTAAGTGGTGGTATCTGTACAGAAACATAAGAGATATCTCTTCTTGTTTTCTTTGGCCAGAGCACTGCTGCTCCAATTTATGATGTTGTATTGTGCTTGGCTGAGTGGAGATACGGTACAAGCCTGGCTAATAAAAGTTAGAGTGGGATAATTGTTCCCTTATGTAGCAGTTTCTTAATAACTTCACTGCATCAACCTGTGAACAAAACATCAGCTGGCTTCCTGTAATTATCACCTCCCTTCCACTTGTAACTCTCTCCTCTAGTTTTCCATGTTAAAACATGGAATAAATCTTTTATTCTGAGGTCCATTTCAATGTGGTAGGGTTAACTGAATTTACATCCCATCTCATCACATTTAAATTTCTGATTAATGATAATTAGTGAGTAAAAGAGGTAGACGTTCTCCTGAAAAAATTAAAAGAACCATGATTCTTGAAAAGCATCATGAACTTCACAGGAGAAAAATTCAAATAATGATAAAAAAACCCCACCATCTCCTTCTAATCCTTGAGTTTTTTAAAGATGAAGTCAATAAAGTTTTCCTCCTACTTAGAGTATCATTGCTGGAGGAAATGGAAATAAGTGTGCTGCTTTCACTTACCAGAGACTTGTACTCAAAGATAGCTCCTTTGATATCATTATATATTGAAAATGTGGAAGCAAGCTGCTTGCAATCTGTCGAAAAACAAAACTGGGGACAAATTTTTAAGAACATGGAGGTTTTTTCACCTTATGTGAAGATCAGGCAGATTCTATGTGCTCTGTGGCAGAGGTAGAGGGGGCAGAAATCATATTGTCCTCCATGGGCAGCACACCTCAGGGTTACAAACATAAAACCTGCTGAGAGTAAAAGTGATGCTGGAATTCTAGCAAGTACTTTGGCTTGGAAGCCCAAGAGTGGATAGTGGAAATCACAGTCAATTTGTTTTTCAGGAAATAGCCAGTGTGATTCATGGGATGAAGCCACCAGCAGATCGTGCATGAACTCATGCAAGAATACATAAAGATGCTGAGAATCTGTGAAACAAGGAAGTTTTAGCAATTGTGGGGAAATTTCTCCTGGGTTAAAGAAGCCTTAAAAATTTGTTTCAGAATAAAAGAAACTGCTGAGAGATACACTGAATACGAATCTAAATTTACTGAATAAAGGCACCTAGAGGCAGCTATCTGGCAACATCTGGCCCAATTCTGAACGAAAGGGAAGGCCCCTTAGCTCAGATGGCTATGCTATTTCACTTTCTATTAAATACATCTCACATATGCCAGGGTGTATTGTGATTCAGAATAAGAGCCTTTAGTTCTAGAATAAGGATTCTGACCACTGAAAAAATCATTTAAATCCATAATCTCACTGTCTTCACAAACCTGATGCCTTTGAAATTTGAAAAATCTTTGTCCTTGTAGTTTAAAAATCAGGCAACGAACAGAAATAGCATGGAACTAATACAATCAATAGAATAAATTTTAAGAAGGAAAGAAATATATCCAGCTGGTATAAAACCCACAAACAAACATAAATAGTCAAAGTTGAGGAAATAAAGCCCCTTTGACTACCTCTGTAATTCCATGTGCCATATCACCTTTCATTTTGTTATATAAGTAACATATAAATATGCACAGATCTTTTACGTCATTGATGTAAGTCACTGTTATACTGCTTATATATAATTTTCTCCAGAAGGCAGGAAATATTAGCTCATTATCTCAATAGTTATTCCACACTGAATCCCATAATGAGTAACTCCAAATTTGAAGCCTATATTTCTTTAAAAGAGTCTTTTGTACATGCCTCACTGAGGAAAAATGTGCATATTTATCACTTCCAAATAGAAGTATTTGTGGTATATATCACTAGAATTAGAAGAATATATAAAATTTGAAATGCTGGAAGCTTGCTGCATAGGTTGCAGCACTGCTGCTCAGTTGCAATGTTGGCACAGCATGGGCTGCAGCCTAGCCAAGCTGCACCACAAAATGCAACCATTTCTCTTCAGATGTTTAGAAGCCAGGCTCTTTTTCAAGCTCCTCTTCCTCTCTGGACGTCAATTCCCTGCCTTGTTTCCAAACAGGCATCCACCAGCTTACACATTCAGATACACAATTGCAGATGGTTCGGAGACCAATCTGCAATTTACCGCAGGAAAGTTGAGCTGATTTAATAATGAGCATGATGAAACGTAAGTACAACCCACACTGAGTGGATTAAAGAATGGCCAACTGACAGCCCTCAAAAGCATCTGTCAGTGAGGGAATTCTCACAGAACAAGGATTTTTTTCTCATAGCAATACACAGGCTCTTCAATCCAACCTTACCAAAACAAAAAATCACTCCTTGTACTTTTTGTGAATATTTCAAAACTGAAACCTGCACCTGAGGAAGGTCGAAGGTATAATTTAAATGTGAAATCTAAATTCTGATACAAACCCCTAATCTTGCTAGGCTTTAAGAAAATCTCACCCTAGAGCTCTCCAAGCCACATTTTAACTTCAAAGTTTCCAAGCTATGAAAGATCTGCCTTTTTTCAGAACGGATCCTTTCTAACCACTCTATCTATTTTTTACTTCAACTGCTCAAGTTCTAGAAGTCAGCACAGCTAAGACACATCACAGCAGTTAAAAAAGGACACTCACAAAATGTAGTTGCTGCCACCCACCTATGCAAAAATGACTAAAAATTGTTTAATGCTCATGCTAGATTTACTCAACATCACATGAAAAAGAAAAAAATTGAACTTTAATGATTTGTTATAATAAATTTCTGAGAAATTTTTCTGATATAAGCCTATCTCAATGATTAATTGTAGCTTGACTATTTTCAGAGGTTTACTTTAAATTAGGTTACATGTTAGCAGTAGGTAATGGGCTTTATTTTTGATATCTATGTAATTCTGTTTCACTTGCTGTCCTAACTGGAATCGAGCAAATATGACTTCTCATGCCAGTTGGGGGTTTTTGGTCTAGCTTTAGTTGGTTTTTTTTTTAATTGTCAAAAGCTTTTCACACCTACAGTGGAAACAGGTTGGAAAGTAATACTCCCTAATTACATGGTAGCAAAGTCTCAGATATATCTAATTTGTTTTCAGAGAAAGTTTTCTCTACTCTTCTCCCTCATAAAGAAAAAGTGGCATCACACACAATCTAATTCTGGGCATGTTTTGCTGTTTATTATACCCATGACCTTCAGATATGGATGTTTGCTTTCAACAATTAATATAATTACTATATAGGGGTTTTTTCCCTTATGATTGTACAGAAATTTTATCTGAAATATCTGAATGTAAGCCACTGCCAGAATACATTCTTCATAATGGTATATTCTTTTTCAATAAACCTGTATCTTCCCATTTTTTATTTTTGTGTCTGTTGTCTCTCTTAAATAAGGAAAGGATAACCAGTTATTGATATGTCTTTGTGTGTTTCATAGGAAACAACAGATGTATAATATATAATTTTTATTTTTACCACTAAAACTGTAGGTTATTCATGTAGGATGCAATAGGGACTTCAAAAGTATGATTTACTGTCATTAATCTAAGGATCATAGGCACTTGTGATTTTCCTCAGATAATCTGAAAATGCAGTTAATAAATATATATATTAATTTAGAAGCATGTTTAAAAATTAAACATATTTATGAATTAGGGCTGCAATGATACAGATCTTAGAGAATAAGTTTTTCTAAGTTGGAAGAAACGAATGTGAAGATCTCTGCTTCTACCTGTTCAGCTGTAAATATTTCTGGTGACACTATCAGCAGACTAGCAGATCTCTTGAACTGAACAAATTATTGCTTTGCTGTTGTTCCTGCTGTGTTTGACATGAACCATCTGTGCAGCAAAAAAATTACTTTTTGTCACTTTATCCTCAAGACTTTGGGATTAGCTGGTATTCTAAAAGTTATTTCTTTGGTAGTTGCATAAATAGACAAGTTAAAAAAAAGAAAAAAAAATAAATCAAAAAACCCCAAGCCTCGTTTCCTCTCCCAGTGGGCTCTTACCTTTTCTCCACCAGAAATATATATAATCATTTAAATGCAGATATGTGAGATTTTTCAGGCTAGAATACAGAATTATCTCATGGGGATTTTTTTTAAAGTAATTTTGATACCAATCACATCCAAAAGTTGTGAGGTTAAAGATGATTTGGTAAGGATGGGAAAATGAGAACAAAACCATCATAACAGTCTTATACTGGAATACTCAATTTAAAACTATCTGAAAGAACAAATAATGTCTCATGAGATACAAGAATAAAATTCCAATTTTAATTCTTCACAAGAATGTTGAAAAAGAGACACATGGTGTCTTCCATCTGGGCAACATATTCTAGTGATTAGAACAAAATCTTTTCTGGTTTAATCAAGCTTTTTTGTCTAAAATGTGTAACTTAATGAAGCGTGGACCTTACACCACTGTGGTACATACTGGCTTAATTTAACCATGATTTGAAATGCTCTTGTGTTTCTAAATGAGAAATACCAAAACCTGAGATTTTTCTCCCCAATGTCTTCCTACAACAGTCTTTTCTTTTTTTCCCTAAGCTAGAGAGAATAAATCCTGACCATAATGATCTCAGGTGACACCATGCCAAATCCTTTCCCAATGCATCTGAGGTGACATGACAGTACATTACACAGTGAAGTAGAAGTTACTACCACTGTGACCTGATGAAACCTAAAAGAATGCTTTAGCTTTTATATTATAGATTATTCTGACTTTTAGCTAGATAAAAGTAGAATACTTTGATCCAGCATTTTCATTTGCTGTTATCCAGACAATAATAGGATGACAAAATTACTCCCTAGAATTTTTGCATAACCCCAACAGACAAAGATATTAAAATATACTCTGTGGGGATTTTGATATACAAGACATCTATAAAAGGATTCAAATGCATTGTAAAGTGGAAGCATTTATATTTCAATTTTTGCATAGATTGACTGTACCTAGGAAAAAAAGCAACTTTTTTTAAAATCAAAAAGCTATATATATTTTAATCTAATGTGAACATTTTTCAAAACCAACTCATATTAGTTGAAGGTTGAGCCCTTCAGACATTATCCACCTCAGTGAACCTCACAGGCTTTAATAGGATCATTTGAATATGATGACTATTTCAAGGTGAACAGGGGTGAAAGGAACAGGTCTCAGATATATGCAATAAAACAGACACAAACAGAAGAAATACTGTAGAATAATTTTGTTTTCCTAATATGAAAGCTTTTTATATTACCTGAAAATTTTGATTTCATCAATAAATTTGAACCAGAAAACATATTTAGAACCCTCTATTTCTGACCTCATCCACACTGATTTCACACCAACATGATTTCATATACTTTAATTGTATTATTTTTGTTTTTCCTCATTGCAGACAGTCAGACCTAAACCCTTATTATCCCTTCAAATAAATTGCTCATTATTTTAACAGCTTCCTGCAGTCAGAGTTTCTCAGCATGTATCACATTTCTATTTCTTAAGATAGAAATGTAAAGCAGCTGGGGGTCTGCCTGATTTAACGTCCAGATTTGCTCACAGGAAGCAAAGATGATTTTATGTTTCTCTGTTCACTGATGATATGTGGTCTTTTAGCTCCTTCAACTATATTTAAAAGGACTTATCAGGCAGTATTACTGAGAAAAAAAATACAAACTAAGGCCAAGTCTCAAACAAGGTAATCAAAGTTACTCATGTCCTGCTGGGGAACTTCTACCACCCCGACATCTGCTGGGAAAGCAGCAGAGAGAGCTGTAGGCAATTCAGGACACTCCTGCAATGCAGGGAGGATAACTCCTGGAATGCATGGAGGATAACTCCTTGAGCCAGCCAACAGACAGCCCTGCCAGAAGGAATTCAGTACTGGATCTGACCAACGTAAGGCGGGTAATCGGAGACATCGAGATTGGAGGCAGCCTGGGCTGTGGTGATTGTGCATTGGTGCAGTTTGCAGTTGGCCCCCATACTTTAGGAAAGCAAACTTCCAGCTGTTCAAGGATATAGTCAATAGGATACACCTGGAGACATCCCTCAGGGATGAGAGAGTGGAAACAGCAGATCTTTAAGGAAGTCTTCTACAGAGTCTAAGAACTGGCAATTCCCACGAGCAAAAAATCAGGTGAGAGACCAGCATGGCTGAGTAGGGAGCTGCTGGTCAAAGTAAAAGGAAAGAAGCAAATGCACAGGCAGTGGATGCAAGGAAAGGGACCTGGAAGAGTATAGCATGAAGTTTGGTTGTACAGGGGTGAGGAAGATCAAGGAGAAGTTGGAACTGAGCCTGGCAAGGGATTCAAAGCATAACAAGATGAGTTTCTATAGGTATGTTAACCATAAAAGGAAGGTGAAAGAAGGTGCACACCCCTGAAAAACAACAGTAACAAACCGGTAACAGTGAATTAGGAGAAGGCTGAGGTAATCAAGAACTTCTTTGCCTCAGTCTTCAATGGCAACCTCTCTTCCCACACCTCTTGAGAGGAAGAACAGCAGGATGGAGACTGGGGGAGCAAAGTGCTTCCCACAGTAAGTAAAGATCAGGTTCAACCTGACAACCTGAGGAACCTGAATGCACATAAATCTATGTACATAGAGCTGTGAGATCTAGTCCAGAATCCTGAGGGAAATGGCTGATGTAGTTCCCAAGCCACTCTCCACGATATTTGAAAAGTCATGGCAGTCAGGTGAAGTCCCAAGTGACTGGAAAAAGGGGAATGTTGTACCCATCCTTAAAAAGGCTTGGATTTTGAAGGTGTGAGTTGTCAATCTAATCCCTGAAAAGAGCTATGTGCATACTTAATTTCAGCACAAGTAATCCTGCTGAATTAATGAGTGTTTGAAAAGATGATGAAATATTTTCACGTCTTAGAAAGTTGAAGGCTGGATGATGAACCACTCAAAAATTTAGTATTTTATCCCCTATTTAGAAGACTGTAGCAGTATCTTATTTCAAGTGTGAAAACTGAATTATAAATTTAAAAAAACACAGATGAAAAGGCAGGCCAGGACATTTGGAGAAAGATGGAAAAACTGAAAATCTCTGTTCCTAACTTCTTTACTTAGAAAACTAAAACTAAAAAGCAAATATAGATCTATATTACTTGAAGACATAAATTAAACTTTGTATATTTCTGACATAACACAACAATTCAACTTATTAAATATGGCACTTGATTTTCACCAAAATCCTGAGAAAGACAAGGCTATATTTTTTGACCTGTAAGATGCCTGCTTCCTAATGCTACACCCTGTCTTGAAAAGGAAGGAATAATTTTGAGTTTCTTAATAAGTTTCCATGTGAACAATTTGTCTAAAATAACACCTTCACCTAAGCCAAATCATTTCTGGATTAAATGAAACACATCCTTTCTACAATTAGTATAGGACCTTCTCTTTTTTGTTCCCCATGCAGAATCTCTGCTAGAAGAATCAGTGCACATTGTGGAACAGAATCTATTAAGTCCAACAAAGAAATGAGATTATTATGTCTTAACTGGTTTAAAGGGATTTTAAGGGCTCCTGCTGAGCACTTAATACTTTGGACTTAGTCTCCTACTGAGGTATTTTTGTCAGCCAAAGATAGAATGGGAAATGCATCAATGTTTAATTCTATTTTGGCCTCCTTGTTCCATCTCAGAGTGGGTTACGTGCAGCATTTCTTGTACAAGATATTTTAGTGGTGCAGTGTATTGATACACTGATGCAATAGTGGGTATGTCTGTATGTGTCTGTGAGAGATACACCCCTAGCAAAGGAAGATGAAGGAATGATCTCACCTGCAAGAACCACAATCTGCCCTATTGCCCAACTGTTGGTTTGCTCTCTGGCTTCTGCTTGGACTCTTCACCTGGCTCTCTCCAGACCAGTTCATTTAAAGTCACCTTACAAAAGGTTATAGGAATGTCACAGCATGAGTTTTAGGTCCCTCTGTAGTGCACAACAATTATAACAGTTTCTACTTCATAGAGCAGAACACCTTAGAGTCTAAAAAACACCTTCACAAAACACCATGGGCAAAGGTTTGATTCAAAGTTACTTGAATCAGCATAAAATCTTAAGATTTTAATAAGCTTTGAAAACAGAAGCCAATCTGGTGTCATATCTAAACCTTCTCTGGCTTCTGAAATGGATCTGTGTGAGTGGTACACGCTAAAGGATAAATCATGCACTTCTGCAGACTAGGGGAAGGTGCCATAATAAAGTGGAAACTTGTGGCTTTCCCAGAAGTCACGTCTATCTGCTCCAACACCATTTCAGTGAGCAGTGCGTGGTTCCAGCTCTGGCTAGAAAGCCATTCTGAAGACAAAATGAACCAGGCAGATAGTCCCAGAGGCATGATTTTAAACAAAGATAGGTTTTGCCAGCCAAACCAAGTGAAGCAAACAAATGAACTCAAACTGACAACCCTCATGACAGTAACTTCTAAGTTTTGAGAGTTAATCATGCTGCATTTTGACAGATCACTGATGAAATCTTTCAGATTTGCCTTGTCAGTCATTTATTAGCAGACATCTAATGAATAGCACATAAAGTAGGCTTGTTAAGTATAGTGCCTGCTGACAGTTCAATTTAAAAGTGAAGGGTATAGAAAATTCACTCCAGGGAAATTGTCAGTTTTTCTGCAGGAAAAGCTGACTTTGTGTTAACAGTCTGTACAGGTCTGGTAGGGATGTTCCCCATCTGCGAGACCATGGCTGCCACAGGGATACAACAATTTCTTTAGTAAAGAAATGGTCAAGCACCTAGACAAATATTACTGGAATTATGAAATTACCATATTCATTTCCTTGCTTAGGAAAGATAATTAAAAGATACACCCTGAGGTGTGTCAGTTATATTTGAAACTGATTTTATTGCAATTTATTTTACTTTCCCTACAATATGATTTATGAGAGGAATTATTAATGTCATTAATTTAAGCTATCTCTTTTCCCAACATAGTACAGCATGTAAATAATAACATCTAGCACTAAACTTACAAAATAAAATGCATTTTTATGAGATGTTTCCTATTGATTTTGGAAACAAAGTATAACAAAACAAAAAAATCCTTGCTGAATGTTCAAACTTTTAAGGAAAAAAATCAAAGCAGATTCAAAGAAGACTCCATTGATATTTTTTGTATTGAAATATTTATCTTCTCACATACAAATACATAGGCCCATAAAAATACAGCATTGCTAAAAACCACAGTAAGAAAAAATGAATGGAATGGAAATTGAAAAGCTTATTATGAGAAGTGGATAAAACACCCTTTTTTAAATATATAAATATATATTCTGAAGGACTACGGTTTTTGTGAAGGAACCTTACAGGTGGTTTTCATTTGCAGTCTTCCAATTTTTTGACCTATGTTGGTTTAAAAAATTGAAACCCAACTAGTCTTACAATTACATCTTTCAAACAGGATAGTGACAAGTGAGGCAAGAGCAGATCAAGCGCTGATGGGCAGGCCAGGCTAACACTAAAGAACTTTCGCCTCCTCTTCACAAAATCTTTTTCAATCCTTTTTGTTTTTTACCTGTTACTTGATAAACTTATTATGGTTGTGAACTCAGATATACTGCTGTCCTTCATCATGACCCATGAACATGGCATGGGACCAGAGTGCTGATAGAAGACTGGAAGTAGAATAGTCAAGTTTAGGGACGCAGCTTCAGACTAGCTGCACTGTAACAAAGGCACATAGACTAAATGGGGAAAATGAAAAATCTAGAAGGCATTTCAGCACAGCTTAAAATAGGCAGAAATATAACAGACCATGAGGAGAAGTCATTGTAAAAGCACAATGATGGCCCTAATATGTTGTGCTTTTTTAATAATCAGCTAAATGAAATAGTCTACAGTGGCTTTCTATGATGAAGAGCTGCATGGTTTTTAGACAGTGATAGGAAGATGGGAAGAATACTAATTTCCTGAAAAGCATGAGTCTTCAATACATGTCTCTTTCATATGAGAAAGGAATAAAAAAGGGAGAAACTTTTAAAAGCCTGTAAGCATTTGAAACTACTGTTTCTAGTGTTTTAGTGTCAGTTGAAAGGTTCAACGCATGCAAAGAGTCTTTAATTCTAATAGTGATTCTAGTGGTGTTCACAAAATCATTAAAGGATTTTAATCATGTTAATGTTTATCATGATTAGTAAAATAAAAATATACAATAGATACAAAAGTTTTCATAGGCTGATGCTGTTTATATATAGATGTACTTGGGAAACTCTGAATCCAAGACTTTATGTAACTTTAGCCAGAAAGTTATATCTGAAGTTTTAATATAGATTTTTCTCTGCAGCTACAGGGATATGTTGCATGAAAAACAGATGCTGAACAGTAAGGCAATAAATACTGTCATATAGAGAAGCCAAAGACGTTTCAGCTGTTCCAACGCCCACAGCAGACTAAAAAGTGGTCCCCTGAAAAATTACATATACCAATACTCCATGACTTTGCAACTTCTACAACCACTAGCAGCATGCACACTGCTGCCAAATTACACTTCCATGTTTAAATAAAGAGTGGCATTTTATATTCATTGGGAAGGATATGACTGAAACGTGGCAATTCAATATCATGGAAGCTACAATCTTAGATCTAAATATCTCTTATATATTAAGCAGAATAAAACCCTTGGAGGAGAAGTGAGACTGCAGCTATTTATTTGTAAAGGACTTAGTATGCTTCTGAGAATTAGCATCTAGTAACTCAGATCCTGAAGCTAATCTTTCTTCCCCAATCTTTACTCATATAGAGAGAAAAATGGTCTTTTGTCATACCTCTACAAGAACTAAATATGGATGAAGTCATAGCTGAGTCAAGACTTCAATATGTGTACCAATGAAAGATGAATTACCTTTAAGAGGTCCCTTAGCACAGAAGCTCCTCAATTTGACAAAGAAATCCTACAAAAAGTCCTCCTTCAAAAGGAAGGAAGATGACTCTGACTCTACCTTCAATTCAAAGGAATCCATCAACACACAGCTGCTCCACCAAGGGTCAATGAATGCTGACCAGAGCAAGGTTTCCTGTGAAAAAGTCAAAAGACTGTTCAGGGACATCTATCTGATGGCTGAACTAATCTGTTGTCTTCTGCAGGACTACCACCTCTGCCTGCTGTCAAAAAAGGAAACAGGTAAAGCCCTGTAACAATCAGTTATTTCCTTAGAGCCGTTTGTGAAAAATATTGCTCCTTAATCTAAGAAAAATAAAGTAAATTCTGCACCATTTCAACAGCAGCATCTCTATCTGTCTGCTATACATATTAGAAGTTCACAGAGGTAATTGCCTGTATCATTTGCAAACTTGTAAGATGAAAATGACAAATTAAGAGAGATGTGTACTCAAGGGAAAAAAAGGCCTTTTAAAATGTTGTTGTAAAAAGAAAAGAATACACATTTTAAAATAAAGGAGTCATACAAGCTTAATTGTATATGGAATTATTTAAAACACTTTGGAAGTTTCAATAAATATTCACAGATTTCAAACATTTCCAGAAAGAAAGTCATCTGCAGAGTTGCTGATCTTGGAGAGGACCAGAAAAGTAACTGTCTAAATTCCTCAAAAAATATAAAAACAACCCAGTAAAAATTACTGTACTCACAGAAAGATAAAAACCAAATTGGATGGACATCAGCAGCCAATCTCGTAAGTATCCAAACAGTAATTTAAAAATCTAACAACTTCACTGCCTGAGGAGGCTGCCAAAGCACAAAGTCATTTGTTAAAACAAATACTTCAGACAGTTGGATAGCCAGATCTGTGACAGCTGTGACAGTCCAATGGCTTAAAATAAAGGAACAAGAGAGATATGGCACTTAATCAAACTTACCAACAAACACAAGTAAAACACACTTCCCTACTTTGCTACTTTAAAAGAACTAAAGAGTCCCCAAGTTTTTTACAGCAAATGTATTTTTCATCCTGAACTTTGTCATTCTGAGGGACAGACTTTCAGTCAAGTCTTTCCTTCTACAAATATTTGTTGCATCAGAGATCAAACTAAAATTACTGATTGCTGATGCATTTCAGAATATGAAACAAACTGATGCAGTTGGGATGGGGGTGGCTGTATCCCATCCCTTCTGAATCAACAGCGGGTCTGAAAATTCTCAGCAGCCCAGGCTGGTGGGACAGCTAAACTCTTTACTGGTCCTTGAGAGACTTGCACATTCTTAGACACTTGGCTGCTGTGACTTGATCACTATATTGGGGATCAAAGTAAATGACAGATTTGGGATCAGGGACTTTATTTTAGTTTTGACCCACTTCAGACAGGTAGAAACCATGGGACTCACATAAAGATGAAAGAGGTCTCCCTCCTGACCTGTCTTTCCGGGGCCAGGGCTCTGGCACTGACAGCACTGCAGTCTTCTGTGCTGAGCCTGCAGCACCCCACAGCTCAGCCTCCTGCAGATTGAAATGGTTTAGATCAGCTTAAAACCTCCACTTCTGTAGAGCAGTGCAAGGCCTGTCCCACAGGTGGAGACTGAGCAGTGTGATACATATGAACACAGCCTGGGATGCCTACAGCCCTGGTCTTTGGGACACCTCGCAATCCTGTAGGCTGGTAAAGAAAAGGAGCAAGGGACACACACATATAAGCTACTACAAACTTAAGAAATACTACTCAGAACATTTCACTTATTACTTCTGGCTCTTTTATGCACATTTCAATTTCCAGTTATTGATGGCAAATAATTACTGACACTTATGAGAAACTTGTGCAGAGCAAAACTCTTGAAAAATACTCCTTCAGGTCCTTAGGTTCATTGTGGAGGACTTTAATCATTGCTATCACCACTGTGCGATATATAATGTGGCTATAAACAGTAAATCCACTTAACAGGAGCACAGAAAAGGTCAGAAGACTGAAAAAATGTTTTCTTTTCATACTCACCTTCAAACTCAGACCTAGGAGTAACTTCAGGTTCATCAACTTACAAGGGCTACCATAAAAAAAGCCCCATCATACTTCAAACCATTCAAACACACATCAAAATATAGATGCAGTGTACTAGCAGAGTAAATGACTTTTTTGTTAGTCTCAGTCTGTGATCCCCTAGTTGGCAATAATGATAGTTACAGGATATTTTTCAAGACTTTGTCCCAAGAGTCTAAAACTCATATATGCATGGCACTAAAATCACCATGTCCCTTCCAGACTTCATATTCTGCAAATCTTCTTCATGTCCCCATTCTAGTGTGCATCTAGTCATATTATGGTCACAACAGCTCTGCCAGATAGCTCAATTATTTAATGAAAACCATACCAGTGTGTCTACTTTTGTTCAAATTTTTAATCCAGATTTATTTATTTTTTTAGATAAAATATACAATCACCTAATTTCCTATTCAGCAGCTTCAGTCATTTGCAGACAATTGATTTACTTGTGGAGTATACCAAACCACTCAAACAAACAGAGCTTTATAATTTAAATTACTTCATGTGGATATTGCCAAGTGGATAAACATGACACATTGTTTGTTTCTGGTTTTAGACCTGTTCCTGTCACCTTTCTGGTTTATATGTTTTCTTTTCAACAATGAAGTTCAGTTACTTTCACCATGTTGGCTGTTATTCATATTTGGTTACCCACAATGACAAACACTGCTCAACTATGCCTCCATAAAGTTGTCCGTGTGGGTTTTGTAACAAAAGCAAAAAAGGTTCAGAGATAAATGATTTAGTCTCTACGGCTCTTGGAAGTTGGTCAGCCTTTCACTGCTGAAAGATTAAAGAAAATGCATCTTGCTCTGAGTAATGAGTGAGGAGGGAAGAATCTATTTCTTAAAAGTAAAATGTTACCTAAACTATGGATCAGCTCGAATAGGGGTTTCAAGATGCAGCTTTGTAGGGATTTGATAGATTTCACATCATTGGCCGACCCATTTATTTTCTGCCAGCCAAAACACTGTTTGTAAACTGCACTGCCTGGTGACTGATGATGCCAAGGGCAAACAATGAACAGAGAATAAGAGAAGAGATGAAAAGAAGCTCTCCTGGCATAATGAGAAGAAATGGTCCTTCATCATCCTATCAGACCTATGGCTCTGTGAGTTATAAATCACTGTCCTCTGCCTCACAGCCTGGGATAAGCACAGCAAAATAAATTCATTAAACTAAAGTGTTCAGAGTGCTGCATGTATTTTTGTCGTAACAGGTTTGTTTTCCTGACAGCTTTACAGAAATGCCTCTTTTGTTGGACTTAATCCATGCAGATATAAACTGAGCTGAGTTTATGATATACATTAATATCTATGCAACAAGAAATGTGAAGCACACTTTATTTGATAGTGTAAATCAGTTCCAATACCAGTTTGAACTAAACAGTGCTTTTTCATTGCCTCTGTGCCAGATTCAGAAGACAGGAGCACTCTACTAGGTCTCATTTCCTTTTGAATAATTCAAATCAAATGAATATTGGTTTATGATTTGCAGTGGTTTGAAACTCTCAAAGCAAGTTTAATAAGAATGTTACTGACTTCAATTGTCTGTTTTCAAATCAGGATATTATTAAAACTAACTGTAAAGAGGGCTCTGGACTTTTGATTTTTAGTATTAGGGAAGAATTGCTCTTTGATGTGATTCATATAACACCTGTTTATATATATATATATATATATATATATTTACACCCACTAATGAAAGAAATGCTTTAATTACTGATGATAATTAAAGGCTCTTCATTGAATTGTGTGTATCAAAACACTTACCCCCCCCCATGAACAGACCCTTTTTTGTATTATTTCTCATCGTTTCCATGCATTCAGAATTGCAGTCTGTTTCAAGGTAAATTGTTTTGACATTAACTCTTATTTATACTGCAATATGATTTGTATATACATCTATCAAGTAAACCTAAAATTAACTGCTTTTTGCAAAATTTCTCAAGAAACACCCCTAATCATGATATAATGTATCTATCATACTTATAATTTCTCATGTCATATATCAGGAAAGAATTAAACTGCTGTAAGGACATCTAGTTTTCTTGTGAAATAGCTTTCTTGTGTAAAGATTCAATTTAATCTGAAACTAAAGACACAAGAAATCCAGTGTGCAGCATCATAAATTATTAACACTGATTAATGAAACTCCTCTGTCATTAAGCACTTATAGTAATATTTAAATTCAAACAAAAAGGTTTGAAAATTCAGTTAGTGTTTTCATAAGAAATAGATAACTAAATTGCTTGTAATACAGAAATTGAGAGAAAGTTGAGAATAGGTTGTAAAAAACCTCCTAAAACCACAAAACAATTGGAAAACACATTCTTGTACATTGGTTTGGAACATATTGTACTAATATTAACATTTTATACTATGGGTATCCCTATCCTCTGCTGACCCACACTGAAACTTGCAGTAACGTAGGCTTCAGGAGCACACATAAAAAATACTAATCTTTCAGAAAAACTGTGCCAAATCACCCAAAGTTTTAGGAGGATTAGACTGAAAAGATTCAGTCTCTCATAAGCAATCAATTTTTTACTGCATGCATGTCCTTTGGGTAGCTACTTCTTTATTTAGTTACTTCAATTTTATTTTCCTCTAATTGTTTTAATTGAAATGGAAATAACATTGCTAATAAACTACTAGCTCTGGGCTTCAGATTACCTGTGTTCCCAGAGGACTTTTGAAGTTCAAATATGAGCACTTGTTCTGAAAATCTCTAAATATGGTACACCAGAGGCCTCAAGGTCTGACGCAGAGCTGTTTACACAAAGACTACATTACATTATATGATGCAAGTGCCTGAGTTAAATGTTATTTCTGAAGGAAGGGTGTAAGCCCAAAATGTACTTACCTCCTAAACACTCCTCCCCACTCTGATGAGCTCTCCTCTGAAAAAATGGGAGCGACAAACAGAAGATTTAGTCCATAAGTGCAATTAGGTTAACTGACTAAAATCATAATGCCTCTAGAAGACATTTGTTGTACATACGGCATAGAAGGGTGCCCTGTAGTCTACCACAACAGAGAAGAATCAACTCAACCCCTTTCAAAGAATGAAGTAATTTCAGAAAGCAAGCTGGTTATACGACTTTGTGATGAGTCACTACCTTGAGCAGTGCTAAAAATTCCCCTTGGTACAATGATGCCCCATAACGTCCACAGTCCTAGTAGTGTGATGGCTAAAATCACTGGGTGGAGAGCGGGCAGAAGGGGTGGACACCTACGTGGTTCAGGGGAAAGGGAGGAGAGAGAAGGACACCAGTCATCTTCAGGTTCTAAGAAATCCAAACTGCTTAACCGCAATCTCTAACAGGCATGAGCAGAGGGCTACCCAGTAATCAGCAGGGGGAAAACCAACATGACCGAGTCTCTCTGAATTAACAGATGCACACTGGAGAGAAACACTTAACTCAAAGGCACACAAAACCCGTGGAAAGTTTCAAATATGGGCAGACTTTTGAGACATTAGTAGGCATCTCACAGAAGCCAAAGTAAAACATTGTTAGAGCTTCTATGAGATACAGATAATGTCCAAAAGCATGGGATATTTCTATACCACTCACCTTCTAATCCAAGGGTATATGTTTGCCAGGATACCAGCAATCCGGTGTTGATTGTAATCCAGAGAAACAGACAACACTTTCATATAGTTATGCAAAAACATTTGCTTCCTCAAGACTAGGAAAGGTTGGGAGCAACATCAATGGGAAAATGTAACTAGAAAAATGTATGTGAATCTCAATACAAGCTACTTACTTTGGGATATTACCTTGATCTAATCAATCATAGTTCCCTCACCACGAAGGGATAAGTGTAGTTTCTGGTTCAGTACAAAGTAATGAACAGCTGTTAGGAATACAGGAAGCATTCATCATGAATTGAAAAGAAGAAAAATATTAAAATTAAGAGCAATGAAATATTCTAAAGCAAATTGAGAAAGGTGGAAAAAAATGAAAGGAAGCCTTATGAAAGCACAGAGAACCAAAGAAGCATTAGCAGTGACTTAGGATCTTTAGTAGGTGGCAGCAAGATGCTAACAATGACAGAGTTCATGATAAGTAGTACCAAGTGTTTAAAGGTCAAGTATGGTAACTGAAAACCATATTAAATTTTCCAACCATACAAGTCTTGTACTGCAAAATACTCACCCATTCCCCACAGCCAGGAGTGCTGCACCTCCTCACTCTTCCCTGCAGCACAGGAGGTGAAATGTGGTGCCCAGGCAGAGGGCTCCCACCATCACACAAAATCAATAGGTCATGGATGGGCTGTGAGCACAGCTAGGTGTAGTTTTCTCCCTCCATGATCCTCTTTCCATGACTGGAAACTAAGGAAGTGGTTGCACGATGAATAGGGAATGAGGGGTTGCTTTGTGGTAAATAATTTTGGGGTTTTTGTTGTGTTTCCGTTGTAATTTTATAACAGGGTAAGACCCTTAGGAACTATTCCCATTTTATTAGGATGTTTCCATAAATATTGAAATATCTCCCTAAAAACAACGGCTCTTATAGGAGTATAACTGCTGTGAGCAGAAAACCATATGAATGGCATGGAGGCACCTGCTTATAGAGGTGTCATTAGAAAATTAGAAATTTCCAAGAAAATTCCTATATATTCCTACAACAATACATGAGATCAGAGAGCATATTTGAAATACCTTCAAATTAGATAGACTGCTTTCTGCCTATGTGAGTGGAATCTAAATTACTGAACAATCTAGTTGGCCTTAAAGTTATTGTAAACATCAAGACAGAGCAATTCTCTTGCTCTTCAGTAAAAAATAATAGTCTGGCAGGCTAGGACTCCATCACCTTTCCTGGACTGATTAAGAACTTACTTCTGTATAGTATTGTTACTCTTCTCAGCTGGAAAAAAAAAAATGTAAAGGGAATAAAACATGATATCTCATTATTCTGCCAAGTTTGATACTCTGGATCATCCAAACATGTTTTCATAAAGAATTATCCCTGTTTCTTTATTTTCTGAACAAAAATCTGTACAAAGGGTTGTTTTTTTATTCTTCTCACCATGGATGAGTTCCAGAAAAAGTTATTTGTAATTTCCTGGCTAATAGCTTGCTTCCCAATTATATTTCTGACCCTTCACAGAAAAAGATTTTCATTTTTCCAGAAAGATGAAGAAGACGGAAGGAAGGATGGAAGGCAGGACGGAAGGAAGGAAAATGCCTTGGAACTGAGGTGACCTTTACCATACAGGGAACACAGAATTACTTTAATGTAAATACCTTTGTGCCATCCACACATCAGTCACCTCTTCCCACACTGTTAGCTATCCCAGACCTAAATTCCATGTACTTACAAGCTTTAGGTCTATTCAATGATCCATAGCTCTCATTTCATTATGAAATCAGAGGGGAAAAAAATGAAATTTATAGTCCTAGTAGGAAACAGAAAAACACATTCATGAGTGCAAGGAAGGCTCATTTAACACATTTGGAAGAAATACTTCAAGAAATCTGGCTTTTGAGGACCCACAGACCATTCTTTCTTACATTTTACTCCAACTTCCTGCATCTTTTAAATGTGTGTTATGCACATTTCTAACCTCACAAGGAGAGTAATCATCAAATAACACCATAAGAACATTTTCACAACCTTTCCTTGAGTAACAAACGAAATACTAAAACAATAGAAATGTGTTTTCCCCCAGTGTTTTACTTATTTAAAAGTATTTCTTCTTGAGTTCTGTCTGTGTTAGAAGTGATATAAAATAAGTATTTGGAGGATGTATTTATAATTCCATCAGACAGAAAACACTAAGGCTCAGGTCAAAATCTGATATTTTTAGGTTTTTCTCATAATTTATGTATGTTTATATATAGGACTGAAGTTAATGGCACAGCATTATGAATCAATATTAACTAAAGTGAAAATTAAACAACTATCAACTAACATTTAACCAATGGTATGATACAAATTGGAAGGTAAGTTTTTATGCAACAGAAAAAGAAAGAAAATTACTTTTTAAAAGGACTTCAGATACTTTTTTAAAATAAATTAATACAATTTTAAATCCCATCAAACTGTAGGGATTATTTCAAATTAATCTTTTAAAGTCCACTTTTAAAAATCCTTCTAGATGTAATCTATGGTTGAGATAAAAACCCAATTCCATTTTATTTTTTAGTTGTTTATTTTCCTGGCAAAACAGACTATTCTATTTTAGATCACATGAGCTACTATTAGAGTCAATGAATAATGATATTTCTTATGCAGCAGGGGCTTAGTCAGTCCACATCATCTGTGGTTTATCCAAGGGGATTAACCATTTATAATCAAATCCAGGTGGATTAATCATGCCCTGGATAGGAAGAGACAGAGCTGGCTCTGTGCAGAGCCAGTCTAGGTCGTCTGGGCTTCTTTGGGCAGGTGTGGTATAGCAAAGGTACTACTCTGTTTCCAGGCCACATCACATACAGAAAAAGGTTCATCTCTTCTCCATTGTGCAGAATTTATCAAGCCACCCCCGAAGGCCCAAGCTAGTCATATTCACTGCAAATTAGTTATCTTGAGCCCATGAAAGTATTGAAAAATATGATGCAGAGACATGGGTGGTCGCATGAGGCCAGATTGAGTGCTGCAGGATTTACCAGTGCCCCTTCAGATGCTTCTGCAGCTCAGAGCAGCTGCGCATAAAGGACAGAAACAAACCTTGGCTGCTGATAAACGAAACATTGGCTACATTTGTCATGGATCACACAGCACAGAAATTCAGAGTTTGTTTCGGTACTGTCCTCTCTAATTAAGTGACATAGTCAAATTCATGAAGTACTACACTCAGGTGTAACCTGGATGCTGCAGGAGCAGAGCAGATGCCCCTGGGGCTTTACAGGCTGGGTGCCTCTGAGACAGCACCGTGTTACGGCTGTAAACAGAGCAAGCCTGAGCTCCGTGTGCTGGAGAGAAAGACAGAAGTCTTCCTGAGCTATATTCCTTTCCTCATATCTGTACAAGGGCTATCTACAAAATCAGCCACGATCTTAACTCTCCTCTCATTTTCTGCACTGGCTTTCGTATGAGGAATTGGAAGGGAAGAAAAAAGCAAAAAACAGGTAAGAAATAAGAGTTAAGAGGAAAAGCTCATTTATCTAGTTGTTTCATGTAGAACAAGTCAATTTTCTTCTTGGCTTAGAGCAAATATTTTTTCATCACCTTCCTTATGTGCAAAACATCTCTTTTGCCTACAAAATCTAAGTAACAGCTGAAGGTGAAGCATGAGTTCAAAGACTAATAGGAATATAAAGCCATTTGAATTCCACACGACAAAGACACACATTTTCTAACAGATCACAGACACAGGAAATATTTTTGTTTTGCTTATCAAAATCAACTACATGGTTGCATGGAGTTTAAGCAAATTGTACTTATAATTTCAATGGTATCTCTAGCATATCATGTAATTCACTGGGCCCACACTGTGAAAAAAAAGCCTACATCATACATACGACAGAGAAAATTTTGCTTTTTTATTGCTTCTCAGAAATTACTAATTATTTTTTAAAGCCTAAAATGGAAACAAAAACATCACCTGTATTGTCCAGGTCTTTGTACTAAGCAAACTTTTATGGAATGTACTTGCGGACATTGTTGATTTTGAAAAAAAACAATCACGTAAATGTAGATTTTGTAAACCAGCTAACTCCCTTACAAAGTTTCATCAACAATCCTGAAATCATTTATATGTTCAGACATGAAAGGGATCTTAGTAGCTATAATTGCATATTTTACAACAGTCTAATTAAAGCCCACATCTATTATATATACTCTCTTGTTTACAGTGAACAGACATAAATCAACCTAGGGAAAAGCAGGCAGTCCCCACCTGCTGACTCTACCACCAACAGCTTGAGGAGAAGGCAGTTTCAACAAGACAGAAGAATATAAATTATCTGAATTTCTATTTTTGCACCTTTGGACTAGACTGGCTTTTCTCACACATCCTTGCAGTTCTCCAAATATTGGCAGTACCTGTATGAATGGTGGCATTGATGCAATGCATGGGTAGGTGTGCCTGATCACTGTGCCCCCCAAACTGCACCCAGCAGACTCTATTGGTAATGAATGGTTTACTTCCACAGGAAAGATCAACTCCTGGTTACTGAGATCTTCATCTCTCTCAACCCTGCTTAAAGAGAGCAGTCTTCTGCCTGTGCTTTGGCACTCCACACACCTGCCCTGCTGGGGGACAGTGGCTGCTCACAGACAAACAGACACCTGTGCACACCAGTGGACCTGGGTTGATGCAAGTCATCTCTGGCCCTGAAACTGAGAGAGAATTTGGGTGATCTGTGCTTGCGTTAATGACAAAACATGGGGTATCTGAAGTGGAGCACCTACTTGTAGAGTAGAGCAGGGCTGGCTCCAGACATCCAGGAGTCCAGGCAAAGACAGTTACTCTGCCTCTACACCCCTTGGAAAGATGCATTCACCTCTACCTACTTTGCACTCAATTACTTCAGAGTGAAAGCAAACAGAGTAGTCCTGCACATTAACAAAAAGCAATCTGGAATTACACCTCTGATTCTTCAAGCAACCTCAATGCTAGAAAAAATAAAAAAGCATGATGCTGCCCTAAAAATCACAGCCAGGTACATCACACAGAATGAAATAATTGTTTCTAATGGTACAAATGCACATCAGTTCTCATTCTTTCCAAGTAAGTGTGGAACAAACTCATCAGGGACCACAGATGGAAAATTAACAGAGTATCTCAGGGATTTTTTATATATCCCCTGGCACAGAGCTTCAAGTGAAAATAAACAGATAAAATGAGAGAATTTCTGAGAAATGAGAACCTGGTTTACCAAACATGGACCACTAGATGCTCCCAAGGAACTTTGTTGCCAACAGCAGTTGGGCTCAGGTGGCGTGTCTCACATCACCTTAGATAGATAGTGCAAGAAAATGAAGTATCTCAAGGAGGAATCTGCAAAAAACAACTGACTGAAAAGGAATTAAGTGCAGAAAGGACCAAATTAACAGGTGTTCCCAATAAAATTTCTGCTCCAGTTATTCAACTAATAGTAACTTCGGTAGAGTCAAGAAATAAAGAAATTGACTTTAAACACATTGTGGACTTAGCATTCAATTGGATATGGGATCTGTCCTTTAACTTGGAAAGAAAATTAATTTGAATTTGGACTTTCCATAGTCTGTTTATGGGCTCTGAATGTTAGTGCAAGATTTGTTTAACAGTTTAGGCTGGTGGGGAACCCTCAAGGTCATCTAGCCCAAGCTTCTGCTTAGTAGAAGTAACTTCAAAGGTTGTTCAGGACTTGAGGCAGTGAAAAAGCTGTAGCGTGCAGATTCTGCAGCCTCTTTGAGCAAGTTATCCCAGTGTTTAACCACTCTCATTGTGAAGTATTTTTTCTCATGTCTAATCTCAAATTTCTTTGTTAAAATACGCAAAATTTGAAACTATTGCATCTTTATTTTTTCAGTGTTCACCTCCAAGATATGTTAAAACCCCCATCCTTTCTGTTCAGGTAACCATGAATTTGGGCTCCTCGCATTTGTGATCAGCCTAACCATTAAACTAAAACCAATCTCAAAATGTTTATTCCTCCCTGACTAATTTTTAAAAAAAATTCATTTTAAATAGCAAGTTAATAATTTCAATACAAATTAACTACTGCATATATATGATGGACTTTGTCATTTTTGTAATACATTGCTTGTAATATTGTATGACTGGAAGATTTAGACACCAGATCAGTGTCAGATCATTGCCCTATTCATCAGAAATTGGGCTTGTTACTGAATGAAAAGTATGCTTTAAAAATTAAGGTTTTCCTGTTGTACCTTCATCCTGATACAACATAACTGTCATTGTGTATGGAAAAAAAAAGAAAATAAAAAGAATAGCATATACCTCTGCTGCAAACAAGTCAAGGGCAATAAACCTTACTGGTGATTACAGATTCTAAGTGCTCATATGAAGAGTAAGCCAACACTTTTTATAAAAAGTAAAAGTAACGAAGTGAATTTTTAAGTTACGGACAATGAAATGTCATTCTCTTTTCTTCCATTTAAAAGCAAGATTATTCTTGATCTTTGGAGAAACCCAAAGATCATTGTAAAGGAAAATAGTAGCTGCAGAACAAAGCTAAACAAGAACAAAGCCACAGTAAGTCCAATTTAATATATATTCCTCAAGGACTTTTGGCGTCACTTGCCACATGTTTAGAGGCGTCTTACACTAGAAAAGTTATAAACAAGATATTATTTTCTTAATTTAAAAAAGTCCTTTTACAAAGGACTTCCTTTTACAAAGGAAAAAAGCAAGTTATCTCATTGCAATTCAAATTCAAAATTCAAGAATAAGTTACCAAATTGCCGTTGTCCCTTGAAAAATTATAAGACCAGGTTCTGATACAGAAAATTCAAATGATGGCAGTGTTTTTCAGTGGTGACTGGGAAGTAATTGAGTAAGATAAACAAAGGTGAGCATTATACAGTAAATTTTTCAAAGCATATTTTTATTTAACTGAGTAGATCAGAAATTGGCTTATACCCCTATTTACCCTTGGTTCTATCTACATGAATTTTGAAAGGCGAATTATCACAAAAGAGTTCTGCAGTCACTAACAAACATTCAGTGATAAAATGATCAGCAAATCTGCAGATAGGAAATAACTTTCTAAATTCAGGCAGAAATTGAATGGTATTTTTGGAGGTATTTGGAGAAAACACATCTGGTATTTTGTTTTCTTTTTGTAGTTAAGGTATGGAGCAGCACCCCAAAAGCCCTGTGATGTTTATGTAATAATACTTTATAAGGGCTTCTGGAAAAGAAAGAACCCCCACCTTTCCTGCTCTTTCCTTGTAGCCTTCAGTCTTTTCTGTAGATTGTTGTATGGGAATACATAGTGATGACATCAATATTCTTTATCAAGCATCTACTGTTCATGATTGTGGAAGAATTTCTTTTCCTGACCATTTTCACTGTGTTCCTGAATCTGAAAATAAATTGGTAGCAGTAACATTAACTTGGATCCAATCCAAAGGATTGAAAAACAATTAATCCACTGATTCTCATATGTTAAACTAACATCTTCAGCACTTGTTGTTAAATACCAATTCTTGTTGGAGAACTGCTCCACACACCACCCCAAAAAAATCTCATAGAATTTCACAAAATAGCTGAAGAAATCAGAAATGCATTCCTGGTACACAATGCATGACTGATAGAAAATTAAGATGTGTTCAATTTGAGTGACAATGGCAAGATAGAAAATGAGATGAAAACAACAAAAGAGGTGTTAAATTAGTTAAAAAATAGAAAACAAAATAGAAATATATGAAAGCAAATGAAGAATGGAACAGTGAATTAAATTACAAGAGCAGGAAAAATTATGAAAAGCAGAGTAAAACAAAGATTAAACAGCATGAAGACTATTAAGCAGTAATAGGATGAGATGTGCAATGGAATCTGCCAAAGAGTAATCGAGAAAAAGAAAAAAAAAAGGATATAATTTGGAAAGAGATCAAGTATTTAACCTTGTAAATATTACTTGCTTACAAGGAAAATGGTAATTTATGCCTCATATTAAGAGAAAATTTGACTATATCTTCAGGTAAAACATAATGCTAGAATATTCACTTTTCACATAAAAAACTCTGTAAACTATAAACATAATAAATAAATAAAGACCCCTCCCAAGAAACCAAAACAGAAGACGGTGCTCTGAAGCGGTCCAAAAATGGTAATTGTGCTCTGGTGGTAGCAGGAAGTATGAACTCAAGTTTAGAAGAGACCAGGCATGAAAGACATATAGGAAACAATGTATTTGCCAAAAAAATGTAATATTAAATCTATCAACAAAATTTGGATATTTCTTCTTCATTCTTTAAACAGGTTTTTTACTTAATTTTATATTCATCATTTTAATTAAATGCATAGAGTGCCTGTGTGTGTACAGCTGTCTACAGCAATTTTTTTGGTGAGCTCACATAAAGGGATGCATAGACATATATTTATTTGACTTTTAAAAATCAATTTATATTAATTCATTCAGCTATATGTATTCTAATCCTGAGGTTTAACCTTGAAGCTACCTATTGCCCTCAGTTTTTAGACAAAAAAATAAACTATTGCTACTTGTGCCATGCAAGGAGAAGGAAGTCAGGTTGCTGCTGTGTGCATTCTAACCCAGAGCACAGACTAAAGGGCAGAAGACCTAAGTCTGCTGCTGTGAAATGGAACTATCTTGGTAAGAGATAAAAAACTGTCAGGGACAAAGAAACCTGGAGAGGAAAGGGAACTCAATGAACTGTCTGATTCAATGTTCTTATAATCATCCTTGATCTGACCTTTATGGTCATTCCATCTTAAAAAATTCTTTGGAGCAGTTGTCTGGCCCCATTTATTATCATTATTGTATGTTTTTTAATAGCAGCAAACATGAATCTGGTGTGTTTAGTAGGATATGCTGCATAAATGAGGAGAAGAAGGTTTCTTCTGTTGTGAAATAATCTGTGCAAATAGAGATCACCAGAGAGAAGCAAATGCGCAGCATTAAAGTAATCAACCTGAAGTCATTACAGATTAGCAAAGGAGATCAGGTAGAAATACTGTCAAACTATTTCATCCTGGCTTTAAGAGTTTTTAATGCAATAAACATTGTGTAATTGTTATTGATTCACCCATTTTATTTTTAATTCCTTCTTTTAAAATGGTTTCTAAGGTCTAAATAGAAATAGTAGCTCTTTTCATAGAACCTGTGTAATCAGTGTTTTAGGTACCAGGGCAGCTGGCAAGGTAGGAAGGAAAGAACAGGAAAGCATGGAGAAGTAAAGGTAATAGCAAATGTCGTTTGTGAACAAAAAACTGAAATACCATTGCAACCACTATAGGCATATTGACCTTTGAAATAAAGAAACTGCAAGGTAAATTTATTTTTGTATCCCACCCCATCTATGGCAATTTGAATGTCTATATTTATGGAGACAAATCTTCTCACTGTATATTAATCTCCTTTTACCACTATCTGTGTCCTGTAACCTCTGCCTATTTGTCCTTAGATTCTGAATGTCTTTTTCCAGTCCTGATCCTTTATTGAACTTTTGGCAGGTGTCTAGGATGTCACAGATAATGACAGAGGTTGTAATTGCTTATCCAGTTAGTGGGTTGCTAAAATACTGGAGTTTATAAAACAGCAGCATTATGCTGGTTCAGAATAGTTGGCATTTAAGGGACACGATCTTCTAGTACTATGAGACCTTTGTAAAGCTCAGGTGAACACATGTTCAGTGGATATGATCCAGATCTATAAGCTTGAGCTGCAGGTGCAATACACAGTGCACTGCATATAGTACACAGTGTACTGCAATATAATCCTTTGGTGTAACACATGAAAATATCTTTAAGACATGAAGAAAACAGGCTAGTGTCCTATTTGTTACATAAGACAAGTGTAATTGTGAACTATTGCCATCTATAGTTTCATGACATCTGCTGTTGTAGTGTCAGAGATTAAACCATGAAAGAAGGAAAGAGTACGCTGAATAACGAAATGCTATTTATAAGCATTCTCATAACATATGAGAATGGAAATGCTCTCATTTTGTAAGGAAAATGTGCCGAAAAGACAAATAGTTTAGCTGTGACTCATAGTCAAAGAGATCATGACTGGAATTACAGGTAATTATAATTTCTGAGAAATTCACCCCTGAGTTTGGACAAAGTGTCAAGGACTCTTGATTAGCAATCTACCACCTTCATAATGCTGTAGAAGGCACAGGAAGCAAAGAGGGCAGTCAAATCAACCTTCATTAATCTTGTATGCTTAAGCTTACAGCTTTTGTATAAATAGAAAATTAGGATAAATTACCAAGAGCCAGTGTTCTGCCAGAAAAAAAGGTCTCAACCACTTTTTTTTTGGCATAAAACTTTGACAGTGTTTTAATCCATATTAACTGTCTGTGCTATATTGTAAGTTTATGTCCCTCAAGCAGATGGCACTCCAATTACTCATAGTTGTAACAGACTTTTTCCCCACTTGAGAGAAAACTAACGTGAGCTAAATTTTAAGCAACAAAGCAAAATTTTAAAATTGCCTTCAGTTAGTGAGCTAACTGTGGAGGACTTCCAATCCTTCTACCTGTCTTCTTGTGGCAATCCTTTAGGTCTCTTGTTACGGCATATTGTTTCCTCATTATACCATCAGACGTGTTTTCATTAAGCTTGAGGCAGATACATCAAGCTGCACAAATCACAGTGGCCCTCAGATACAATTAGGTTTAGAATAAAAAAAAAGAAGGAAGATATTGTAACTCAAAATGTCTTTCTTAACTAGGATATGTGTCTTGGAATATATCCAGTCATCAGACTTGAAAGCTATTTTAAACGTTTTTCTTTAGCATCATAAATGCTCACAGGTCTTAAGGAACAGTAGCAGGAAACATTTTTGAACCACCAAATTAAAATCTGAATTTGCACCTGCAAATCTTAAGGGAGGCAATATTCACTTCTGATGGCAATGTTCAGTGCATCCTGTTAATACTCTGTGTGTTGGTTTCTTATGGACACCAAAATCCAGGTTTTGAAAACTCTCACGGTTATATTTTTGCATTGCAAAAATTAGTTTCTGAGATGTGATGATACGTGTAAATCTCTCACTGCTAAAGTAATAAGGCAGAAAACTGAAATGCAGGATTGGGGTTGAAACAGGTCAACTGAACCAAAATAAATAGGATCTGGTTCCAGTGACATTTTCTGCTAGAGCTTAGAAGTGATGATGAATGAAGAAATATTAAAACAATACGGTTTTCACTGATGAAGGCTGCTATAAGATATAAAGGACTGAGCAGTCTGAGCCATGGAACAACACCTACTTAGAGGTCATTCTTATGCAGGATCTCCTTGTCTAGGTGGAGCTTATTTATAAGGGGTAGGAGATCCCTTAAGGACAAGCAATATTATAAAAAGCATTCTTTTGGAATTTTTAAATCAATGCATTAAATAGGAAAGCTTAAAAAATGCATTTGAACATGTCTGTGATTGAGAAGAAAAATTATCCCACCCAATGCATCAGCTTATGCAAGAGACAGCCTAGAGTGGAAAGAAGATCTTTGAGCTGGTCTAAACCACTGTGATAACCTGTTCACAGAGCAAAACTGTGCCAATGCAAACAAGTTTCTCAGTTTGCAAGTCGTGGTAAAAAATCCATGAAGCTGATTATGTAAAGCTCAGCGTTAACCCACAGCTACTGATCATAGTAAACACCGTTAATTCGCATCCTCTGATAACAGAGAGGAAGGATCTGTATGGCACATTGATCTTCCCCGTGCTAACTTCTGCCACTTCTGTGCTAAACCACAAACAAGTTCCATAACCCTTTCTGATTTATGACATGGAAAGCTCTAATTCAGACTTATTCACTAGAAAATGGGCTAATTAACTTCCTCGTAGCCCTGAAGCACAGAGCTATTTTTTTGGTAAAAAAAAGTACACTTCTGTATTTAAAATTGCGTGACCTGATGTGACATGATGTCACACTCTCCTATCAGACCACTGAAGTGTCTGCAATTAATACTCTAGTTTCAGATAAGTCTGAATTGCTTTGCAAAAGTAAATAATCCCAAATTTAAAAGGTATTTGATCAAATTTGAAATCAAAGTATTACATTTAAAGGCCAGATTCCCAGCCAGCATAAATGAAGGCATGAAAACTTATACAAGATGACCACTGGGCTCTTCTTCTTAAGCACAGGCAACTGACACTAAAAATGCTTGATATTTTTTTTGCCTTTACCACACTGCAATTATTTTAAGCAGGGTCAACTTATCATTGAAGTTATTGCTGCAGTATTGTACTTATTAAAAATGCCAAGAACAATCACTCATCTTGTTAATCTCCTTTCTTGCTAACATAATAAGTAGCTGTAGTACAATATGTCTAAGCGCAGAAAAAAGTAATTTAATCAATTCTGTGAATTTTATTCACTGAATGGCAGGGGATCTGCCAGTCTTATCATGTGTGTTTTTAGTTGTCCTTTCCCTATTTATTTTAATGTACATGTTCTAGTCTGTGTACTAGAGAGATACGAAGTATACCTGGTACTCTTAACACCAATAGTCGTGCCATGTGCCATCTGGAATGTTGTTTTTTCCCCAAGCCTTGCAGAAATATCCAGATTTTTTTTTCTCTAGTGTGACCAAATTCTGGAAGACAATATTTTAGCAAGTATAACCACTGTGCAATAACTGGGAATTCTTGCATGCTGCTTTTCCAGTAAGTCATTTACAGGACTTTACAGTCTTACATACTCTTAGCAGGTTAACATTTTACCTTTTTTATTTTGAAGGCCACTTCAGCGAAGTTTGCCATTTTCTTTCAAATTCACTTTGGTTGATCAAACATACCCTGAGAAAGAAAGAATTAAAAAATATTTTTATTTTAACTGTCCTGTTTTTTACTGCAACTGTCAAAGTTTATACTTTTGATATTTCAAACACTGTGAAATGATCACTCATGATAGACACTCTGAACATTTTTAAAAGTAGGGGTAGTGTATGTTCTTCAGCTCGGTAGATTTTTCTAAGCATCAGGCATGTTTTGTTGTTTCAGATACAAAGTCTGTTCTCTTCTACTACTCACACCAGTAAAATGACAGGTGCTTATTCCTATATGATTCCAGAAGGCTCAAATTCACTATATTCTTCAGAAGCTTTTCTCATTTTGCCATTACAATTTTCAAAATAAAATTCTCCAGCTTGATAGATAAGTTTTCATTGCACTTCGAGGTTTTGGGGTTTCTTTCCCAACTATGTACACACATGGTGGTCAGATTTATTGTAGCTGCAGAGATTCAAAGCATTTTGAAAGTGTTTTTTTTCCCATCAGGGCACAGTACAAGATATAATTAAAATAAGTTATGGAATTATGTAATGGTGCATTTTGTCTAATGGTGGAGAATAATTAAGCTATAAATACATGTTTAGATTATATTAAGTGGCATATTTTCCAGTTGATGCACAGGAAATTAGCCTTAAAAGTCCTATTACTGTTAAGTGGAGCTGTATTACTAAATCTGCTTGCATCACTTTAAAGGTTTATCACTTATGTTAGAAGTAGTCATGAAATTCAGGGAGAGGAAATTTGTACTTTCTCACCATATAGATGTCAGAGTTGAAAAAAAATCATTATCTGATAATATTCATCACATTAAAGCATCATTTTTAACTTCTGCTACAATAATTCATATGTATTTCTCTGTCAGATGCAACACAACTCATCCTCTGAATTTGAGATAGTCGGTAGATTGATGCAACATACTATCTATCACAGAACAAAATACTTCAGGATCCAAATCTTATTCTTATTCCCATTCCTTTTGTTAGATGGATTTATGCAATCAGAATGGATGATACCAGGGTGGAAAAGTTACTTTCTGTTTGCCTGTTGGCCTGTCAGAAATTATAACGATTTTTGCAAAAATATTACCTGTGTAGAAGAGAGAGTGTCTGCCCAGAGCAGAGCCAAAGTCACAAGTCTCTGCCAGGGAGCTTGCACAAGTCTGAGAGAGCAATTGCCCCTTTTGTCTAAACCATGGTAAAAATCTTCATAGAGAATAATCTCAGGTCATCCAGTTATATGGAGTTTTTGTATGCAGAGGTATGAGATACAAGCATGAGGTTTCAAAATCAAAATTAATGGAAAATGGGAAAAGAAGTAAATATATATTATACTAAAGCAGGTAAAAGTGATGAAAGAAAATGCACATATTTTATTATTCATGCCCTGAACAGTTCCTTTCTCTTGAAGCAGGTCATCAAGAGATTCAGGTTCCAAATATGACCAGACAAATGTAATTATGGTCCTTACCACAACAGTCATGCAAATGAAGCACCTATTATGCCTATGAAGAAAAGAATTAAAAGTCTAGTTTTAAAACCTTTTACAAAATAATATTTAAAATGCATAAATCAAAACCAATATACAACATTGATACCATTAATATACAGACACGGCCCCATTATCTATTGAAAACAAATAAATAAACCCATATAAACCCCCAAACAAATAAAATATATGTAGCAGTGTGTTCAAAGTTCAGATTTTTCTTTTTAATATGGCTGAACAGGCAGGTCTAGGATAAATTCCTAGCCTGGTTTTAGATCACATTGGGGCTTCTCAATTGTAAGGATGCAAGTCAACAGAAACACAAGTTTTTATCATTATTGTCTTTAAAAAATATCATACTTTTTAAGAAAAAGATGTAAAAAAATTACTTCAAGAAATATTTGTATTTCATTTTGGTCATTACAGTTTCTAGCTAGAAAAATGCAACTTGAAGTTGTTAGCACTTTACAGTGCTATGGAGTCTGCACAAGTCATTAATCTGAATGCCCCCTTGCTAACTTCCTGCTGTGCTGAGGAATAATTATATGGGGTTTCCTATCACTACATCTTTTGCTATTCAAATACCTTGATATTTTTTTTGTGCAATTTAGAAACTGCAGCAATGAAAAAAAACCTGGAATTGTCTCCCATTCACCAGTACAGACAGGGGAAAAAAAAAAAAAAAAAAGAAAAGAAAATCTCAGTGCTCTGAAAGACAGTTAGTGCAGATCTCACATTCTTCATCCCTGGATGTGTCCATTCAGCCCTAAAGGCAACCTCAAGCACCTCCCATGACACAGCTACTCCAAGCTTCATACCAAAACCATAACCAAGACCCTCCTGATACACATTGTTAGTGCTGCTTGTCAGCACCTTTGACGGATACACCCTTGGAGAGAAAAGCAAACATATGGCAAAAGCAGAGACAGAGATGGGAATTGTCTGCAACTCAGAGCAGCACTGCTCAGTTACCAGCTGCTGCAGTAGACCACTGGAAAACCTACTCTGACACACAGACCCAGAACAGTGCACCCAGAGATGCCACTTCGCATTCCTTTCAAAATAAACAATCCTCATGTATATTAAAGTATCAATTTAAAAAAAAAAAAATTACATATTGCAGACTATCTTCCAGGAAGGCAGGCAGTGCTAATTTTAGCCTTATATAGACAAGAATATATTTTATTGCACGTAAATACAGTAGACTTAAACCAGCTGATGAATATAGATGTTAACTTATGAAAATTCATAGTTTACACGGTGCATAGATAAAATAGGCACACACTTCTCTGCTTGTTATCTCACCATAAAATTCATCCTTTCCAAGTTGTGCAACACAGGGGAATTTCAAGCTTCAGGATTTGGCATACATGTACCTCATAGAAATTCCACCTTCTGAATGGAATCTCCTTCTGGAAGAGGAGGTCCTGTGATAAACTGTACACAGTAAAATGTCCCATTTCTTAGGACAGCCTCTATAAATGTGGATAGAGTTTTTCTCCCCTTCAAGTACAATGTTAGCACATAAAAAAATATTTTGCCATTTCCATTGTAACATTCCTTGGATTTTCTACAACCCAAGCTTTTAAAAGCAAGATTTACTTCCATGTTTCCATTAAAAAGTTGCTTAAGGGACTGAAAAAAATACTTATTCTTGAAAAAATATTCTACTTACAAACTTGCCATACAATCTTTTTTGTGAAGAATTATTCAGACAAGCCAGGTATGAAAACTACCAGAATAAAACATCACGTATTTCTTTTAAAAACAAGTTGAACTGTACACACACTTCTTTCTGTTTAAGGCTAAGAGGAGCTTTACATTTAACAAGTAAATATGAAGCTTATAAAGCTTCAGATTTGGAACAGTGATGGAGGATATTTGTTTCTGGACCCTAGTCTGGGAATTTAAAGTGATGTACACTATGAAAAATGGTGCTGCATGCACTAATATGAATAATATTTTTCTTTCCATAGCACACATAGTGTGTGACCAATCCCATAAATAAAGCCACATTGCTGCTGATTTCTCATTCAAGAAAGCCTGCCCCGTGTGAGATTTACTGAGAAAGATTGACTTTAAAATTGATGGCATGCTGTGAAAATGTTAGTTTGTATATCATACATAGCGCTATCCCAGTGGTGAATTTTGATTTTTTATGTGATTTTGGCAGTTGAGAAATGTTCTGGCTCAACAACACTAAAGACACAAAAGCCTACATTTATCTACATCATGGGGGAGGCAGGGCACAAAAGTTTTACATTCTGCTCTGCTTCATGTATGCTTCACCCACCTGCAATGAAAGTCTCAACTGTAGAAGAACAACCCTCTGTGATGCAGCAGAAGAATGTTTTTAGCATTAGATCCTGGACCTCATCTCCAGGATCTAATGCTAAAAACAACAGAAAAGAGAAGAAAGGTAGGCAAAAATATTTTTATTTTGAAAGCAACTATTCACAAAGGTTTGTGGATTGAAGGAAATCTTTCCACTCACGGCAAAGGACCATTCTGCTGGAGGAGATATTGTCAAAATTCAGGCGGAAGCAACTTTATTACATGAGCAATAGTGCACTCAGCTTGAAGGATTTAAGCATTCAAATGTTCAGAAACTTTGAAATACCCACTAATTCTGAGTTCTCAGTATGTTTTAAAACCTCCACTCACTCTAGAAAAATTGGTTTGAGAATTGCTTCCAGCAAAAGATTATTTTAAAAATATAATAATCTTTAAAGCAAAATATATTTGTTTTAGCAAATTCAGTATAAATAAATGTTTTTCCATTTAACAAACTAACACTTTAAACTTGTATCTATTTTACCTTTATTGGAGGTTTACATCTGACACTTTCTCTATGAGTTTGGTGGGATCTAGGACAGCACCATTTTCTTAAGAATCTCACCCTTCACATTTTCTGAACAGCCTACATCAAAAGTCCTTTAAATTTACTTTGAATTAATTTTCTCTGTTTGCATGCTGTCAAAATATTCCAAAGAGCTCTTTATTCCATATATATTAATTATATGCCAAATGAAAAGAGGAGCATATCAAACTGTCCTATATCTGATCTCATTTCCACCTCCACTATGCATATCGCAGCTGTTTCTACACTTAATATTGGATTGAGAATCAGCCATACAACCTGCCTCCCCACATATTTCTTGATGAACAAGTCCAGTCATGTATCCCTGAAAAAAGATATGATGTGTTCAACGCAGTGTTTCATATGCAGGATTCCTATGTTAGCTAAGCTGTAGCAAGGAACAGAACACCAAAACACAAGGTAACTGAGGGGACTTCTTAATTCAGTCCTCTCTTGTCATAGGCCACTGTATTATGTAGTCTTGCCATAACAGTTTCCTCTTAATTCTAAATGCTGTCAAATAATACAGTATCTAAACATCTGCCCGAAAGCACCTTGCTGTTGGGAAACTGTGGGCAGTCAAATAAAAAAAACCAAAACCCTACAACAAAACAACAGACACAGGAAGACATTTGTTTTTAGAATGAGGTATAACATACTTATTTCTTGGACTAGAAATACGTTAAAGTTCATTTGAATGCTTGGATATGATTTGAGAATTAATATTTAAATAGTCTGTCACACAGCAATTTTGTGAAATACTTGTAAGACAACAAGGATCATAGAAATACTGCAAGTATAAGTGTAATAGATATTTAATTAGGGGCAAAAAACAATGCATTGGGAAGCATTCATTAATTAGATGTTTTGACTCAAAAAGAGGTTTAAAAAAGAGGTTTAAGCAGCTTTATTCACAAGATGTCACCTTTTAGATGTGATGACTAACTTGTTTTTCCATATCAAGGAGGTTGAGAGTATTTAAGAAGAAACCTTTGGTTCTTTGATCTCTGTCACATTATTGTGCCTTACCAAAACAAAACAAAAATTAAAACCCCATCACCTGAAATGTGGTGACTAAGAAGCTTCTTTTGATACAGTTACAGATATTTTTACTGAACTGCAATGACATTCTCTGACAGAGAAAGATATACGTCTTCCTTTGTACATGGACTTCCCATAGTATTGTCCATAATATATTCAGCATTAGGTCTTTGCCAATGACTAATTCTTGTCAGAAAAAGTCAAATAGTAAAAACCAAAGCAAGCTATTTTCTAGATTACCTAGTCAATTTATTTTCCAGAATTTTCAGCCATAATCGCTTTTAGTTGAAAACATGCAGGTATTTTAACCAGTTTATAAATGAAAAGGAAGTGTCAAAAACTTTTTCCAGCTTCCTCTTTTCCTCATTTTTCACACCTTCGGTAACGAGAGACTATTCAAGCTGATATGAAAGATAGATTAATTCAGAGCAGCAGTTCAAAAACACATCAATACGATGGCCAGGGTGTAGGTCTGTGATTGCCAAATTATGACTCATAGGCCTCACCTTGCCCCCAAGATCCTCTCAGGTTGCTCATTTCTCCCACTTCCCACAATTATGTCTTCTCCTAGGCTGACTGGAAAAGCAGCACATGATGTTGCTTGCAGCATCCTATTAGAGTGGAAAAACTGAAGATCACTGTTTGAAGCATGAGATTTCATTCAAGTTACTGAAGCAGCAAAACCCAGATAATGTTAATTCAGTATCTTTGCACCACCCAGTAAATCTTGCAGCAGCAAATTAAGGGCTGTTATTTAAATATTTGTTTTAATGTGTCTCGGAGAACATATTGAAGTTTTGTCTTTGTTACTATGCAGTTAAAAACTTTTTTGGTACCAAAAATAGAAACTAAATAATCAAATCTCAGTTGGTTCCTGTACATGTCTATTTCCAGCAATTAGTATTGCATTAGTAATACATTAAAATTCTCCACAAGCACAATCAATTCTGAAGTTAGTTAAATACTAAGCTTTTCCTCATTATAATGCTATTAAGGATGGAAGTGCCCCTTGATGTGATTAATGGACTCATGCAGAAATTTGTGCTAAGAACTAGTCTGTTGTTGGTACTTGCTTTTTTGGTGGCATTTACCTTGTATCTTTTGGGGATCTTTTCCTTAAGAGTCAGGATACCTTTACCTGGCTCCAGTAACTTGTAACCTCTGCAGCTGGGCAAACTGGGTATTGAACTGCCTGGCACTTTGTTGAAAGCATTTAATTATTATTAAGCAAAGTTATCCAACCAATAGGACTGCAAATCTACTGACTTCTGTGATGCCTGTGGGAGGGAACTGTCCAATTAGGGGGAAGAAAGTATTTCTTTGCCTTGATTAACTGAGATCAAAGTGACTGTGCTGCTGCCAAAACCTAGGCAATGGCCGTAGTGATGTATCTCAAAGAGCTTTACACTAAAGGTCACAGTAACATTGATCCTCTTTCAATACTCTTATTTTAAAGCACCTCTGCATTGCTTCATTCCTCATTATGCAGTGGGTCTTCTGTGTGGATTTTTAGCTTGCCATTATTCCAAGATTGACTTTTGTAGACTTTCTTTTCTTGTGGTTACTATTTTCTTCTGAATTCTCAAGATGTCTGTTGTGGCAGGAAAATAGACTCCGAAATGTGCATTTCACATTGACAGCAAGGTATGAGTGGGGTTTCCAAAAATACTTCTCTGGTGAAGTCTCACTGGCTCTAGTAGGGGCAGGATTGACACTTTGCCCTTTAGAAAATTCTGCATCATTTGTGACTCCCACTGCAAACTTGACTCCTTACTGTCACAACAGTAGAGATATGTCTGCAATGTTTGGAACTCCACCAAGCCTATGGGTTCTGAAAGGGGCCATCATCAGAAGCAATCTTCTAATTGTCAAGACATCTTTTCTTCAGCCAGCAGAGTTTATGCACTCACAGCCTGATGCTTCCCACTCAAATGCAGCTGCTTTCATTTGTTTTGCTTATGCTTATGAAGAATTCTGTTTAAAATTTTAGTAGGATTTTGAAATGGATTTGTGAAAGGAAAAGCAAATAAAGTACTGTGGCAATGCACTTGCAAGTAAATACATGCTAGTTCTGGTTTTCAGGAAGGGTTTTTTGTCACTACACTGAAATACATGATTGATTCTCATTCTCCTCTAAAGTAGCCTTAAAAGTATTCTCAGTATTAGCATTAAGAAATGCTCAGTATCAGTTGGAAAAGCTAAGAGCTGAATGAAAACAATAGTAATCATAGCAGTTTAATCAATAATGAGGTCATTAGCATTTTGCCTCCTTGTCAAACAAAGGGGAAATAATACAGACCATAGGAATATTTTTTCTTCAATTTGTGGTTATAAAGCTTGCTAGAAATGTGGCCTCATTTTAGAAGGCACACCTGATATTTCCTAAAGGCAAAGTTAAATGGGTCAGAGAAAAATCATCTTGAAACATTTTGATGCCATGAGGATTTAAAATTATTGATAAAGTCCGTGTCCTATCTATGACAAGAAAAAGAACCTGGAAGTTGGTCATTTTGGCAATATTCAGGGCTTTGACTTGCCAGGTTATGGCCTGAACATCAAAAGAATAGAAAAAATCTGAAAATAGCAAACCTTTCATCTTTCCCCTCACGTACTACAGTGACTTTCTTCCCTCTTACGCTCCAGGAAATCAAGTTATGGAAACTGCTGGTTTTCCTATGTCTGAAATACATTTCAGGCCCAGTTTTACTGTGCAATCCCCTCTAAGATCTCTTACAATACTGTGCGATCACCCAAGATGTTTTTTACAGCTTTGAATTTGCCAAGCTGGTGATTTTCCAAGAAGAAAGAAAAAAACCCCATTCTACTGAATGATTATTTAGGACAAGACCACTTTTTTTTCCCCAGTTTTTCAAAGTTACCTTTTCTTTTAAATCATTCTGAAAATTATTCTTCAAAAACCTTTCACATGCCTTCCCTCTGAAGTGTCCTGCTTTCTGCAGTGTGTATTTCAAGAGCTCTATATCTCCAAGCCTCTTCTGGACTGGTTATACATGCCACTAGTGAAGAAAATGTCACCTATGCTAGCACTTCAAAAGTGTTCAAACAAAATCTTTACTCAATTGGCTGGTAAGAAGAGTGTTCATTTAACAGTCTGAATCATTCAGTAAGTAAATGTTTGAATGAAGATTAATGAATCTGTATAGAGTTGAAACAATAAGTGCAAATGTTAGCACTTTCCTTCATTTCTAGTTAAACTGAGGGTTTAATAGAAATATGCAAAGTCTCAAATTAATTTATTTTCTGAATTAATGTTTAAGATGTTTACATCTTCCTCTCTTCCTGCTCCCCTCCTTAGAACAAGCAGGCTGGACAATAATATCAGATAGTGCACGATCACTGCTGATCCAGTGGCATTTTCTTGAGCAGGAAATGTACCCACATTCAGAAATTTTAACTTTTGGAAAAGAACCATTTCCATATTGAGCTACTCACTGGTCAGCTACCACAATGTAACCTGAAAAAGGGGAAGGGAGGAAGCCCGACTGCTTCTTAGTGACCATTGAGAGGGAAAGAAAGAGAGAAAAAGTGATGGAAAGGTGTGAGGAACTACAGAAAATGAGTGCAGATTTTGTTAAGGAACCGAGCATAGGATTACAGTTGGATTAAAGTGGATTTTCCACCCTATCCTGCAAGCAAAGAGAAAGGCCTAAACGTATGGAATACTTCAGACTGAAGGAACTTTTCTATCCACTGATTAGCACCTGTAGCATTCATACCAGTAACACCAGTAGTGTTGGTACCAATCATACCAGTAATTTTGTGCTTTGACATAATGAGAAATCTTCAGACTCATGGCTTGTACACATGTTGTGGTCCATCAAAAGCCTGGCAGAGCCCCTTAAAGTGGAGCATCCCTTGCTTCAGTACAGCAGAGGGAAAAAAAAATTATGAAAAATTCCCCTCTATCTTTAAAAATGTGCTTTAGGAAAAAGTGAGAAGTTTTCTGAATCTGAATTTTTTTTACATTACCTAGTTGACTTAGTAGAAAAATCCTTTGAGGAAAAATAAATTAGAACTTTTACTTCCCATTTCAAGCTGTGCTTGGATATGCAATTTATTTTGCTTTCAAATAGTTTGAATAAAAATATTTCTTTATCTCATTTTCTTTTCTTTTCTTTTTTTTTTTTTCTTTTAACATACTAAGAAAAAACATATTTTTTGAGGTAGGAATAAATGCAAACTGAAAAACAGACCAGAAATTTGTATCTATCAGTCAGCTCTTAGTGCTACCACTTAGAAAGGATATTATGTCTCAGAAGAAAAGCAGACAATCAAAACACTTGCAATGTATTAATTATTTAAAAAACTAGTTCAGCCAACTTATTTGTGACTAAACATATTATAAACAAAGTGGCTGTGAACATACACAGTGGAATATATTATTATAATGAAAAAGAATTCTTGATGTTTTCCTGCTTATATTATGATCAGTGAAAATTTATCTCTGCTTTCTAACACTGAAGTCCTGTCACGAGGCAATCTCTTCCTCATGGAGCAGAGGAAATAAAAGATAATAAAAGTAAAAAAATCTAATAATAAAACAGGAAAAAACAGCTTATAGTAATACTTTCATACATAAAATTGTTAGTGGGTTTTTGTAGCTACAATTATGGGACTGAGAAAAAGATCAGCAAATTAATTTTAATAAATGAGAATTAACTTCAAGGCATTCACAAAAATAAGAGCTGGATTGCTTTCTTGCATCACCTATAGTATCTCACAGTCAAAGCACATATCATGTAGAGATCTAGTTCAGGGCCAGAGGAAAGAAGCACAGTATGGGCTTGTCACAACATCTAGAGAAATGCAAGGAGAACAGAGGAACAGAGGTGATTACCAGTATAATAGGTATTAAGTATTATTACTAATGTGGAGAGAGTTTGAGGCTATCAGCTTTTAATTGGCTCAATCCTAAATTCACCAAAGTCAATGAAAATCTTTCCAGCTATTTCAGTGGGATTTGGAGTAGTTTCCAGTATCTTACAAAAAAGATGCATTTGCCAAAACAATTATTTCTTCATTCCTCCTAGTAAGAGTTTTCTGAATAACCTTTAGTGGCAGTTAGTGCTTCTTAAGTTTCGGAGTTATTACTGAGGAAACAAATACTTTCTGTACTTCCTCAGAATATGGCCACTGAACAAATAACAAGAACAGAAGGATTTAAAAAAAAAAAAAAAAACAAGAAAGCATCACAGACACATTTCCATTCTAATTACTGCAAGAATTGTCATTGCAATCTTTCTAATGCATTTTAGTTATAAAATGTGTGCAGGGATGGATTATTTTAAAAGACATTCTACACAAGAATATCACTAAAGAGAAGCCCTTTTTTTATTAGTATTAAATCCTTGCCCATAAAAAAAGACCTTTTTATTGTATGCTTTGCGTAGGTATTGCACAGAAAAGCTGTAAAGAGACATAGCAAGCACCTTTCTAGCCTCCAAACAATCTCCACATTTCAAACTATTTGTATCTGAGCATCAGTTCTCCTTTGAGAGAGATTTTCTCCATCACTGTTCTGAAGGCATGTGTTACTGAAATGTTGCAAAAGGGAAACATATGGAGAAGCAAGATGAGGAAGTACTTAGAAAAGCCTCAGTAGTAAAGCAGAGGAACTAATAGCACGGTCTTAGCAGTAGCACTGCTGTTCTTGTTTTCATGAGGTGTTTGTTCAAATATATATATCTATGTATTATATCATGGTGTCTCTACCATCTGTCATTTTGCACATGTAAAATCATGCTCAGTTCTTGAAAAAACAGTTGCATGTAAATCTGCTTCTGTGGGGGAACAAAACCCACACCAGTATCTATTTCAAAATAACATCTGAGTGGGGAAAGGTGAATCCTCAATAATAAATGAAACCAATTAATTTCTTTGAGCATCTCAAAGGAATGTCCCAGATTCAAGGTCTTCTTGCTACTACTTGCTAATTTTTGTCCTCATATTAGAACAAAAGGAATCTTTCACTCTCCATTAGCTGCAATCTTCTTTTAAATCTCTCCTCTGAGCAACAAGGTTTTCCTGACATTTATTTGTAAAGTTCTTTATCATGCAAGAGAAAGCACAGAAACCTGAGTACAGGCCAATGTAATTTTGGCTGATGAATCTGTTATTTCAGAGCTCTGGAGCACCTACATGGTGACAAAGCCGTTCTGGAGAGAATAATCTGAAATTGAAAAGTTTTCACATACAAAAATGAATGAGGTCTGCACCTGAAACCTAATAAATAAGTATCATATTTATATTATAAAATATAATGTCCTTGGGCTGGACTGCCCAAAGGTAGAAGTAAAAGTATTTAAAGGCATAGAAGTGTTCTGGACATAAAGCAGAGAAAAAGAATGTATACAGATACACATGATGTCATGTCTGGCATAAAATCTAAATAAAGATTACTTTTCTTTTATAGATTCAACTTTTCTTATATCTGTTGAGATACTCAAAGGAAATCCTGAAGAGAAGTTCTAAATGGAGCACCTATATAGTTCATGAGAAGCAAGAAAAAGGATGGTCCAAACAACATGACATTTTATAGCTTGCTTTCAAAGAATACCTCTGGTAATTCCTAGCTCTTAAATCAGAATGGCAAAAATCTTTTCCCTAACTTTGAAATGAAGATGCTCACTGATGTGGAATCTTCATTTTTTTCTTCATTTTTAAATTTATATATGATTCAGTGGAAGTTTTTGCATTATCCCTTGGCTGTGCCTTTGGTTCTGGCAATATCTCACTGTCTCACGCTGCATTAATTAAAGATTTAATTTCATAAGCTTGTTCTTTCTTTCTCTCTATTCTCTGTCCCGTATATGGGTAAGGATTAATAACAACAAGGGCACCATCAATTGCTGTGCCATGCTCCCAGCATGGGAGAACAGGCTGAGTGTGATGCTGAGAACACGATCTTACTCAACAGGTGGATAGCTAGTGAGTTTTACTGGATGAATTGAATCCCAGGAACTGTATTTATGCGTGTGGGTGTATATATATATATATACACACACATATATATATGCGTGTGTGTGTGTATACACACACACAGAGTGCCTGTTTATGTCTAAGACAAGCCTTCTACTGTAAGATGGGAATGTAGCACCTCAACAGGAGAGGGAGCAAATGCAGAGAGGCTGCCTCCCTGCTTTGTCAAGTTGGAAAGGCAAGAGATGAAAGGCAGAGTAAACAAGTACTGACAGAGCTAGGAGCAAGAAACACTCATATAAATGAATTGCTACACAGAAGCGTGTGTCAGTGCCTGACTGTAGACATACAGATTTAGAAATTATTTCATTCAGTTGTCTGGCAAACAGTTACTGTGCAGAAAAAAAAGATATGTTCAGAATATGAACAGAGAAGAGATAATTCTGGCAATGTCTTATACGTAGAAAAGGTTATGTTCAAGGCCTAATCTTGGTGGTTTTCTAAGCTAGTAACTACTTTTCCTTCATAAGAAAACTCTTCTTTTAGGAAATTCATATGGAATTATGCAACATTTTTGAAGGAATATGATATTATTCTTTACTGTCACTGACTTGTCACTATTTGGCCAGATCACCGAATGCTCTATCTACTGTTAATGGATATTTTTTATTTCCTTCTAAAGTATGGCACTAGCCTGCTGAGAGCCCTAGAACAGCTTTACAGAAAAGTAATCTTTCTTCAATAAAGACACATGTTATCTGGCATTAGTCACATGAACAGGGGTATCAGATACTGTCAGTCGGGATGTTCAGTTCCTGAGATATGAACCTACTTGATCTCAAATTTTTGGCAATGTTGGTGCAGAAAATAGCTTCCTTTGAGAAAGACTTTATTTTGCTATCTGCAGGAGCTTGAAAAGCTTTTAACTCAGCAAACATTTCTGGGGGCAGGACCAATCATTTTTTTCCCCTGTGTTTTGAACCCTGTACGTGCTACTTAAATGTATCAAATAAGATGCTGTCCCCAAGAGCATTTATGTTGGCTTTGTCACACTGAGTAATCAGGTCTTGTTGATTTTTGGAAGCTGTCTGTTGTCTCAGGAAAAAAATCCACAGGTTTATCTTACAGTGACAGATGGTTTGGTTAATAAATGTGGCAACAACTCCGATGGTGTCACAGTCCTGGCAGCCGATACTCCAGGGCACACTGCGCAGCAGCGCTGACTGAGTCCATGCACTGCTATACATCCATGCATCTATCATCACCTCTCCTTCATTCCTCCCGAGCTGTTAGAAGAACAACTTGCCACAGATCATTTCAAACATCCACCGTTTGTAAAGACTCCCTTGTCAGAGGAAAGTTTCCTCCTCTTCAGTAACACAGAAGGAGCACTGATTTACTGAAAAGGCTTCTTTTAAAAGCTTGGAGGAGAAGCAGAAGGCACAAGCACCTAGCTCTTTCCCTCTCTACCCCAGTACAATTATAAACACTCTTCAGGTTCTCTTTTCCACTCCTTGCAAATGCCTTTGTCATTTCCTTAGACATACCACTTCCTCCTTGGACATGTCCACACAATTAAGAAAGCACAGGAAGAAGATAAAGAGAAGAAGACGGCATGAAGTGATTCCCAAGCAGAATAGTTTTAGCAGAAAATATTATGGTAAAAGGCTAAAGAGGACTCAATGTGTCAAAAGATTAGGGATAAATAGATGGGTAATTACAATGAATTAATTATCAAACATGGAGTTGAAAGACACCACATAACAATTAGAGCTATCCTTCATAATTTTCAAAAGGTTCTTTTTAAATAGACTTTTCTTAATAGAACGGAAAAGGTACCAGCAATGGAGAAAAATAGGCCTTGCAGTCTAGCTTCTTAAAAGTCAAAATTGAAATGTCCTTTTATTTTTTTAGAAAAGCTTTGTTTCTTCTGTCTTTTTAAAGTATTAATAAAGGGCTTTGTATCTCGAGCACAGTATTTAGCAGAAATGTCACCTTTTCAGACTCACGTGTTTATAACCTTCTATTTTTTACATATAAAAATAAGACACACTGTGCACATAGTTAGATAGCATGAACCAGTTTCCAGGAGACCACATCTATGAGCAAATGTAGGCAATAATTCTAAAGGGAGCCTTATAAATACTTTTCCAAATATTTTAGGAATGAGACATGGTCTCTGTTCCTGTCACATTGAAAGAAGGGAAGTAAGCAAAAAAGGTATTTCATAGAATAGGAACTGAGCTGTGTAGCAGTACTGTACCAGAGACTAGCAGGCTTTAAATATTTAAATGGTAGTCTCCCTAAACCAACAGACCAGTTTTAAAATCGAATGCTTACATTCTTCTTTTCCCTTCCTCCTTCCCTTTTTTTTTAATGACATCTTTATTTTTTTTTTTTAACCTCAGAGACCAATAGACAAAAAGACTGCAAAGAGTAGAAACTTAGTCACCACTGTATTTCTGTTCATCTTTCCAAAGACTGCCCCGTGAGTCTGGATCCCTCACTTGATAACAAGACAGAACAAGATAACAAGACACTTGAATAATGCAAAAAAACCCCAAACCAAATAAGCAATGCTGTCTAAAAGCAGCTGTTTCTCTTTTACCCACTATCACCTCCAACTTTGAATTCCATTTTGTAATTCTGTGCATTGATAAAGTGATTGAGGCAAGGGATTTTTATTCCCTTACCTTTGCTTATGGAATATGAATAAAACTACTCTGAGCAGCACAATGTGTTTCTCCAGGTGTCTTCTGACTCTACTTCTAATGACAGCTTTCTGCAAAGTGTCCCCTTTGAGGAGATGGACAGGGTTATTTACAAGGTGTTTACTATCACTTCTAAACCAGGTGTTTCATTACATTTAGAAAAAATGGCTTGTTTTATATAATGACACATTTCTTAAGCCTTGGACAAATTTCAGGTAAGTTGCCTATCAGCACTAATGAAGTAATGAAAAGAACAATTGCCCTCATTAACATTTCACATTATTTTTATATTAATCAACTCCATATTGAGAAACTATTGCCATGGAGGATAAAAAGATAATCACATATGGAACTGGCTGCTGTTTTATGACTGTCCTGTGTGTCTGAAGGAGAAATGGTCACCCAATAACCACTCCTGCAGCTGAAAGAGGTTAAAGTTCAAAATTTGCATATTGCAACACTACAAGGAGAAATAGTTATGTCTGTTTATTGCCTTTCAACTTCAAATGCAAAAATTTACAAATAGTATGAAGAAAAGTTTGATACACTAAGATTCACTTAAACCATTTGCTAAGGTGGATTTGGAATTCAAATGTACCATTTTTTGTGGGAAAATACAGGGAAATATCTCAGAAACTGAGTCCATACTTCAGATGTTCAAGTGATTTATCATTTCTTATCTTTTTTTTTCAAGATTAGTACAGGTTTGTTGCATTTTGGCCAAGAAGAGATCAGCCTCTAGGTGCACTCTAACTCAATGCTACAACTAATTAAATGCTCAACACTTCATATTTCTCCTCTAAACACATAACACATAGGTGCCTGATCCACCTCAAACAGGTGCTTTCACCTCTATTTTCCTTTTCCAAAGCCTGCTGTAAGGTCATCTGCTTTCTTTCCCCCTCCAACAAGCTTGTCTTCTCCTTTGCTCTTCAGGATACAAAAATCTCTGAGCTGAAACCTGAAATACTATTTTAAATTACAGGAAAGCATTTACAAGAGATGAAATGGAGAGAGATAAGAGCTCCATCTGAAAGGATATTGGTTAACCTCATCTATTGCTCACCTCACAGACATTGCATATCTTGGTTAAAGAAATGCCAGTAATGCTGCCATTGCTTTCACACAAACATACAAAAGAAACAGGAAATATTTCAACACATTTACAGTTAATTTCTTCAGGTAGGCAATCACAAGGTAAAATATGCAGGGAGATGGCCTCTATTACCTGTTGCTAACCTGCAACTCAAAATGTATTTGCTAGTTTAATTCCTAAATCTAGCTGGCCAAACATTAAATGCCTTATGGGATGCTGATTGTCATCTTCGTTTACAGTTGTTAAACAACATCACAGAATCATAGAATGGCCCAGGTTGGAAGGGACCTTAAAAATCATCTGGTTCCAACCCCCCCAGTGTAGGCAGGGACACCTTCCACCAGACCAGGCTGCAGTCCCAGCATGGCCTTGACAACTTCCAGGGCCTGGTAACCTGAGTCAGTGCCTCACCACCCTCACAGTAAAGCATTTCTTCCTAATATCCAGTCTAAACCTACTGTCTTTCAGTTTTAAGCCATTCCCCCTTGTCCTGTCACTACATGCTCTATTACATAAAAATATGCTAAATGATGCTTTGAAGGCTGTCAAAATACTTTGCTTCCAATTACAGGCACTGCTGTAACAGTGAGCAACAGAGGGGCTGGCCCAGGACATTGCCTTTGTAGTCTGTCTGGATGCTGTTCCTCACACCTCCTACTCCCCACGGCTCTGAGTTGTAAGTACAGAGTTGAAGCACACAGCTGTAAACACTGAATTTACAATGGCACCTTCCAAAGCATTCAGATTTTAATTTTTGGAGAGAATTCTTAAAAAATCACTATAAATACCCCTACCCCAGGTCCTTTAAATGCTATTATTTAATCTAGGAATATTTCCCCCCCCAAGAGACTGGCTAGCTTTAACAAACCATTCACGTTGGAGAGGTTGTCATTTTATTATCTTAAAAACAAAATAAATAAGGAACAGATTTTTGCCATTCGTTTGTCATTTCATGAACTAAGGGTCACGAAGGGCCTCGGAAATTCTGGACTATTTCTTACCTCAAAAGTAAGTGTTTCATCCTTACAGTCTCATGGGGGTTTTTTGGGTTTTTTTGTTTGTTTGTTTTTGTTTTGTTTTTTTTTTCACTCAGAAAAGTGCCCTTTCTTCTGCTTCAGAGAAAAGCTACAGTTTAAATGCAAGCAGTGGCAGGTGAAGTGTGTGGGCTTCTACTTACTTGTTTGTTAGTCTTGGCAAAGAAATGAAATTACTACCTGAAAAGGATCACAGCAGTGTATTGCACCTTTCACACTCAACAGAGCCACGAAAGTAGTGAGAGAAGAGAGTTGATTTTTTCTTCATAAAACATCTGACTTACTCTGACAAAGCTCATGACAGATTAGTGGCTGGAACGAGAATGAAAAAAAAGAATGCATGCTATACATGTTATTTTTTTTGGTTTTTTAACATTCAGCTCTAAATAATGGGTTTCTTTGGCCGTGTGCAGGTGACAAAGAGCTGCTCAGAGATGTTTTTTTTGACTAACTATCTGAAATAAATAGTAAATAATGTCTTAGCATTATGTAAAGTCATGCAAGGCAACAACATCACATTTTAAAAACCTCTTAGAGAGTTCACTTTCATCTATGCTACATGAAAACAAAATCAATTCTCCTTAAAAATAACGTAAGTGATCTAGTAATTGAAGCAATCTTTTCAATACAGCTTGTGCAGCGACAGGAGAAAATGCAAAATATTTTTTATTCTCTAGAAAATGGCTCAAAGGCAAAATGAGCATAGCCCTTTGAGACCTGCAATAACCTACAATGAGGGCAATAGCCATCAAACAGAAAATATAACAGATGGCAGCATGGTTGCTTTACTCTCAGATACAGGTTACTGAACAGATGACTTTAGGGCTTAATATTAGATATTTTTTTCCCTTTCTTCTAGACCATGGCATAGCTTTGTGCACATGCCATTTATAAAACAAATGCAAAACACCATAGGGAAATGAATAAAGTTTCAAATGGCAAAATGTCAGCAGAAATACAAATTTACAGAGGATAATGTGATTATCAATGTTACTGGTATGCACTGAAACATAACCTCACCCTTTACAGTACACTGTATCTATCACACATTATTTTGAGCTTCAAAATACACAGTTCAAAAGTATACACATAAAATCTGTTATAAACCCTCCATTTCTTTGCCAGAAAGGTCAACCACCCAATAGGCTAAAAGTCAGCTCTCTTGCTTACCAGGTTTAAACACTCAAAAGCAGTAAGACTAGAATAGAGAAAAAAATTGTCATACACAGCGAGCAGCAAGATTTCTACAAATATCTGAAAAGATAAAGAACACAGAGATACAGATCACACACTGGTAAAACAGATAACAGCAAGAAAGATTATTTCTACCTCCTCAGGCTCTACAGAGTTCACAACTTGACCAAGTCAAAAATGTATCTTCAAAATATGTTACTGTGCTTATGCAGATCATCCTCCTAACATGGATGCAGTCATGATAATTTGCTGTGATACATTACAAGACCCCTAAGGACTTATTAGGTTTTCAAGATCCTGAGTCTTTTCTCTATGTGACAAGACAAAATACCTTCTGGTGTCAATAAGACAAGAATTTAATCTTACAAATGCACACAAAAATACACTTGAGTTGTGGGTCTGGTCTGGCTTTCTTTTTGGTTTTTTTTTTTGTTTTGTTTTGTTTTCGGTTTGGTTTGGGTTTTATGGTTTTTTTTAAATAAAATTCTTTTAGGACCAATTACTACAGTGCCAAGAAAATAAAAGAAATAAAAGAATCTTCTAGAGATTAAGCCAGTCTCTCTTTCACAATGGGATATTTCAAAAATAAAGAAGGTGCACTCTTCAGGATATTTTAGTAAATATTTCTTAGAACAGTATTTGTTTTACTAAAACTGTATTCCATAACCAAGGAAGAACAGTGCTTAACAAATAAACTGGGCTTCCTTGTTCAAAAAAAAAAAAAAGCACATTGTTTGCCGTAAAGAAACATTCAGATGGAAAGTATAGTGACAAGTCACTGTCACTTCCACCATTTTGGGGTTACCAAGGAAACTGTATTTTTAATAGCCTGGAGGAAAGTTGGAGGAAATATACACGGATAGTGAAATACTTCATAACAGATATTGTGTGACAGAGTATTTGCTGCAGCTTATACTGCTTTGCCAGAAATGTGGTGTCAGAAACACCACAGGGAACCTTTCCCAAGTTTCACAGAAATTTTGACACGATATATTTTCCTAGGGAAAGTAGGATAACCTTAAGCTGAGGATGAACAGACATGGTTTGCTTCCATTTTATTATGAACTTGCTATGATGTTATATATCCTCTTTTCTCTGCCTCAATTCTCCTTCAGCATTCAGACTACTCTACAACACTTTATAAAATGGTTGGAGAGTGTGGCATTGAACATCGGTGGAAATCCAATAGAAAGACAAATTTCAAAGGAAACCCCAAAAAACTTTGAGCACCCTCAAAGAAATAAAGAAATCTCGGGATAGGGAAATTCTCTAGCCCTCTACACTGCTTTTCATCATGCTTGAGTCGCCAATACATTAGCTACTAATCAGAAAACAATTTATTTTCCTGGATGCCAATTATGCACACATCACCATCTTTGCCATCCTATTTGAATTATTAAAACAAAATATTAAGAAAATCATTCATAAAAGAAAACTCATCCAAGCTACCCTACAGAAAGTAGCTACAGAGTATGCTTTCTTCTTTTCTCTTTCAATATCTTGAAGTATTCTGTTTCCACAGTAAACACACTGACATTAGCAGACAACTCAGTAATAAAAGGACTTAAAATAAAGAAAACCTGATAGATTCATTCACAGGAAAACTTATTCCATGTTAGAGACACAGATGCTAAATGCAAATGCTGAAAAATAACTGAGAGTTATTTTAATTTTAGTCTTACGATGCAAAACATCCACTCAGATTAGCAAAAAGAAACAAGGTTTTTTCAGCTCCAAGAGTAACAGGAACACAGTGCTTCATTTCCAGATGGATACAAGACAAATACTGAGTAAGTGGAAGAGAACTGTAAGTTACATGATCATTAAGTAAGGGTAAGAAGGACGAAACTGGAAAGAAACTGGCACCCAGGTTAGCAGGTTTTGTACTTGGCAATGCTCTCAAGGGTGTATAATAGGATATTGTAAATATCTGAAAGATATAAATCCCAAGGGGTTGCAGCAGACATAGTGATATGAACAAATCTTTGTAAAAGGAGTTGAATTTATCATACAGCTGGATTTACTTTGAATGAGGAAATCCCTAACTAGATTGTTCAGATTTCAGACACTGAAAGCACAGCTTTTTCTTGCCTCCTTTTCAGTACAAAATATTCCAAGAGATGTGAGCCCTCCCAAGTCCCCTTTATTGTTATGCCTATATACAAAAGGTTAAAAATTTGAAACTAACATTGGAAACTCCTTGATCTGACATTCAGACATCATCCTGCATTGAGGCAGAAATATAAATAAAATTCAGGGTCTATTTGCAAACAAGTTCCATAGCTGGTGAAATAACCCATCACCAATTACATGCCTCATCTAGTTGAAGAAAGGTAGGCTGACTTTACTAGGGAAGTGCAGCAACTTGAGCCTGCAGGGACCATTGATTCTGCATGTAAAATATGACAGCAGGCATATTATAAACTGCAACACAAATTTAAGATGTTAACAAATTATTCTTTTCCTTCTATCCCCATCACCTCTTACTCAAAGCATGTACTACATTGCAGATTGCAAATAATTTTAGGGGTAAGGGGTGAGAACATCTGGGTAAAATGATTGCCCTTTTTCTGTTTATGTTGACATTCACTCATTTGTGTGTTACCAGACTATTTCAGTGATCTGCTTCTAAGGAAAATAGTCTAGTTGTCTTCTGAATCTATTTCAGCTTTCCAGAGCTAACTGCCTTTTCCACCACATTATTCGGTGCTCTGCAGGTTTTAGTTTGCTTCATTTCTCTGGATTTAGGTTTTGTTGACTTAGTTTCTTCACTCATATTAGCACAGAGAAGGTAACGTTGTTAGTAGTCAGCCCTTTCCAGAACCAATGTATTTGGTATATTAATTTAAAAGCCATAAGGTGAATAAAAGTATTTTAGAGAAGCTACATATTGGACAGATCTTTTAAAAAGAGTAATAAAGCAGGATTCTAAGCACACAAATTTTGTGTTCCTCCCTCCTTTCTTGTCTTCTCTCTTTTATATGGATGCTTTTGTACCTAAGACCAGGTAAGCGAAGACGCCTCATTTTTCTGTAGCAACGCCGCCTTCTATTATTCAGATGCAGTAAAAAATGTCTACTGATATAAAAAAATAATCCATACCAACAAAGCATGAACTAGATTAATTTACTCATCCAGAATTCATTTAAAACTACCTTTCTGTTGCATATAGGTAAAACCTTACCAAAGGAAGGCCTTGTAAAATCATGGCCTGTTGCTTCAGCTAAGCAGAAAAGGACTATGGGAAAGTGACTCAGCTGTATTAGAGGTAGAAAAATAAGTTGTATAACCATCACATGTTCACATCGTGGTGTATGGTAGTTGGTTGAATTATGTTCGTTATGATTTAAAACTATGTAACTGATGAAGGCCTAACTGCTAAAAAAGGCCTGTTTTTTTGCAAAAAAAACAGCTCTCCTCTGCACCTGCCTGGGGACTCTGCGTCGCTCTGCTTCACACACCTTTCTTTAGTAAATCAAGTAGCAAGAGTTAAAGCATTCCCTATTGAATTGGTTCAAGTAGAAGTGACAATACAATCTCCAGGAAAGCATAGGAATGATTTCTACCCAAAAAAGGCACAGTCCCATCAGAGTCCCTCAGAGCTGTCAGGACAGAGCACCTGAACATCTCTGAGGTAGACACAAAGGTATCCGACAGTTTCTGTGGTACCTGGTGTTCCCTGTATGTGACGCTGTGATAAGCACTGTGCAGAGGCCATAGAACTCTGCTTATGGGGATTACCATACAGGATATTGCTTGGAGGCCCCTTCTCCTTCCTTTTTCTCCTACTTCTCTTCATTTTTAATTAGGAACAACAACAACAGCATCTCCAAGATAGTCAACCCAAGAGCCACTTGTCAGCCTATAACTTCAAAGGCAGCAATACTGGGATTTGTCACTTATACTTTGTGGGAAAAACATTAAATATTATAACATATGTATGGTTGGCCAAAATGTCATTCTGCAACTGTGATACACCAATTAGTGTCTTTACAAGTCCTTTTCAGAAAAACTTCTGCCTAAGACAGAAGAGCTCACATTCTACGTGACAGCCTTATTTGTTCCCCAGATACATGGCTGAACCTTTGCCTATATGAAAATTATTTCAGGGAGTTTGGATCTAACTATCAAGGGAACTGTGGCCTGTCTTCTTCACTGTTTAGGACTCTGCCAGTCTTTGTGTCATTTGCAGAATTTCAGTTCTCTTGAAAAAAACCCCAACAAATAACAAAAAAAAACCCTCATCCCCTGAATAGTTGATATGGGTCCCCAGTAGGAAAGAATTAATGAAAGGTAAAATAATGGATGCTCAGCAGTTTGAGTTTCTACCAAATATACTTCAGTACTCCCTACCAACTAATATGTATTAATGTACAAATTTCATCAGAATTTACGAATGCTTTATTAAAAGATGCATACCATTATCAATCAACATGATTCCTGAGATTTCCCTCCACAGAAATGAATATTTTACTAATCCACCTATAATCCTTCTGAAATGTTGGTTCAAAATGTCTTTGTTTTGTTATTAGTTGTCTAAAGTTAACAAGCCTGTTTTCTTAAACTTCTGCAAACAATAATTAATTCATATAGATATTACTGCAATTCTTCTCGAGCAGTGAATATTTTTAAAATGTGTACTTATTCTCTCAGGGTTCAAGGAAAACAAAATATTTAGTATCTTTTTATACAAATGTCTTTCTCTATGTCTTTGTTTCAATGCAAACATATTACTGCTTTGGTCCCTTTCTATGCCTGCTACATTATTTTAAAAAGGGTATGATGTGAAGCTGAGTTGTCTCAAAGTTAGTTCAAAAGTGCTAGGGCAACTTCAGTGAAAAAAACTATCTGCTGAATTTACACCCTGAATAACCTCATGGGTCACTTTCACTGTTTTTTTTAAAGATGTATCCATGCTGCTGAGAGTAAAAAAAACCCCAACAAAACAGTAATACATTCTGTGGTTTTGTAAGTTCCATCACTGAAACACACTCCAGGGCAGCAGGTGTACTAATGTGACAGAGGAGAATTTTTCTCATTAACTTCAGTGGTTTAAGTTAGAATAAGCTTTGACCCTACAGCATTATCTTCTAATCTTTAGATGAAAGCAGGAAAAGCTACTTATGATATACCAGGAAAGAGAAACAGATGTCAGCTGCTGACCACAAAACAAGTCTTTGACATGCCAAAAAAGGGGAGCGCTTTCCAGAAATTCCTATTAACTCTCACTTTAGAGCACATCTCTACTTGCATGAGCCCAAATATACAATAGATTTTTTTCATTCTGGGTTAAATGTAAACTCTAACCTGTTTCAATTCAGCCTCCACACAGATAAATCATTTTCTGCAGTGAAGGATTTTTCAAACTGATCCTATTTAAGAAATGTTATTGAACTTCAAAAGAAGAAGAATGTATCTTCAGCATCAATAACTTCAACAAACACCCTATTCTGCTGTCACAACTGTCGATTCTTTACAGCTTATGTGTTTGTGCTACCAAATATTAAAAAAAAAGTAACCAAAGGAAAAACATGTTCCTTGTTCAGACACTCTCTCACATATAAGCCATTCTTTTGTGCCTTTCTTTCAGCTGAGATCTCATTTCAGGAAGATAGATGGGGAATGAATACCACAGTCCAGCAACTATTATAAATATGTTTACAGAAAAAAAATAAAAACTTCCTGTGCAGACAAGACACTTCAGAAGCTTTTTGAAGACACTCTGTCAGACAATAGAATAATGTAAACAGTAGGTGAAGTAGATCTATGTTCAGGCCTGAAGTACTGCACAAGGACATCCTATTTGTCCTCAGTAACTGACCTGTGCCCAAAGGCAACAGCTGTCCTGAGGCACGCAAGCAGAACTTCTTTTTTGTGAATGCACATAAAAACATGTATTTTAACGTTAGGAAACACCTGCTGCCACAGCTACCAAATTCATAGAAACAGTCATTCAGCCCAGTATAGGTTTTATTTCTTGGCTACCCTCAAAATAACATGTGAAAAATCACTGATGTTCTACACTTGTCTCAAAAACAAACAAACAAACAAAAAATTTTGAATGAGGTACCTGGGCTTCCATATGAACCTGTTTTTTGAATTCCCATATAAAGCCAGAAGCCTTTACCATATTAAAACACTACCAAGCTAGAAACAGCAGATGAAACTCTGCGATGTACAGGCTCAGCCTATAGGTAGGACTGTTCTGACTTGGCACAAGAGTGCCAAGTGTCACTATTATCTGATTTTGCCATTAGTGTTGGAGAAGGAGCATGTTTGTCCCCATCCTTGATGGAATGGCATGGTTACAAGGAGGCTCATCAAGGCTGCTTAACAAGAGCTTGTTGAGAAGAGCACCTTGTTACATAATCACCAGCCATGGATGGAGATACAGACTGGGCTTGAAGGGTTCACACACCTTTTATGTTATGGATAGATTTTAATAATGTCTATGTTTATTCTGCCTTCCTTTAGTATGTCTAGATGAGAAATAAAATAAAATAGAAAAGTAATATGATAGTGACAAAACAGGCAAATACTGTCACTGTTTTTCTGTACTTAAGTCAATAAACTGGTGAAAAACTGTTTCTAGAGGCTCTGTTTCCATCATTCACCCTCCAGTTGGCATCAGTGATAGTCACAATGTTAATGCCAGCCTGGCAGTAACTTTGGTGTTTCATTTCTCTACAATACAGTTTTACAGAATTTGTGTCAGCAATACAGTAACTTGTAATGGCAGAGACCACAAAACATTAGGGTTTAGTTTGACATACCTGTGTATTCCTCTGTGTTTTCCTTTAGGCCTCCCAGATACTACTCACATATGCACCAGGAAAAGGTACAGTTAGAGGCAAAGCAGAGCCCCTGAGGATCAGGACCATTAGTAGTAAGTGATACTTGTAAGTAACAAATCAATGATTTAAAATATGGATTCAGGGGAAACAGCTTTTGAATACTGGGACAGAACTCATTTCACAAAATTCATTTTTATCCCATCAGCTCCATTCAGATAGATGCCATCTTTCCTGCTACTAAAGGTACCTATACATTCTTATGACCACTAGCTCTGACAGCTCTTTTGAGAACTATTTCTCCCAGTACATCATTATAAGTTTGCCTTTAAAATGAGTTATAAGTATCTAAGCCTGGAATATGCTAGACTGGCAGTTAAGGAAGTTCAGAGGAAGAGAAAAAGGTGCTAAGCCTGTCAGGCTGAGACAGCGGAATGTTATGAATGCAGTTACCTAGCAAATCTGTCACAGGAGCAAAAAGCAGCCATCTTCTTGAATTCCACAGTAAATCTGAGTGTGGAGTATTTCCACTAGAAAAAAAGTTTAGAAGCTTTTTATTGAGACCAATTGAGAAATTGAGAAATTATTACATGGTAAGCCCAAAAATGTCAAGGTCAGGTAATTATTTTGAGAAATATTTCCAGTAAAATTTTCCCTCCATGTTTATAAAGGAGCCAAAATAGCACAAAATGAAAACTTTGAAAACTACCTAAGAAGCCAAGGATTGAGGTTCATGTAAATATTCAGTACCAAAGTTTGAGCTTGAATAACTGAACATGAATGCATAAAACATCCAGGATTTTTTGCTTCAGTGCACGTGTATCTGAATAAACAATCTCTTTCAGATAATACACATTGTCTGACTAGAAACAGAGTAGGTCAGGGTAACAAATGATCTTTTTTTTATTGTAGGTTTAGTATATACTTGCCCTGCTTCCAGCCAGGACAGGGTTCATCTTTTCCAGGGAACATGGATGGCTAGGACAGGGATACCACCCCACGTCAATGCCAGGGTGAGGGAAATCAACTCTCTTCCAATGAGAACAGTTTCCTTCTGGTCAAGAAAAACGTGGCATGGGAAGATGTCTGGTGCTGTTTATTCTTACGGGCTCTGCGGTGAACATTCTTGCATATGAATCACTTATCTCTTTTGTACACTTTTGTTATTAATATTTTTGCTGTTACTGTTTGTTTTCTTATCTCACTGCTATTTCCAGTAAATTGTACTTATCTCAACCCATGCTCTTTGCTTTTTGTTCCTCCAGCTGGAGGGGGAAGGGCGAGTGGGGCATATTTTTTTTTCAGTGGGAGTACTAAATTGGAGAATCCCATTCCTAAACCACAACACTGTTAAATTATTCATGTTAAACCAGTGTAAATAGATGATCACAGAAATCTCATTTCAACGAATCTCTTTGCTGACGGCCTCAGTAAACCTTTCAAAATCTTCACAGCTATAGAGAATACAAAATCCTTTCCCCGATGGTGTTTTTTCCAGATAAACACATTTGTACATGACACACATCTGGGGAAAACAAGCCTCAGACAATAGATTTAATCCCTTACTCTCTCCAGGCTTCAAACTTCATTCACTACAAAACAATTGGAAGAAAGGCCAGTCAACCTGCTAAGGGGAAATATCCAGCTCCCCAGCAACTGAAGGACTGGTAGATGAGAAAGAAATGTGCACATTTGGGAAGGAGCATGGCTAAGAAGATTTTGATTTCCTAATGGTTTTCATCTAGAGCTAGAGGTGCACAAGTAGGAAAGCATGTCTGGCTTATAACATAACAGCAAGATGCTGGCACTTTTTTGTGGTTAAGTTCTCATTTCACACACTCTGCAAAATCCTACATGGCAATACATTGCTCTCCCACCTTTCTATAGAATTAAATGTGGTAAAATTGAGCATTAGGCCCTTTCAAAATTTTCATATCAAAGTGCTTTAAATGAGAGATGAATTATACCATCTGGCTTAGGGAATTCAAATTACTTCCCACTCACGTTTGGTATTTAACTATAATTAGACCAATCTATCTGAAACTTTTCACTAGATAAACAAAAATGCCATTACACCCTTGTCCTGCATTTCTGTCCTTGCACATCATGATGCAGTCCTTAAAGTACAGAGCTTTTGTTCCCTTGTCATCCATAGAATATTTTCACTAGCAGAAGTTGGATATCTGAAACAAAACATCTTTTCTAAACCTCCTATTGGCTCCAAAGAGGAGTAGGATGAAACTTCCCATTCAATGCAACTTCATCTCCCTGCAGCAGAACAGCCTGGGGGATAAAAAGTCCACGGAACTCTGTTAGGTGTTGATCTGAGAAGGACTGTAGTGCTGATCTGCAGCTGAAGGGACACACGCTGCCCACCGACTCCAGAAGTGGCGTGTGGTAACAAATGTGGATCCCACATGTTACCGTCCATTTTTAATTTGATTTTACAGAACACCCACATTGACACAGCAAGAATGATTATAAATCTTCCTGTAATAGAGAATCATTGCTTCTCTGTGTATATATTCTAGACACCACATAGAGTCATTTGCCAGTAACTTCATTACAGGGCATTTCCAAATTAACAGAGGAAGAGTGATTTTATTTTAGACTCTTTTTAGACTCTTTTTTTTTACAGCAATTCAGGTGTAAAAATGTGAGAACTTACTAATTATTATGTGTTTAGAGGATTAGTTAGACTTCTTTTTCTTACATTTGACAGGCAATTCAGCTTTGAGAGGCTGTGAAGTCTTCAACAATAAAATGTTCCTCTGCATTTTGTCATTAATTTTTTTTTTTACTGCAAAGCAAGTAAAAGTTTCCTAGACCCATTAAGGACTTCTTTTTTCAGGATGATAAAAGGATTTAGGAATTTGCTTTCTTGCCTGTCCAATGTTAACTCACCAAGATACTATGGGGGAGACTGAGGTTCAAGATTAGCACTAAAAAATATCTAAGGTGAAGGAACATGATCTTAGAGGAAACATAACCTGTATCACCTAGATTACAAGGAATTTATTAAATGTATCCTATAAGATTTAGAGAATAAGGCAAGACTAACTTTTACTCAGGACATTTTTCTGTTCTTTCTCAGACAAAAATACTATTTACAAGACAATGAGGAATTATTTTCAAATTGTGTAAAGATTTCTGTTTTGCTTCTGAATCACAAAATCTTGCAGAGAATAGGCCAAAAAAAATCTGGTATCCCATCAATCATCCTTTTCCATGGAAATAATACAAAAGGAGTTTCTCTTATCCTTAAGCTGCCACATCACATTGTAACTATTCACTTAATCAGAGACCTCGCAGCATGCTGCCAGCCCCAGTCCCTGCTGTCACAAGCAAATATGTCTTTTTCTGTCAGAAGTGTGGAGTTACTCAAATCCTGATTCTCTTTACTGCTTAGTCACAATAACCTTTCTTTCCAGACAGCTAACATACAATAAATATTTAAGCTACCTGACAAAGACAGACAGCAGAAAAAAAATAATTTAAAGATTTCTCCAGTGGTTTCATTTGTACTGGCGAAAAAACTATTATTGAGAGTCCTCGTGTGAAAGAAACGAGGAGAGGATTCCTTTCTCCTGAGACTGGGCTTCCTAGTGACATTTGCTTCAATATTTCTGGGTGAAATCCAAATTACTTTTGCAAGTAGTCCAATGAAACTATAGATATCTGTTCCTGAATGGTGAAACTAAATGAAGCTTTTAATCCCAGATTTATTTAAAGGTCAGACTGGTAGTGAAATAAATCAAGCAGCAGGAAAAAGAAACTAATTACTAAAGCCATTAGCAGACAGGATGCATAGACACAAAACAATGACATGGAAAACTTTGCAGTAACTTCCATGAACATGGAAATGGTAAAACATCACAACTTTTTTTTACTAAAAGAAGAAAAAGCTAGATCAACAAAAAGTATTGAGTAAAAATAATGAATTAGAATAAAGTTTCATTGAACAGCAGTGATCCACAGCCTGTAGTAATCCTTGACAACAGTTTGCTTGTATTCTTGAGTTAAGAAAAATAAATGGTATGTGTTACACAGAACAGTCCTACTTTCGGGAGAGGGAAGTCTTGAGAGCATATTCATATCAACTTCTGGCCTATCAATTCAAACTTCTTTCAATAAATCTCATCTTCCCCCTGTATCCTGTCCCCAATAAAACTCCCTTCTCCCCAGAAAAGTAATAAAAAAATTATTCTCTGGAATTCACCGAGGGCCAGCAGAAACTGTCATCAAATAGGAACATGTGTCCGCTTTACGTATGAAACGGTTACTCTGATCTGCACCACATCAACACATGGATGGCTCAGAAAGATCTTGGCTCCATTTCAGTAAGTGCTACCTAAATAATGAGGGCCCTAAATAATGCACACTGTTTTCCAACACTGTCTAACAGGAAACAAGTGAGGAAGAAGGGTTGACATGTACTATCACTCCCTACAACTCCCTGAAGGGTGGCTGTAGTCAGGTGGGGGTTGGTCTCTCTCTCCAGGCAGCAACTGACACAATGAGAGGACTCAGGCTTAAGCTGTGCCATGTGAAATATAGGCTGGATATTAGGAAAATGTTTTTCACAGAAAGGGTGATAAAGTACTGGAATGGTCTGCCTGGGGAGGCAGTGGAGTCACCATCCCTGGATGTTTTTAAGAAAGGATTGGAAGTGGCACTTGGTGCCATGGTTTAGTTGAGGTGTTAGGGCTGGGCTGGACTCGATGACCTTGAAGGTCTCTTCCAAACTAGTGATTCTGTAAATCCCATCTAAGATCAATGATGAAGAGTGAATAGAAAATATTTTTCTTATTTCAGTTTCACAGAATTACAGAATGACTGAGGTTGGAAGGGACCTCTGGACACCACTTTGTCCAAACTTCTGTTCAAGCAAGATCACCTTGAACAGGTTGTCCAGGAACATGTCCAGGTGGCTTTTGAATGCTTCCATGGATGGAGATTCTAACACTCCTGTACGTTCATTTCAGAAAAATTGTGTTCACTAGAAAATTTATGAAGTTGTTTTTAAAATGATGCAAAAAGGAAAATAAATAGTATTTTGTTTTTTCTTTTTTTAATTTCTAATGAAGACTAAATTTTAGCCAGAAAGTTTTGTTGTGCTTTTAAATTGTTTATAGGGTCAAAATTTTAACAAGATTAGTGGTCTATATGATCAGGAGAAAAACTTCAATACAAATAGAACATCAATAGGTTTTTCCAAGTTATTGCATAGCACACATATAATATTTAATATATGTACACTTGTGCAGTACTTTGCACATTTTAAAAGCAAAATGGGAAATTATGTAATTAAATTTTACCAAAAAATCTGGAACATATGCCATATAATAAGGACTTACTGCAATTATTTCTTCTTATTGAACTCTGTTTAGAAATAAGGTCTTAATGACTAAATATCTACATGCCAAATCATTAATTTCTGGTGGACGACTATGAAAGAACAAGTCTTAAGAACAAACTAGTGTAAAACATCACCACTACCATGTAAAAAACCTTTGCCCACTACTCTTCAAGCCAACAAGTAAATGCAAAAAGGAAAGACAAAAAAGGGAAAAAAGCCCAAACAAACATGTTTTAAGGAAATTTTAAAATTATTTCATGGGTAGAGTCCTGTATCAAAGGAAACAGCTTCCGAAAAATGCATATAAAAGAGCACATCTGAAGGCAGTACTAATCATTCTCTTCCATGAATCCTTCTTCTCTTCCACAAATCAACACATCTGGTCTTATAAATAATTCCCCATAGAAAATAAGGAGCCTGAAAGAGCTACATAAAAACAATTAACTCAGAAACTTTGGGGAAAGATCTGTCTCCTTTCCTTGAAATGTCCCTTTGGGGACATAAATGGGATTCAAACCTAGCTGAACTTGGCCTTGTCCCTACATACACACTGTGCACACTGAGGAAACGTACTTAATCTGTAACAGGCAAGTGCCAAATGAGAAAATTCTGAGGACTGACTCTGAGATGAAAGAATTTTGGCAGCTCTTAAAAAATTTTAGGTCTGGAAAATGTATGAGAAGGTTTCCAGGTGAGATTTGCAGTGTTTCCTAGTGTTAGCAACGTTAACAATAAATTCATGTTAGTTACAACACTGCTGGCATAGTCACTATGGCTTCCATTATGAGATTTGGCAGGTGGTAGCAAGTGCAGTTTTAAATTAAATTAAAGTAACTATGAGATACAGGTTTTGTACGTACACATTTCTCCCTCTAGAAAAAAAAAAAAAAAGAAAAAAAGAGAAATAAAAGATTAAAAAATCTCTTAAAGCTGCCGTAGCTAAAAAGGCATAAATTACTTCTTACCCAGTAATAATAAAAAAAAAAAATTAAATAAATGAGTTTCAAATAATTTGAAATTAGCATTTAACCTAACAGGATTGACATGAAAAGCTAGGTTCTAACAGGAGTGCAGTATTAAATAACTTCTCATGAAAAAAATAAAATTACATTTGAATTGCTGTAAAGGTCTTTTTCTTCACAACCATGTTAGAGTAAATTATCAGTGACTCCTTTATGTCAGTCAAATGCTGTTAATGTCAAAAACCTTGGTGAAAGAAAGCTCACTATTTTTACATCCGATCTAAACATGAGCAAGAACTTTTTTACTGGTGAGTGAGCCCTGGAACAGATTGTCCAGAGAGGGTGTGGAGTCTCCCTCACTGGAGAGCCATATGGACACAACCTGTGCCACGTGCTCTGGGGTGACACTGCTTGAGCAGGGAGGCTGGACCAGATGACCCCCTGTGGTCCCTTCCAACCTGGGATTCCCAGCCCATTCTGGGATTCTATGTAATTCTTTTACACAGAATGCCAATTCCAGCCAATAGGTCACGTAATATTTTTTTCCCTGAGGATCCAGATATCTGTTTCCCAGTCCTGTTTGACAAGTAAAGGGTAATAAGCCCCTCAGGAACTCTTGCCTACCACCAAGTTTCCTTTGAAGAATTTACAATTAAAGTCAACAATGGCAAGACATACAACCTAATTATTTGGACTTTTATAATGAATTTGACAAATTTCCACTAGATAAGCTTCCTTTCAAGGAACATTTCAAAGAAAAAAAGTGTAACAGCAAAGAGGTAGTATAAGAGGGGAAAAGAATAGTGTAAACTTTTCTGAGTCAATTGCTAATTCTCAAGGAATATGAATTAAGCCATCTGCTGCAGCACAAATCATATGTGAAGAGTCTTTTGCTTAAAGAGATCTATTGAGCATATGAAACACTGAGACCAAGAGCAACCTTGGAGCATCCTGACTGCTATTGTAACTCCTAGAAGAGTGGAATTTAGTCACAAAAGGATAAAATGAAGGTTTAGAACAGATGCAGATGCATGGAGAATTGATTTTTGCAGCAGACAGATATTAACTGTGTTAATTTTCAGTAGATAGTAGCTTAAAGAGAGTACAACAATGATCAGGCTCTTCACAAAAAAAAAGAAGTCTAGCCACTAAAATCACATTTAAAAATGGGAAAAAGATTACAGTTTAGCTGAGTAAGAAGATATACAATTGAAAGTCATACCTGCTCTTTTTGTCAGGACCAAGACAAGGCCAATTCTTCAGAGCAGGCATTGAATGCTTTCTGACCCTGCTAAGATGCCACTTGAAGGCCAACTTGTAGGTCAGGAGGAACATGTTAAAAAAGTTCTAGTTTGGTTCTTTTCAACAGCTTCAATAAGGAAAGTCAGGATCTACCATGTTTTCATAGTTTGAAAAAGGATTAGAAGTCACTTTCTGGAAGCAATAAACCTGAGCAATGCCTAGAAGCATATTTATAGAAATAAATTTTCTGAAAAAAAAGGACATTCTTATAGATGTCATTAATGGCTGTTGATATTTTTGTTTACGTGTGTGTGTAGTCCATGTGTTGACCTTCTCAATCTATTTTAGGGAAGAAATGGCAGTACCTTGTCTAAAACCAGTAACTGGTCTGGTAAGATTGAGAGGAAAGGGCCAGATCAACACTACAAATAGACCATACCCTGAACAACATGTTGTTGTAGGGGACAAAAGGAAACAGTAACTATTATCATAACCACTAATCATTTACATTTGTTTCCCTCTTTACTTTCTGCCAGGTAGTGTCTGCTAGATAGCACTGCAACGTACCTTTACTAAATCACAGCTGCGTGATGGTCTTCCACGGGGTAAAGGCAAAGCTCAGTGGACATCTGTTCCTTTGGTTCAATGCATCACATCTTAGATGCTCTGCTATTCTTATACTGAGTTGATGATTATATTTTGTGGCATGTGAAATTGGTCCTACAGAACTGAAGGGAATGGAAGAAATTATACTGCAGCATATTAACACACAAACACTCAAAAAAAAATTCACATGTTGAGAGTTATCCATTGCAATCACTGTCTTAAGGGGGAGTGACTGGAATTTCTTCCTATGAGAAAAATGTAGCTTTGGCAATTTACAGATGTTTGCTTCATGAGCTGGTGTAATCCCAGAAGTGTTTAAATTAAATGTTGGTTACAGATTGATGCAGACAAAGATCACAAAGAGCTGTTAGTTAAAGTACAAAGGAGTAAGAGCGGTGTGAGGCTTTCTCACTCTCAATGTGTTACTCTTTTCTGCAATTCTGTGTTAGCAATTTATTATTTTTTACACTTCTGCCTTGTTTTCTTCTCCTGTTTAGAATATTTTTTATTTTTTTTAACAAGAGCTGGACCAAGAATGCTTTAGAAAAATTAGAAACAAACCTTACAAGCACAATACTTATTTCTTTTTGAGGTAAGATAAAATGGTAGGGAAAAGCAGCTGGCTATTTTGGGCTGGTACAACCAGAAGAAATGGAAAGTTGACACACCTGACAGAGAAATATACAATATACTGACAAATATCTTTTGTGAAGATGGAGTACAGGCACCAGAGTGGCCACTGCTGTGGGACTATCCAGTCTCTATAACCTCCCTATGCCAAAAGAGGAAAATCTTTCCCTTTCTCCCACCACACTTGGGCCAGCATGAGCAGCAGCACTGCCACAAAGCCCTTCAGCAGGCACACGCAGCTCCCCTTCAGCAAACACAGTCTGTGTACAGCCGAATCCTCTGCGGCCAGGTCCCAGCACAGCTGAGCCACCAGGGAGGGCAGCACAGAGGTGAGCTGTGCCAGGCAGCAGAGGTTTCCAAAACCCTGCCCTGCTCATGACAGCACTGTTCACTCAAGGGACATGCAGACTGCACAGCAAGGTTCCTGTCTGCACGTAGAAAGACCTATTTCTGTACAGCAGCAAATAATAGGAATTCTGTGCCATTTCATTCCTGCTATTGAAGATTATTAGGCCTTTTTTTCCCCATTGTTACGTAATGGTATTCGAGAAGCAGTGGAGTGGGAGACAATTTAATACAAACTGACCTCTAATTAACAGTAACAGACGTGTTACAGATTTGAAAGGGGAAAAAAGAGAGCTTCTTTCACTCATTTTCTCATTATAATTGAAATCTATGTATGGCCAGACAACAGCTAACCAGGTAGCTAGTGCTTATGGTGAAAGTCAGATCTATGAATCATAGAAGTGATTTGAAAATTAGGGGATCTACTCATTACCTCTTTGGCCTTAAGACATCCCTTGTGTCAAGCCTGACATTTTTTTTTATCTTTACAAAGCTGATACAGGATATTTACATAGAAGGCAATACTTTTTCTGCTATTATTGCTGATTCAAATGAAAGTAACTATGCAGCAAGATAAAATAGTAACACCGTTTCCACTACATGAAAATCAAGCTATCTTAATGGACAAGAGATACAACTGCCAATGGCATTATTTTACTTTTATGTCAGAATCTGAGTAAATTACCATTAATATAAACAAAAACTCTGGGCACTTCATTGTACTGAGTCAAGCAAGCACTTGTAATGGATATACTGAAGTACATCTGGACAAACAGCTGCTATAAAACTCCTTCTGAGGAACGACAAGGTGTCAGTAATGTCCTCAGCTTCTGGGCTGCTTAATGGTGCAATTCCTGCAGATGCCACTGTGGGAACTGAACTCATCTCAGCATTTATGCATAATTCCTGATGTGAAGATATGCTAGAAGGCTGTATAGCCTAATAAAAACAAATGTGGTGAAATTATGAGAAGAAAAAGCAACATGAGCCATGAACTTAGAATCCTCACACTTTTTAATTCAATGACAGGATCAGTCAGCTACTCAGATACATAGATGCTGTCCCAGTGCTATCACATTCTAATGTTTCTCCTGCCTTCCTTTCCTTTGAACTTGACGTACTTTCAGCATTACTATCTCGGGTTGTTTTTTGTTTTGTTTCATTTTGGGTTTTTTTAAAATTAGGAATTGTCTTCCCATGAGCAAAGATCACATTCAGCCACATTTTCAAGGCATAAATTAAAACTATGGGTAAGTTTTCTTTAAAAAATTATTAAGAGTAATCAGTCAACTAAATCATGCATTAGAAGCTGCTGTGTCTTCAAAAGAACCTCCTTCCTATATTCTGGCAGGATTTCTAGGGACAGATCCTAGAGTTCTTACTGCTGAACTAGGTAGTAGTCCTGCTCAACATTTGATTTCCATCTTTCACTGAAAACTAGTCTATGTTTCCAAAAACATGGGGAAATTGAGGGAAACAAGTTCACTTGCACACGAAGAAATACAGACTGGTACCATCCTCTTGTGCTGCTTGCAGTGTCATTTCACACTGCACATGCTCTGAGTTACACTAACCTATAAACTGGTGAGATCCACTGGGTCACAATTAATCACAATGATGGCACAGCACAGAGATGCTAGCTTTGCACAAATCTTCATCGTACTAAGCAAATGTGAAAACTTCCCAACACTAAATAAATACATAAACTTCCCAGAGATGCATTTGTTTTGTTCAGGTAGCTGCCACAGATGTACAGCAGTAAGAATTCTTAAGCCAGTTTTAACCATTTCATACTCAATACTAAAATGTATGTCTCCTACAAACCGAGCATGGTTTTTAAAGTAATTTTTTACTTTGGGTGAATTGGCTTGGATTTTACTGGTGGCATCTGTAAAACCATCTCTAGGTTTTGTTTACTTCAATAATGAATGCTTACAATAAAAAAACAAATAAAAACTTCACCCAACAGATTTTTGATTAAAGCATGTTTCAGTTCCTTAACACTAATGCAGCACAATGGAATTAATGTGCATTAATAACATTTACTGCAGAAGTATAATAAAACTGAACAAGTTCTGAAGATGTTTTGCATAATGCACACAACCAAGCAAATGTGACTTACAGTGTACTTTCAAAGAACTGCATTATTCTTAAGAAAGAAGGAAAAGGAATCATGGCATTGTGACTGACTGCAAAAATGGATTTTTCTTATACATTGCTACTGCCAGGTGTTTTTTAAAACAAGGAAAAAGCTCAGTAATCCTTACTAGCTTTCAAACAAAATCAATATATTTTAATAGCTAATACTCTCTTCTTACACCCCAGACTCGAGAAATCTTCTTGTGGCCCTCCAGCCCCCTCAGACATATGGAATCAATCAGAAGCATTACATTTACAGTAGAAGAGATCCAATCTCCTCTTCTTCACAGAGACCAAAGACCAGCAGATAATCTCACAGAAACATGTCAGAATGTTAAGTCTGTGAAGTAAATAAACTACGGAAAGGAATTGGAGAGTTTTCCCAAAAATGTGTTTTTAACATCAATGACAAGACCTCTAGTGCAGCCGCCTCAGTGCCTTGTGATGGGTCCAGTCAGCTCTTTCAAAATTACACTTGCCTGATGAGCAGAATAATAATCCTTCCTGAGTTGGAAGGATGTGTATTAATCCTTTTTTTTTTTTTTTTTTTTTTTAATTCAGCAGACTGCTGGATGCTCCACAGGTTTACAAAACAGCTGCAAATGTCATGGGCAGAGAGTGTGAACAGGTGACCTCTCTGTTCATCTTGATTTTAACTGATAAATTTCAACCACCTTGGTAAAAATGGTTACAGGCATGAGCATCAGTTTTGTGCATATCCCTGTCTGAAGTTTTAATCAAATTTTTCTATGGAATTGTGTGGAAAGCTGGTGAAAAAAACATAAAATGTCTTGCTAACTAATTATTACTAACACTATGGCATGGAGATTCCTTTCAAAAATAGGCATACGTATTTCAATTGTAAAACTCACCTTCAAGGAGACACATACTGTGCAGAAGTCTCTTTTTTCAATTAACATCTGAAACACAACAAAAAATTCAAGTGGAGGTGTCATCTTTTAGGCTAGGCAACTCTGTTTCCCATCCTTGCTCTGTTTCCTTAAATTCAGAGTAATTTTTACTGCCTTTTGACTGGATGAATTAACAAATTAGCAAACTGCACCAGTCCTGCCCAGCAAGTACAGTGACACTGTGTTAACAGAAATCCAATTGTGACAAAAGGTTTAATTCAGCATGTCCAGAATTGTATATGCCTTCAGGAGGTGGCTGAGTTTTTAAAAACTTGGTGTTTGAATTACTCACCGAGTGGTACCTGGTTAAGTTAGAGATTCTTCCAATCCATTGTATTCTTCTTCATGGTAATACCAATCTCTCTTCACACAGGAACTTGCTGACAAACTACTTTACTGTCCACTGCACTCGCTGAAATGAAATTGTGAATGATTTGCGACCAATATACTTAAATTAGCTGAAAAAACAGTAAAAAGAATTACAGTATTTCAAATAAATTTTGCTGCCACAGCTTTATTTAAATCCAGTTTTCAAAAGCTTCTTGTAATTAGAAATATATTCACTGCTTTCACAAAGAATCTGTAAATAAAAATACATTTTGATTTCCTATGAAGCATAAAGCTAATCCACATCCCGATAAACTTCTATTATTCTACCTGGGCAGGGGAATTTTTAAATAAGAATAAAAGAAATCCAGTTCTTGCCCATGTGCACAAAACAGGCAAAAAATTTTCCTACTATCATTATGATCCATCTTCCTCAGTCCTGTACAATAATGCAATTTCCATACAAGCAAACTAACGACACTAATTAATTTCCTTCTAAACTAAACACATCTGTGCCTCAACCCAAAATATTCCTTTCAAACACTATAGAATATTTTATTGCACTGAGTTTGGTATTCCTTACTTTTCAATGAACTGAGATCTTTAATTCCACACATTCTCAGAAGAGCACAAGGATTAATCACTATGTCTGAAAATCTCCAAATTTATATCACGATCTTTGCCTATCTATAAATACACGTGCAGAACTGTAAGATCAAGAAACAACAACAAATGACAGCAACACTAAGTCAAGGGCTCCCTACTGCTTTCTGCATGACTGTAGTCATAAGGACAGACATGTGTGCAAATTCTTGCATTTTATGGAAAGCAGGAAAAAGCTTCTGAATGGTTCAGGTATTTAGTACATTTCTGTTAACAGCCTTTGGCTTTATTTATTCTAGCTGCTCCTGATTTCCTGCATTTCTTTAATGCAGGAAAGAAGTGCACAGTGAAGTAGTTTCCAGTTCCTTTGGTATCATGAAAGGTAAGCAACACCACTGTACTAATCCATAGAGAGTTACCTATGTTTTACAAAACAAAAGTATGTTTTCAAGGAAAGACTTACACTGTATCTCAGCCTCTTCTCTGGCTTTTCCTCAGGAATATGTAACAATTCAAATGTCGTTGTTGCTGTTTTAGTTTTGGACCACAAAAATTACCCAGAATTATCCATATTCCACACTGTCACTGTTCTTTAGTGAATTTAACTATCTTGACTTACTTCTGAATTTATGCTAAGTAGCTTTATTACTCAGGGACTAAATGCATCTATACTCCTCTTTCAGTTCAGTGGGGAATTTTCAGGGAAGAAAGAATATAAACTTCTTTCAGGCTCTTCTGTATGACAGTTGTTTTCAGAAAGGTCTTCATACTGTAATCCCTTTAGACAAAACACATTATGAATTCTCTTTAATTCTCCTAATATCACAAGTTTTAATGAAATGCATTTTCAGTTTGTCATCTAATAACCACTTGTCACATACAAAAAATTCCCCACAACAGTACTTACTGTATCAGCCAATAATGACAACACATTTTCTTTAGCTTCTTTATTTAAAATCAGTTTATGTATCAGTGAATATCAGCCATAAGAAACTGTTCTCTGACAAAATCCCACTATCAGAATGGTAAACTCTTAACTATCTTTATTTAAGAAAATAACACAGCTATGCCCCACAAATTATGACAGAGCTTGAAAAGAAGTCTCTCTCTCTTTCTTTACTATGTAATGAAGAGAATGTCATAAAAGTACATAACAAAGCTATAGAAAAATCAGGGAAATTACAGAAAATCAGAAGCTCCCTATGTGTTTTGTCCTATTCAAATATGTTTTAATGGAAACAAAACATTAATGGCTTTATTCAAATAAATACATATTTTAATCGGTAAAATGCATCTGAAACATGATTTCTTCCTGATTCTAAATTTCAGACTATGTGGAAAGTCAAAATGATGGGCTATACTTGACAAAGGTTGGTTACAAGAGTTTTTATTTTGCAAACTATACAGAAACAGTAAAAAAGAAAATGCATTATACTTTTCAATATTACATAAGATAAACTTTAGATTTAGTATTTACTGTGTAGAAATTAATTCAAATAAGAATCTGATTTTCCTTTTATTAATGATGGGAAATCAGTGACTCATTTTTAAATTATACAACCGGTAATAATACATTATACAGGTCATGTCAGTTTTATTGTGGGCAGAAACAAACAGATAGGATATGAATGAAGATGGTGGAGTCCCAAAATGTCTACACAATTAATTAACATGCTAACATAAATACAGTGATTAAAGTAATTTTCTCTACAGTCAAATCTTAAGTGCTACTCTACACAATAAGTATAATCTAGACCACATGGTAATTACAGAATAATAGGAAGAAAATTAAAATAATCCATTTTCTTCATTCCAGCAGCAGTACCTATACTGGTATTAATTTGGTAATTGGGTGTGCTTAGCTATTGTCTAACATCCTATACTGGTATGCATGCTAAAACCTCTCTAGTTCTATTTTGCAAGGCACCTTTACAATACGTTCTATAAGTTTCTGCACTAGTAACAGAAAACAACATGAATTAAGATAAAGAGCAAAACCATTTCCTGAAATAAGAAAATAAAAAGCATCATTATACATTTATTAAAAACTACCTTGGGGCAAGTGACAATACTCTGAAATACAGTCATGTATAAAGGTAATACAACTTTAAGCAAATCTTTTTCCCAATGTAAATATTTTACGCTAGTCTGATTAGAGAGAAATACAGAGAAACCACAAAGGGTGAAGCAATGATAAAGTAAATAATGATAAAGCTTATATGACCTTTACAAGAAACCAAAAAAAAGAAGGACAAGGAAATTTTAGTATTACAGAACTGGTGCTTGTCCATGCTACTGCTTTTGAAAAATCCTTTCAATAAGCTAGCCATTTCCTAATAAAAAACATAACTACAAATGCAAACCCAAAGGAGGACTTTGCTACAGTCTTCCCTCCTGACTTTTCTCCATACCTTTGGTTAATTAAAGGCTGGTTCAGATGCTACTTGTGCACCAATGTTTTTCTACTGCAATATATTTCTGATTCATTACATGGAAAATTGCAGGGCCTAAAACACTGACAAACTGAAGTTAAGTCACAGTATGCATTCTGGAGAGGACATGCACAGTTCCAAGTAAGGTCAAATATTTTTTTCAGCAGAATTTTGAAGAGACTGGTTGCTTTTCTAGTGTGTTTTGCACATACATATATTTTCAGTAGCACATAACATTTTTTTCTTCAGGCTAGAATTCCAATGTGTTTTCTTCAGCGAAACGGCATTTAAAAACTCAAAAGCACATGATATAATTATTCTTATTTAAACAAAAAAAGTCTATGACTCCATCTGCAATGTTTGAAATAATCATACAAAATATACATATTTGTTAGAACCCTTTTGATCTTGGAGAGCAAAGGGATTTTATGAAATATCATCTTGTGAAATTTAGAAAGGTACAACATAGGGGCATCTTAATATTATCAAATATAACCATCATGATCATCGTCATCATCATCATCATCCCCTTCATCTTCATCATCATCTTCAATTTCATCTTCATCATTCATTATTTCATCTTCATCATCTTCATCATCTGTCCATTCATGGAAATCACCAGAGGCAAAATCACCTGAAGTCTCTAAATCGATAGCTAAAAAGGTATGATAGTTATAGAAAAGACTCACAAAACACACTATATTTTTATAGTATATTTTACATAATCATATAACAGGCACACCAGAACATTTACTTTCAGGACAACTACAGAGTGTTACATAAAAAAAAAATATAAATAATATGAAGATTCTTTTGTCATAAAAAAATTCACCTCAATATTGAATTAATTTCTCAATGTTAACAAAAGGAGACAAATTGTATGGATTTGTAGAACTATAATGTGTTCTAGGACCAACTGAAAAAATTTAAGTCCGACTTACAGATGGCAATAAGGACTACTGATAACATACCCTGACTATTGTTCACTTCTTACACATCGTCTTAAACTATATCAAACTGTCCATTTATCTAGAAATGACCCTGGATCAGATGGACAATAGGCCTGAGCTTGTACCTCAAATACTGTGTACAATTTACTCTCTGCTTCAGGCTATGTTCTTTTGTTGGAGAAGAAGTGAAAAGGAGTCATAAATGACTTTTTTTTAAAAAGAAAGAGGAAAAATACTTTTTTTTTTTTCATCTTTTATATCTGGGACATCAAATAAAGGTGACATGGGAATTCTTGGAAGAAGCTGCACAATGCTGTAGGGAAGGGAAAAATAAGGGAACATTTAGTGTGCTAAAAACTTCTGGCAATTCCCTCAAATATAAATTGAAAAAAAAAGTCAAATAGAATTCACTTGCATGCTGATTACCCAAAGGAATTTCATGAAACATTCTGGGACTTATCTAACGCTGCTCTAGAAAATTAATTTTTCCTGGGTTTATATACACTATGCCAAGCACATGTAAGGGGTCTATTAATAGTTGACACGGTGACAGGAGTTCCAAAAAATAATGAAGCACTAAATTATAATTTGTTGGGTTTTGTATCAAAGTCTCACACTTCTTACTGAAGAAATTTAACCTCGTTGGCAATCAAAGGGAATAACACCTCTAAACCAAACACCACGGAAGGTTCTTAACTTACCGCATTCCGCTGCGCCGTTTGTTCTGGATCCTGACACCTCATTGCCGTATCTGTCCACACACCAGCACTGCCCTAGGCTGCCATGGCACTGACTTGGTTTGTAATACCCATCCTCATCACAGAAGGGGATGTACTGCCCTGCAAGATAGACACAGACAGATATAGATAGATATGTGGAATAAGTATATTAAAGTCCATGTCTTGGCCAATATCAGAATTATAGCAGAAAGCAACCACCTTTTCCTGTGTCATCATTTCAGACTCTACACTGACTGCTTTAGCAGTCCTAAATTCAGTTGACTCAAAGGGACTGAATGTATCAAACGTGGGAGGGAAAATAACACGTATCAGTCCTGGACTGATTTCAAGAAATAAAGTGATCTTCCTTTAAATTTTTTGTTGATCCTGTGATACATAATTCTTACTCCCTGAATATCTCAGTCCAGATTTTCACTGTATTCTGGTGAAAAGGCTCAAATGTAGGACCCACTCCTGAATGGGAAGTTCTATCATCTGTGGAGTACAAACAAGTCTGAATACTAAGGGCCAGACTTCCTGACTAACAAACTATCTGCTACAAGGAGTTGTGTTTAATATGTATTTTACAAACCACTTATTTACACACTAATATTTAATTATTCCACCACAGAAGACAAATGCAGCAGAATACACCACAAAAACCTGTAAAAAATTAATACTAAACTTGCATTTAAATGTTCAAGAGGGGCTTATTTTGTGAGGCAGTCACTTGCCTACAGCTGAATAATCCACTGTTAATCACTTTGACCAAACAGAGACCACAATGAACAAAATATTCACATGAAAGCACTTGAAGTGTATAGTTCTTGTTAGAAACCATCCTTATGAAATACAATTTTGACTGCTTCGGGCCAAGCCTTTTATTGCAGCTTTTACACAGTGGCTAGTGGTAAATGAAGACTTTACACTTCAGAAATATTGATACAGTCTAAACTGATTCACAACACAGATTTCAATTACTTACAGAATATTACAGTTAAAGGATCAGCAGAAATACTACTTTAGGAGTACCTTATGCTGTCCCCTTGGTACTGTAAAAATGTACCTTCTATCAGGGTAATAAAACAGATGTAAGAGCTTTTGGTAGGTAATGTAATAAAACCAAGTTTAACAGCTTTCAAAAATTTCATAAATTTTGTTGCTGAGATTTACTGTGGTCTATCTTCATTGGATTAATATTGATTTTGTGTTGCTGTTTAACTAGGATTATTTATGTAAGTAATAAAACCTTCAAAAGAATGATCTATGGCTCACCTAGGAGCTTCTTTCCTCCTTGCTGCTTCTGAATGTTGCTGAGTTCTGTCTGGCAAGGTGGGTCTAAAACAACATAAAAAATGTTAAACAGGTTAAATAGTATCTAGGACAGAAAGCACATGACTATGTTTTCAGAGTTTGCTATGTTGTAAGGTCATTCTAACTACTGATCTTATGAAACACATACATCTGAAATAAAAGAATTACCACATCTTGCTACAGCTTCAGAATTATGAATCTGCACACCACCATGGATTTGTGCAGAACACCACTCACAGTTAACTCATCTCCAAGTGAGCATCTAGTCACTAGTCTGGAGGATCGAGGAATGCTAGACCAAAATAGTAACTCTATCACACCCTACTTTACTGCTCTATAAAAATCAGTGCAGCTGTGAAGCTTGCCTCATGTATTAGCTAAAAACAGGATGGCTCTTTTAATTTCCTCCCTTTTGTCCTTTTTAGAAGCCATGTTCCAATTTTGCATTTCACATACGACACTAAGAAAATAAGACCTTTTTCTTCACTGAAGTCTGCAAGATTGTGATTCTCTGGCAACAATTTAAGACTGGATCCCATGGGTACGAAGCCCCATGTGCAGCAAACTAACTTAAAAATGGAGGCCAAACTTTAGATGGCTCTAAGAAGCAGAATATGTATTAAAATTCAGTTTTCCATTCTTCAGCTGCAGCTTATTCTAGTTCTGAATAATGTAATTTTTTACTGTCCATAAAAGAAAGTCACACTATGCCCCCTGAATGGGAAGAAAATAAGATGTGAATGTGTTTACATCACTGTTGAATAAGTGAAAGAATCAAAGAAAGCAAAGCACTAATTAATCTCTGAACACTGGCACTGCATACCACATTAAACAATTATTAGCACCAGGGCTTTTCTCATTCTGAACCAGCAAAAGAATTACTGAGTTTACTCACAGGTGTCTTTAGCTAGCACCGTTCCCAGACAAAATCTTACATTCCATGAATATTAAATGCATTTTCTGTTTTAGCAGACTCTGATCATTTATAATACATCTTTGCCATGTACCTAACTCAAGGATCCCTTTTTCTTCATGCAGATAGGAAAAAGTGTTCTGAGCTGGTTTAAAGATGAGTTAGACTGGCCCAGCCCGTTGATGGAGAACACACGTGAGATCAGAACCCAGTCACTATGCAGGGAACTCTGGTGACAAATGCCTAGATGAAGTGGGGATTAAAAATATACTTCTGGTGAACACAGAGCCTCTTGGCTGGCACAGCTTAGTAATTCTAACAGGTCTAAGAGAGTAAATAAAAACTAGTAGACAATAATAACCCCTTACTGGCAGCAGGCTGTTCATTTCTCTTGGTTTTACATTTTAAATAACATTTACATATGCAATACATTTAAAGAAGCTAATAAATGTCTCCAGTGGTCTCAACTCTGGTGGGCCTGGCTTTTCACACTAAATCTATAATGATTCTTTTTAGAGTAAAGGCCTTGAGGGTAGGCTCCACTTTCAAAAAACTGTTAACAGGAGTCTTAATGCCAGAAGAAATTTTCAGGAGCTGTCTTTCCAGACAACAAACCAATTTCTCTGTGTGTTCTTGAAAAATCACTGAGATTTGACATCACTGGGTGGATTTTAATAATTCAGTCTTTGAGTATTTGTTGAGGCTACATGAAGTTTTACTTTTTTTGTTGTAAGTACTTCTTTGAGGATGATAATGCTCACTATTTCATTACCTTCAAAACTAAGGTTTCTGTCTTTCCCAATATTTGACGATTTAAACTCTTAATGCTACAACATTCTGAGGATCGATTATTTCTTAAATTAAAGGTATTTTCTACTACCATTATATAAATCTACTACCATCTAATAAATTACAGTCATTTATCATACAAATAACAGGATATAAGGCTCTAGGAATGGGGTGGATTTGGCAGGGTTAGGTTAATGGTTGGGTTTTGTCACAGAATGTTTCCCACTTATTCTATTCTATTTTATTCTATTCTATTCTCTCCTCTCTTCTCCTCTGAAAGAGATGGGAAATATGCCAATGAAGAAGAACTAGTCAAATAGGAAGAATACATGTATATTTTTGCATGAAAAATAATCCTAAATTAGAAACATAGATATGCACACATGGGAACTAATGTGGAAATGTAAAAATTATGGATGATGCCTAAAGAAAAAAATCTTCTTTTATGGCTATAAATCTTTGGTTGCATAATTACAAAAAAGGAATATCACTAAACAAGAGGTAGCAAGGCAACGTGAGGTAGTTACTTACCCAAAACACTCTTCTTCTCAAAAGTTAGGTCTTCAAGATTCACACTTAAGCTTTGCTTCTCAAGATAAAAGCAGCAAAAACTCTTAACAATACTAAAGCACCCTGATGCTTAAAACTGTCAAAGAGAACAGCAGCCTAGAAATTCAACCAATTCCTTTTGGCTCACAGCACATTCTTTTTCCTCTCTTCCCAAATCATAATGGCTCCCTCTTTATTTTCAGGTTAATTCCTAAGTTTGAAAAGCTTTTTTTAGATTTCTGAAATTATTTCAATAAAAAAAGTAGTCACTGGACAACTTAGGCAGTCTTGAGTCAAGGAGAAAAAAATCCTTTACAAAAATCAGGGTGGTAGCTTCTCTTGAAATAGCAATGAATCTGACATCAGTCTGCCTGAAAATCGGAATACAAATAAGGTATCTAATCATCTTCATCCTTAGTCTACTTTCACAGGTGTAGCAGGAATTGTCCTTCTGATAATATCAATGCACAGCTAGGAGTGAATCATGAAGCACACAACACCAGCCACTCACAGCCTGTCAGTACTCCAAGTACTGGTGCACACCAGAGTATCCAACGCTATTAATGCCAGCCCTTGAGACATCAGTATCCAGTCATGTCAGGAAGTGCTTCAAGGCTAGCACAATTAAGCTTTGATTTACCAAAATAGCACACTAACAGATCAACTGGAGACAAACTAGTAGGTTTGACAAAGAATGCCTATGACTTTTAACAGATAGGTCTCAAGGAGCTGTTACTCACACAGTGAGCCTCCAACCGTCAGAGATTCTCCTTCCTACTCAAAAACAAAACAGTGATTTTTCACCAATCACGTAGATAAGATTTGGTAGAGCCCATAAGTTCTGGAATATGGTCCACTGCAGATACGGCTGCAGTGACGTCTTGCCTGTACTTGGGGTCAAGCATTATAATTGTTGGACATCCAAGGTTTGCACTTCAGGGATCTGAAACATCAACACTACACTTCAAGAAGTCTGCCAGGGGATCTCATTTATGATCATCATTTATCTTGATAAAAGCATGTTACATCTTCATTTGTAACCGTCTATATATTTGAAGTCCTTGCTATCTTAAGACTGTCAAATACAAATCATGATAGTTATCATTCTTCTGTAAGAAGGATTGTTTTTAAAGTCATGAAGACGTCTTCCAGGCATGACAGAAGAGTCTCTAAGAAAACGCATCTAGAGAAGTGCTGGACTAATAGATCCATGCGGAGGCCTGTAGTAAAGAAATACTTTGTTGCTGAGGATTAATACTCTCAGCAAAATTGGCTGCTCTCCTACTCTGAATTAGTGATGCAACAAAACAAGGCTGCAGTAATCAATTACTGGCAGAAAAAAATTCAGCCTATAAGAAGGCCAACACTGCAAAGGCCGCAGCATTTCAGCATTTAGGTAAGCCCTCAAGTGTCACATTAGCATTGAACAACTAAGAAAGTAAGTTCTGAAGATGGGTGCTGAAACACTTGCATGGATTGTTGAAACTAGAGGACCATAGAGACCAAAGTGTACAGAAAGACTTGCAAAGAGCACTGGCACAGTGCAGATTTTGATGTATTGCAGAAATGCATTTTAATGCCATGGATATACCTCAGAAATACTAAACTACATTTAAAGCAGAGTAAGGGCAAGAAAAAATGCAATAAGCATCACTGGACTGTACCTAAGTGTTTAACCATTAGTCAAGGCAAGACTACTACTACAGAAAGCTGTGTAGAAAGATCTGACTTCAGGATTCATAAAGAAGTTGCCTATATTGACTAGAAGTTGTCAGCAGTGTTCAGTAATAGGTCTAGTGTAGGGTAATCAAGCAGAAAGAACGAACAAAGAAGAGTTTCAAGTACTTGCCTAATCCTGGCAGTCTTCCACGGTAAAACTAAGATCAAAGACCATGAGGGCTTCTCAGATAATGACTCAAGCAAATACTATGCACTTTTAAAAAGCACAATAAAATTGCTTATCCTAGTATGATACATGTGGATGACTAAATTTTGTATTCCCTTTAGAACAACATTAATCAACAACAGTACTGTAAAACCACTGATCTGCCCAGAAAGCACTACTAAGCTCAGTGAAAACAGAGAACTGCTCTACACGGCTTGAAGCATTCTGTTAATATAAACATATTTTAATAAACATCAGAAAAAGCTGCTGAATTTCTCAAGCTTTTTCATCTCTTTGCTATTAATAACAAAGGCTTAGTTAAAGGCCTCATTTAGATCATTCCATCAAGTAAAACATAACCAGACATGAACATATTCCACGGTTCAGCATAACAATGTGAATTACGAACCCAGAATTCAATGGGTCACTAATACACTAGGGAAGTAGGGCTCAGACAGTTGTGCAACTGCTAATAATAAGACATGACAAAGGAAGACTAAGATTTTTTTCTCCTAACACCAAAAAACGGAGAATACAGATTTTGATGACACTGTTAATTTCAAAGGATAAAGTGCATGTTTAGTGTGCAAAGGTTGCTGAAACTGAGATTTCACTTCATATACAATGTTTAGGAGACATCTTTTTTACTATATCCTCAAACACACTGTGATATCAAAGACTATGTAATCTCTTTGAAATCAGCACCTTATCTCAACACTATTATCAAGACAGTGAGGAAATTGGTAAGGGGAAGAAAAGCTTGATAATGTTGTGTTCTGCAATGTGAAGAATCAGTGTCACTGAAAGATGGATCTGCTGGGGTACCATTAACAAAATTCTGTAGTGTTTAGATCAGTCTTTACAATACCATCCTCAGGTTCTAACAGTACGCTGAGCAAATATTATGCACAAAAAGTGTTTATTAGGTAAGAAAATGCAAAACTACTTGAAACTGATCTGTGGAAGGGTTTACTTAATGCCCTGCATACATTATATGAAATTGGTGGAAAAACCTTGGACCATAGTAGGCCACATGTAATTTGCTATACTTCCTCTGGCAATAGGAAAGAATTATACTGCCCTCCAAAGACTAAGGGTATTCATATATTAAGCTGAAATTATTGTTGTCTTTTTTATTTTATAGACAAATGAACAAAATCTATTATGTTCTTTAAGAGCTACATTACTTCCAGGATGGGTTATTTTTAATTTGCTAGTGTTGGTAGCAGTACATACATGCTTATAAAAAAATCACGCAAAAGTTACTGCTCTACTATAAAACAAACAAGGTATTTTTAAAGTTTAAATATTAACTTTTTAACAAGAAAGTTGTCAAAGAAAAGACATCTGCTATTTAGTATTTATCTACAGAAATACAGCTTCATTTTTATTTAGATTTCCACCAGTGTTGCGTCGTGTGTCTGTCTCTGACCCTCGACCCCATGTTAACAATTTACAACTGGCAGATGTGGCATGACAAAAACCTTTATTTCCACAGAAATCAGAATGAAACCATAAATATTGAATGCTAATGGGAATTTATCATGGGAGTTTTAAGGGTAAAAGTGAGATTTAAAAACTGATACTAAAACTTTCACAAAAGGCTGAATTAGCTTAGCAAACTTTCCACCAAATCAGTTTTATCTCCTCTATTGGCAACAGAAAATGGAACCCTAGCTTGCTCTTTATCCTTTAGAAAAACTCCCTCATGTTAGTAAGAAAAATGCAGTGCTTATTCTGACCTAATTCAGACAATATTCAATGAGCAAATTCTGTGATACATTACAACTTGCTTAATTATATAATTTACGTGATGTCTCACCTATGTCTAAAATTCTTATATATTCTTCAGGGAAACAATGCTTATAGGTTGTGTTTATTCGTCTAACCAAAATCACATCAGAACATTAACAAGAGATTCAACTAGGCAATAAAAACCAACTGTTTTTAGGTCTAAATGTCTGGAAATAACTTTATCCATGATGTTCATTCAGCTATTTTATTAGGCTCACTGAACATTAAGACACCCTACATTAGCAATAAAAAAAGTTTATTTTATAGTGTGGGCAAAGTAGACAGGGAAAGAAATAATTTAAGTAATATTGTTCTTTATTTTCATCTCTTTCCCTCTACATACATACTAAATTCTGGCATGAGAAACAATATAGCTGTAAAAGCATTAGTGGCAGTGTTGCACTTTACTCAGAATCCTTGAATTTCTAGCAAGCCTTTCCATTTAGCTTGAGTCGTTTGGCTTTTCTTTGTTTGTTTGGGGTTTTTTACTTCATTTTATGTATTCACCATATGTCACAAACCTTAACACAAATTCATTACACAGCATTTAAGAGCTTGTAGTTCACTATAATCTTCTTAATATGTTAAAAAAAAGATAAAGCCGAACAAAAATGTCAGTCATATACATATGTAGGTTGATCTCATCTTTTACCTTGCTGTCTTTGGAAGCAGTAGCACCACTCATTGTTAGATATCAAACTGTCTTTGTATGTGTCACAGGAATTGAAGAACGCCCTGGTGCACGGCTCGTTCTTGTCGAGATAAATGCTGCCAAGCTCTGACTGGTCCAACAACAGGTCGTAGTTCGTGTCGAGCCTATTAAACATCCAGCCAAGGGAGTCTTTGCAAATTGGCAAAATGCTGGTATCAAATCCTAAGAGGCAAAACAAAAATAATAAAAATTATAGAGGAGGAAATCTGGAGCAGCTGCTGATCCCAGCCACCAGAACAGAATGCTGCATCATGGAAATAGCTCTGGTGCTACATAGATACCATAAATAAACAGTGTATGCTATTGAAATGCACACAGGCTCACTTTGAAAGTCACTAAATTAACCTGCTAAAAAAATCAATCCTACAGTCAGCCTCAAAACATTTAGAAATATGGGTTTTCGTGTCAAATGTTATATATATATATATATCACACACATTATGTACAGTAATAAATGATATATAATGATTTCCTGGAAAATAATACTGATGAGGAATTTAAGTGATACTACAAATCAGGAGAATGGAACTTAAGTGGTTTGCAAAGTTTACAGGACTTAGAAGAGAATAAATTCCAGGTAACTTGTAGGAGTCAGTGCTTGGGGTTTTTTTTGTTCTGAAAAGAAAATACATTTAAATCTATGAAAAAGGAACATGATAAGTCTCAGCAATGCTTTGAAAACTGTATTTTATCTTTACATGGTGTACTTCACATGTCCTCCAAGACAGAAAAGATGATTGCTAAGAGCAGCCAGCTGCCAGTATCATACTTACCTATACAGCTTGCATCTTCCTAAATCACTGCTTGAAAAAATGGCCAAATGGAACAGGTTGAGTTAATTATTCCTGTAGCCAGATGTCACATCTCCTATTTATTTTTCCTGCATGAACTTTCAAGTACATGCAGACTTGCCTATGGACATGAAAGGGAAATGCAGAAACCACCAGGTCTCTTGCCTCTGTCGAAGCTGTGAGCTGCAGATGATACAAACACACTCTTTTTCTGCTTCATGTGCTGTGGGTCATGCCACAGGCCAATGTGGCCGGGCAGTTGAGTGCATACCCTAATACAGAACAAGATTTAGTGCTACTAAACATCATTCTTCTAAAAACTTTTAAGTTAAGACTGAGCACTGAAAAAATGAGATTGGTAGATATGGCTATAGAAAAGTTGATATGAGAGCACACAGGAATTCCCAATTTCTATTGCTTTTGAAAATCAAGTCTGCCTGCCTTTGTTGTTGTTCTGACAACAGTAAAGAAATTGGAGAAGTGCTTCTATACTGCTAAACAGGTTTAATCCAGTAATTGCATTTAGAAGTCATTAGATGTCTTTTTAGATATACATCTATATATGGAAATGCCTACTCTGTGGTAGAATGACCATTTCAGAAAGGAAAAGAAAGCTGATAGCATCAAAACTCCCTGTGCAAATCAGACCAACACAAAATCTCTTTCCCCAGAAATTCTAAATTAACTATGATTTTTCATCAGGGTCATCTCACTTTTTCTAGTTCCTTGATGATCTGTTGCATTATTATTTTTGTTTGATAGAAAAAAGACCAAAAAAAGCAAAAAAAAAATTAAGCCAGCCATTTCATAATTATGAAGTTTTCATGTATTTAACACAATTTAAAAACAAACCCAAGCATTCAGCCAAAGATCTCTTTCCCTTCCTCTTCAGCGCCTGATAAAACATCAGGACAAAACTTGTTTTCTATGGATTACCAAGAGCAGTGGGATACAGGACCCAACTGAATGAATAAGGATACAGAGGAAATGTCTTACTCACCCTTATCTGTAAAAAGTACCAGAATTATTCAACAGGTGATTCTGATTAGAAAAAATCTGGAAGGTTCCTCCATCTTAAAGCATTTTTTCTAAGGATTAATATTCAGTGTAACATTATTTACCTGTAAGGCTCTGTTCCTGAAGGCCTCTTAACACTTTCTCTCTTAATTCTGCTTTTAGCTAGAGATCCTCCTCATGACCTTGGATAACAAAAGAGGTCAACATGAAACATACTGCTACCTATCCTGCCTTTTGTGTACCTGTATTACAGGAGAAATTATTCTTGTACTCACAAATTTCTTCTGAATTTAGCACTCTGGCCAGCTCATTCAACTTTAAGAGATGGGGCAAAAATAGAGCAACTATGATTTTAATCAATAAGATGCCAACTAGAAGAGAAGTTAAGATAAAAGCCTCTTCAGAGGTGTATTTAAGGATAGACCTTGTGGGCCAAAGTAATTGAAGATAATACCTCTGCATGTAGAAATCCTAGCTTAAGTTTACTGAAAGAGGTATCACTTCCAAGCTTGGGACAAAATATTTTTAAATTAGCATTTGTGGTTCATGTCGGCAAAGTTCACATTGTAAGGTATTTGTATTTTAGGATACTAGAAGACTGTTTCATATTTTTAATAAATTATACTAAGGAAAAGCAGAAACCCCCCAAACATCTGCTTATTTTACAGAATAAGCTGAGTTGGAAGGGACCCACAAGGATCATCGAGTCCAGCTCCTCAGTTTCAAATTTTACTCTAAAAAGAAATAAATTCATCTGAAGAACAGTGAAAGAGAACTGAACATTTCAAAGGTGTACCCACCACTAAATTAAGGTTGGAACAATATTATACAACTGCATAAGATTTTATCCCTATCTTTTTCTTGATTTCCTTAACTACCATTAACCTGTGACAGGAGGTCATCCTCTGTTCCCATTCCTCAATTTTTTCTCACTTCTTTCTATACAAGTTTTAGATTTTTTAAAAAGTGATGTCCCACCAGAATCTTCTCTATTACATTTTTCATAATTAAGGACAAAGCTTGAATTAAAAAATTTGCATTGGAGTCAGCAATATAATTAAAAGGCAAATCATTTTATTACAGATCACTGATACCAACAGGACAGAAAAAGGTTATTATGTTCAAATATTTTCAGTAAATCCTGTCAAAGTTCAACATAACCATAACTGAATATTTAAATATAGAGTATGAAGTCTGATATTCATGACATACTCTTCCTAGAAGATAGGAATTTATTATTTTGGTACACCAGGAGTAATAAACCTGCTTCAAACAATAATTTTTTTTATAAGAAAAGCTTACATTTATTAAAACTCTCAAAACCTATCTGTTAAATAGCATTAGATACTGGAGGAAAACGCACTGTGGATCATGGGGTCTAACTTTCTACTCAATAACTGTTTGATTTAATAATTTCCAAAACTGATCATGCTTTATCTTGAAAGTAATTTATGTTTCTTTTTTCAGAGTTCAACTCTGAAGTAGTTTGTATTCTCATTTACAGCCCAGGTATATTTGTCATTGTTTTTACTAGTTTTTTGTTCTTCCTCTTGTTTAGTATATACAATTTTAGTGTTGTAAACAGAGAAAAATCACATTTCTTCTTTGTTTTCATTGGTCTTGTTTCATCAAGCCAAAGTCACAACCATCAGTCACTGCAATATAGACATGTCTGAAATCTAGGTCAAATATTAGTTTTGCTCAAATAAATAAAATAAATAAAAATGGCTCAAGTATTTCATAGGTAAACCAGGCAGGTGTTGACAGAGATAGAAGCAGCTTTGTTTGATATAAAATGGAGCACTCCACCTCTTCCAGAACTGCTACACCACAAAAAGATCATCACTTCAGGTCTATATACACATTACCAACTCTTTTAGCAATTATTGCAGTAAAATTCTTGGTTCATTTTAGAAGAACCTTTACTGAACTGTCCAAACTTAAAATTATCAGAAGTACTTTCTCTCAACAATTACTTGCTTCATCTATTAGAATATTGATAAAATAATACATCTTGAAGATGATATGCTTGGGTAAGAGTCAGAAAAGCTGTGAAGTACATATCTAGAGTTTAATATCTGCTAACATGGTTTGACACATGAAGGCATCAGGTGATACAGAACTAAGAATCAAACAATCACCAGGTGACCTAGACTTAGGAAATTATTGCCCAAATCACATACAACATATATTATCACTTGGAACACCAACTAGAATGCTGGTTTTACACATTTTTCACAGTTCTAACACAAAGCAATAAGCAGAAACTAAGGAATAATTAGTATAATTGAATTATAGTAATTTATTCTTTATGGTTATGTATCAGGACATTATGCCAAGGAGAGCAAAAACTGCTGCTCAAATGACTAAATTATGAAAAAAGTTTTTCTCTTTCATTTTAACCACTTACTCAAAATCTATTTCCATATACCATAATGTAGTGAACTTTTATGCAGCTATTTCTGAACACTATCTAAAAAAATATGAGGTACCAACTCACGCTCTTTTCCTGGTCAAAACAATCCCAAGGGAAAAATTGTTAAGAAATATAACCATCCTCCATGGCTTACATACTGGGCATTCAAAACATTTGCTCAAAAGGAACTAACAGAAATGCTCCTCTTTCTGATTATTTCTCTGGGGAGAATTTCAACTCTTACCTGCTTTCCAAGGTAAAACTATTGTTTGCCTGCTTATTAAGCACATAAGTAATGTGTACATTGAGGAAGACAGCTTTTGAAACCATGTGGAAATCAGAACAGCATACATACACAGGGCTCACATATTGCATTATATAGAAATTGTTTATCCAATATGCCAAGAAGTTCACAATTTTTCCAATACCAGTGTGCTGTCTGAAACAAAAAAAGATGCTGGCAAATCACACATGTGAATAAACACACATGCACTCTTTGCCTGACTGCTGGCTGACATCTAGACCGTGGATTTTACCTGTTCAGTGTGCAGGCTGCATAGCAAGAAGGTTTTCTTTCGTAATGGATTTCTGTAATATTCTGGTTAACAGAAAACCTTCAGTGCACAGCATTTCACAGCTGAGGCCTACTGTGCAAAAGCTGGGAAAATGTTTTCTTTCCTAAGGCAATCAGGACCGAGCAGAGCAGGGAAGACTAAAATAAAGAGGACTAAGCAGAGGTGAATGCTTTTGTACTTGACCACAAAAGTGGTGATCTTGGTGAGCCCCATCTGGCTCCTCAAGAGCCAGGAGACAGACTTAGGCATAACACTCTGTCCCCTGTCTGAGGCTGTAATACATTCCTGCTCAGTGACACAGACACGAGCAGAGCCCTGGCTAGGGCAAGGCAGAATCACAGAATATCCTGGGTTGGAAGGGACCCGAAAGAATCGCCCAAGACCAACTCCTGGCCCTGGGGAACATGGGGAAGCTGCCAAAGGTACTTTGATGAACCTAGGAACACGGACTTTCATGTCACAACAAAAGGTACAAGAGAAAGAAAGAAAGTACAACTGCAATGTCCCTGTGAAAGTTTGCACTCTGAAGTCTCTTCCAGAAAGTGTTTTAAAGAATTTTATATGGAAGTGGGGGGCAAAAAAAAGCAACACGAATCCTATCTCTAGAAGCTATCAGTTTCCTAATAGGTTGACGGATCAGATGGAATTTGTTATTTGGGACACCAGATTTAAAATTTTATTAACAGGAGTGACTGTTAGAGGAAAGCAGATAGCTGAGGATAAAAAATAAAATAAAATAAAATAAAATAAAATAAAATAAAATAGACACACGTTTCATTGCGTCTAAGGATAATTCTGTACAAAAGATTGAGTCAAAACCAATTTCAGGCAACAACACTCATGTGGTTCATTTAGAGACTTAATTTTAAGTAGAGATGGCTTCATTAAAATTACTGTTCAGAATTAATTCTAGGCTGGATTTCTTCTTCCAGACTCTTGCATTGAGGATGCCTTTGCATGTGATAACCTCACATATGCAGAAATTCACTGGAAGAACCTTTCCTTTCTAGCAAACTAGAACTATGGTTCAGGTTGTCAGCGTGTTCAACTTTGCAGTTCAGCTTTAATGGAACATTTTATGAAATAATCTCAGGAATTAGACAAATTCTCAAGCCATAAGTGTTTTGAAGACATCAAAAATACTGTTTAAAACCACAGTTCTTTCCAGCTCTAGGAGTCCTTTCCTTACTCTAGGAGTAAGGAAAACTCTATTGCTCTCACGAGTTCTGTCTGTACCTCAGGGTTTTCAAATATGCTTAGGCAGTGAAGATCAGGGAAATATAATTTATCACTGCATAATATCAGCTTGTCTCTTCATCAATAAGGAATTTAGGATAGTCAGAATGAAATTAAAATCTTCAAGCAAAAATCTGAATTTGCTAGGTTTATTTACTTTTCTTTACAAAATTAGTCTTTTCCTCCTGCAATTTTGTATAGGGATTTGTCGATTTTAAAAAAACTTGATTTGTTTCATTTTAGTAAAAAGAAAATAAACATCCCAAAGTCTATCATCAAACTTCAATCAAATTTAGAACCAGTAGTAAATTAATACTTAGTACAACATTCCAAATTCTGGTACCATGATAAAAACCTAAGTCAAACATTTATGACAGCAGCTGACACATAATTTAAAGTCAGTAATACACAGGAAACAGAATTTTCCACAGAGATTCCAGTCTTTTACCTGTTGATGAAAAAGAGCCCTGCAAAGACTATTCTAAGCCACCCAAAGCAACTCTTGATTCTATCGTTAAAAAAATGGCAGAATAGCATGCAATCTAAATTGAGCCTTAAATTTCATGTACCTCCTAAAATATGTGCAGATTCTGTACAATGTCAAAGGAGAGAACTTTCATCACTTTGAAGGCTTCCAAAATTGAGTGTCCAAAAATCCACAAGATTCTTGCATTTTTAGCCTCACATATTAAAATCTCGGATCTTAAGTCTAAATATAGTATTTGATTGCTATTATAAAGTAAAAATTTGCAAACACACAAGTGACATAGTAAATATGACCCTATTATATCCACATACACATCACTGCACAAATGCCTGTTCCAGGTAGAGACTGTAGGTCTTATCAAAACCACCTGTGTGCTTAAGGAAAAAAGCCAAGGAAAAAATCTCACTCTTAAGAACTTTGTTTTTGCAGTACATCTCACTGTATTCAAAGTATTAATTATGAACTTTACTTTCTTGCATTGCATGGAATCCAGTTTCTTGAAACACTGACTTGTTATTTATGCAGGACATAATACTTAATAGCTCTACAGTTGCTTCCTTTATCATTGCCCAAATTTCAAAGTAAGCATTCAGCAAGAAACAGGACCCTACATGATATTTCAGTAGTCTACCTTCAACTGAGCAATGCACTAACCTACATAATTAGATACTTTTTTTTTTAACTACACAATAAATTCTTACTTAAGGGCTGCAAACTTCATATTTCTATTGTTTTCACTACTTCATGAGAAGCAGATCACATGCCAGTCATGGGCACCAACCAGAATGTAAATTAGAAATATATGGTTTAAATGTCATTTTTTCCAATATCAATAAAAAGTGGCGTTACTGTATTGCCACTGTACCTCAGAAATAATTTTTCTCAATGTTAAGAAAAGTATCCCCAGATAAGATAGAACCATCTTTAATTCAGTCTGCTTCTTTTACAGAAGCATTCACATTTTCTTAGCATGAAAAAAAATCACACAATCAAATGGCATTTCCAATTAGGTGAAATTAATGGACTTCTTGGAAAAAACAGAAAAAAGTAATGCTACAAATGGAAACAAACAAAAGCAAAAAAAATTCTCAAATACTTAAAAAGCTAAAAATAAAATAAGTAAGGTAAGAAGCCAGTGGTGGCCAAGTTCTGTGAAACATACTCTGGAAGAATTCATAGCTTGCTCTTCTTATTAATAAAAGCTAGAGTTTTATGGCTTATGAAATCCAATTTGGCTCCCCTCACAGTAGGACTTTACTTTTGGAACAATTAATGCACACTTCAACTGTTCTTCTAAATAAGCCCTTTGATGATTGCATTTTAAAATGTAACTACTTTCCACAACAACAACAAAAAAATCTATTTAAATTTTTGAGGGGGTTAAAAACAAATTATGCCCCCTACTGTTTCCACTTCATTAGTGCTCCTGAATATTTTCCAATTTCAAGTATAACCTTAAAAATTCCTTTTTACTTACAAGCTTGTTTTCCATCTGTTTTTCAGTACCAGTACCTACAGTGACATCAACTAGCAAAAGTGGGTCACACATAATTTAAGCTCCTTTATTTTTATTTCTTTTAATTTGATAGCATTCACAAATTAAAGCATTGTGAATGGTAGCTGTCCTGCCAAATGATATTGAAAGTCTGAAGTGAACATCTTGTATTAGTACTACGCCATAAATAGGAATCCAGCTTCAGAAAAGCCAAAAGTTATAGTTTTGTACACGTGCCTATTTAAAGCACATGAGAATAATGCAGGTCTTAGCAATGGAAAAACAAAAGAACAGAAAAGGATCAAAGAAAACATCAAATAAGACAAGCAGAAATCACTTACTGCTTCTTTCAGGCCTTTGAACAATCCTAGTTTTCTTATTCTGAATTCCACTTTCATGAAGTGCCTTAAACCAGTCTCTCAATCTGTTTGCAACTTCCCTGAATTCCAGGTCACTGCACACTGAAAAACAAAATGCAGGGCTGTTTAATGTTTTTCTCCAGGGTGCTATATAGAACTTTTCAAATTATGCTAAAAAAAAAAAATTCCCCAACCCTCCACAAAAACCAAACCCCATATAATAATACAAACATACATGTTCCACAGCTTTTTAAATTAATTTAATTCAGTTGCATGGCTTAGGTATGTGCTCAGAACCCAATGAGGATCCTGAGAAACAAATAACTGCTGTATAAAGGAATTATAAAATTACAGATACCAAGGAATAGAAAAATTTCTTTGCAAACTACTATAAACAGTTGCAGCACAGGTATTTTCACATCTTTCTGCAGATGAGGCTGAGACAACCATGACAGTCCTTTGTCTTTTCACGTCCGTGTTCATTAAGGCAACACTAATCCAGGCCCTACCAGAACAGGTGAGAGGTGTAATTTAGGCAGATAATCATGAACACTCAACCTGATTTCCTATGTTGAGGCATGAAAAGAGCAAATAGGATTGGCAGCAAAAGTGTTTCAGCAATGTGCTGGAAGTTGATACCATGGAATGGAGTTCCACAAGCCAAACCTGTGAGCACGTAACGGCAAACAGGCAACTGTACGGCCACTCGGCGATGGAAAGGATGGATTCTTGGACCAGAAACAGCAAAGGCAGAAAAAGCACACCAGACCAAAGACAGCATCTGTAGCACCAAGAGCAGCAGATTAGTAGCAGACTGGTTGAAGTGCTGTTAAGTACTGGCAGTTTGTACAGAAGCCAGCTACAGAAGTAGGTATCAGAGAGAGATGTGCAGTCAAGAGGCTTATTCACTGAGAAGACAAAGAAAGGGCACAATTGAAGCAAGTAGATATCCCTTCCAGAACTCCACCTTCCCATTTGTTTGGGAAAAGCTGAGAGAGGACAAAAGAAATAACAGTATCTGGAAGATGAGAAGAGCAGAAAAGACATCAAATGTACCCCTGCTCAAGTAAAAAAATACCTTCCACTGCCATTCTCAATAGCTATCATTTCCAAATTGGGATCACTTTCCAGGTCTACCAGTAACCAAATAAGCTACAACCTGAAGAGCTCATACCTAAGCTGGCAGAGCTTCACAGTGACACCCTTGAAAATAAATCTCCAGTTTGCGAATTTCTCCTTTATTGCACAGCAATCCAACACATTTAGTGACATAGCTATTTTAGCACTTCATTTAATTGAACAACACTGTGAAACACCTTTTTGTATTTTGGAATAAGATAAAAACATGTCATTATGTCAACAACTATCAATGCCTGTACAACTGCACACATCTAAGCACAGGATTATTTATTCTTTACTGAAGTCACTCTTGATACTTTGATTCTATCCATGAAAGGCTAAAGTACAATCCATCTATACATACATTTGCATATATTATGGACTGAAGTTTTTATAAAAATTGTATTTGTGCTTCTCTATGGTGTAACAGAACTATTTCTTTTCTGATAATTTATAGAGAACTGGGGAAAAAAAGTAATGATAAATAGGCATGTGTACTGAAAAACATATTACAACAACCAGATGAAAATGGTCTCCTGATCCAAGACTACATATTGTAATTCAAACATGTGGGATTTCTATGTTTGCTATAATGACACCTTCCTGTACCAACTCTTGCTATCAGCTGACAGTCAGCACAAAGAATCAGCTGTTAACTTGGGATACTCTGCTCCTCTTTAATTTCTCCTTCCATTACAGCTGTATTTTGGGTTTTTTCGGCCAGGTTTTGGTAGCAGGAGGCTACAGGGGTGGGCTCTGTAAGAAGCTGCCAGAAGCTTCCCCCATGTCCAGCACAGCTGATGTCAGCCAGCTCCAGGACAGACCCACTGCTGGCCAAGGCCGAGCCAATCAGGAATGAGATAACATACGTATGTTCAACTTCATGTTCTGTAACAGAGATGATCAACCTAAAAATCCATTCACTAGAATGCTATTTGCCATTGAAACATGCTTGCTTGAGGTTATACTGTATGATGAAAAATTATATTAATTAATTGATACATACTAAAAAAATGTTTAGGAACTTTTCATCCCAGTGATGAACTTGTAAAGATACAGAGTAGTGAAATTATTGTGCAAATTTGTCTGCACTGATTTAAAACAGGTCAAGATGAGGTAATTCAGATCTATTCAGTCTATTATTTCACCTGATAGACTGGGAGATGAATCTTTAATGGTGAAAGACAGACAGTAAAGGTTGTAGAAGGTTAGACAGTAATCAAAAAATGCATATTAAATCACATGAATCCACTCAGGAACCTGCCAAGAAGTACTTCTGTTTTTGTATAATGCCATTGCAAGGCAATCCTGCTATTACAATCAATTTTAGTAGCCATTAAGAGAATTAGTACAAGGTAATATGAAGTCACTAGCTCAAAGGTTACTGGAGTCTACTGTCATTTCAAGCAATGAGACTGTCTTCTAAAATTAACAGCTATGGCTATGCAAAACAATGAAGGTGTCTGAAAATTTATAGGTACTTAATCCAGATATATCTTTATGATAAATATTATTTAAATGTTAGGTGGAACCAACTGTTCAATCTGTTTTCATATACAGTAAATGTTATGACTTGTGTTGGCATTTGAATATACTTTACAGGTTGGAAGTAAAATATTTGAGAATCCTGTATCAGCCTGAGTTCTTTTAGTGCCTTTCAACTCAAGCTAATTAATGAAGTAAAAATAGTGTTACTGAAAGCTGTAAAGACATGCAGAACGTGTTTTAGCACTAGCATAACGTATTGAATTCCCTAACATTTAAACCAGTCTTAGCTTCCTGACATAAAAGAAAGTAAGTTATTTTAACAGTGCTTCCTTTTCATATAAGCATAGACACATAAAAAATTATCTGTAGCTTAGTAAGTGTTGAATGGACATGGACTTAATGAGCACACAGTAATACTGTTATATCAAGGAGTAGCTTTTGCTAAGTGAAGGGTAAAAACAATGCTTTAAGGAAAAAAAATGGTGAGAAACACACCACACACTATGCAGGTGATCTTCCTCAGCACACACAATCTCATTCAATCAGGCAAAACTATACTCATTAATTCATCTATACAATAAAATAATCAGGAAGTAAATACAAAGAGAGTATACAGAAAACTTGAAGAACAGGGTACACATAACCCATGTCGTAGAGTCAACTAGTAATTATTCCTTGTGAGATGGGCAACTGATCAGTCAGTGTGTGCTGAAGCAAGACTCCTTGCTATTCAAACTTTTTTAACATACTAGAATCACTGCATATGACTCACAAAAGCATTGCAATTAAGAAACAATATGATATTCTTTGATTCACAGAATCAAACAATAATATATGTTAAAAGGGACCTCCAGAAGTAGCTCAGTCTTACTCTCTGCTAAAAGTAGTTCTAATTACATCAGGTTGCTCAGAGGAGTGTCCAGTCATTCATGTCCTGTGACCATTCATGTGAGGATTCCTCAGTGTTTGAGAGACAACCCTCTTTGAAAGGAACTACTATCAACTGTTTTGTAGCTCTCTACTCTTCTCCCTGAAAAGTACAAGAGTATTTCCTCATGCTGTAACTTGAGGACTGCACCCATCTGTCCAGGATTGCTAGAAACCCAGAAACCTGGTTAGAGTAGCAGTTCTGAATCAGCTGAGAGCAGGATTATTAGGAGCTGTCCACAGCTGAGGCTCATGTAAGCCCAATGCCCTTCAAAGCTTTACCTACCAATCACGTACTATCATATGGCTGCACAATAAACGTTGAGCATCTGTTCCAGCACAGGCATTTAAACATTCTTCTGAAAATACAGTAAACCTAAAACTGCCATCAGAACTCAGTGCTGCCTTTAAAGACATTATCTACTACAGCAAGCTGGAACATTTTAGCACACGTAACTATTCAGTGACAGCACTCTGCAAGGCTGCCATTCTGCAGAGGTTTGTGACTTTAGCCCTGAGGAACTGATTACTTGAAATGAAAATTCCTGGCTCCAGAATAAGGGCTAGTACCCATGAGGCTAAATCTAAATGTCTAAGAATTGTATGCAAGTGACTTACTATTCCTGCAGTATAGAGCAGCACTTCTAGCTCTGCATCATCTGTCACAAATGGGAAGAGTAACATATGGCAAAAAGAAATGTGCTAGCAAAACCCAATAAATTTGGCAAAGGACAAAAATCCCTCCAAACCTGTAACTAAAGGATGGGACAGTCATTTCAGGCAGCTTTTTACCATCCCGGATGTACAGTTAGAACTGTCTTGTTTTTTTTTACAAAAAGGCTGTAAACTAAAAAGTATCATGCATGCATTTCTATTTCTATAAGCTGATATTTATCAGCCATCTGTTACCTCTAGGGCCAGTGATTTTAGGAAGATAATACCTTGAAATTAACAGATAAAAGCATTCTGATTTCCTTACTATTTAACTAAACATAATGAATTTTCTACTTTGGTTAGTCTATGTTATGAGATAATTAATACAAATGTTGCAGATACCATATCAGGGAACTGCAGCTGCTTATTCTTACTGCCCCAAATTAATGTTCCATACAGACATTCTGCACATGATTAATGCTTCATAAAATGCAAAATGATTTCAATAAATTACATTTTCATAAAATAAAATGGATCTTTTTGTGTCCTCACAGTTTTTTAAAGACTTCACATTTAAATATAATAATAATTTCTGAGTGCAGGAAAAATAGTAGTAACCACAACACACACAATTTATGTGCCAAGTTACTGTTTTCAACTTAAGATATGTGGACTTCCAAAGCCATTGCAATTAAATAAGACAATACTGATTCTTTGGTCTCTCAGAAGTATCCCAGACCTATTGCTAATTTATTTTCTGAAGGACAGTCAATGTATATGACTTCCTTTGCTAACTGCTGCTAACCTTTAGTGTTGGCTATCATTTCTCATTGTACTCTGTTATTCCAAACTATTAATTTCTGAGGATGAAAATTATGTTATTAATCTGTAAATTGCATAATTATGAACACAGACAGCAAAAGACGATAGCAAACAGATGTTCACTGTAATATGCTATATTCCAATATAATTTTCAAATATTTCTGTATATTCAGTTGAATCCAGTATTCCGTGTAATAAAAGATATGGGAAGGATCAAATAGGGACAGACCAAAAACTGTGTTAGTGGTGAAAGCTTTTAAGGAAACCATAACCCAAAGGTATGGTACTTTTCAAAATTCAGTTTTAAGGATTCCTGAAAGCACTACACAGCTCTGGGACAAAGTCTGGACATCTTCTTCCCTTCAAGACGATGACTGACAGAGACCTGCAAAGACTTCTTGCATTTGACACACAACCCCTTGAAACATCGTAGACAAAGGTAAAAAGATCACTGAAGAATGCTCTTTATAAAGAAAATTTTAAAATATGTATATATTATTTCACCATTTCAAATTAGGTATTTTCTGAAATCAGAAATGTTCTGTCCTGATAGAAGCCTTTAAAAGTGTATTACATTAGGTAACCATGCACAGAACCTAGAAGGGACTGCTGGACCTTTCTTTCTGTTGTGAGAGAAAACTATTGCTCCTCAAGATGACTATCTACTGGTTTGCACCTTTTCTCCATCACAGAAGGGCAGGAGAATTGTACAGTGGGCTGAAGAATCACTCTTTAAGAGCAATTAACTACAATCTGCTCTGCAAGTGTCTGGCATAAAGGAATCTTACATCATATTGGATCCCACTGATGTCTAACAGTCCAAAGCTGTGTTGCAGCAATTCACTTTTTTCACATTTAGATTGTGATCTGATGCTTTAAGCCACATTGTATTTACTCTAACCATTTGCTTGTGTGTTTTTCTTGAATGTTTAATCATTAACATTGCTGTCAATCACATAAAATTGTTCATTAAAGAGCACAGTTGCCTGTAGAACTTTCAGAGAGGACCGAGAGGGAAGAATTACACCAATTTAGCTAAGAATTTTTTATCTTCTCAAAAGTAAGGCCAAAAGAGGTAGGCAAGATCTTTCTCTACTATTGAAGAAACCTATGACAGTTAATCCATTATATAGTAATGTAACAGCAGGACCCAATTCCCCCGGCCCAGAAATAACAGGCAGTGAGATGCAAACTCTACTACACTACCACCACCTCGGTGAAATCAGAATGCTGGTTAAATAAATGTAATCTGCAGCTGTGTCTCCACACAAATTCACTAATCAAAAGTGTAAGGAGAAATGCAGAAACTAAGGACTTTAAAAAAAACATGATTAGGGCACAAATACCCAAAATGTTTACAAATGCATACAATAAATATGTTAGTGAAGTGCAATTATGTTTTTCTAGTCTATGAATTCAGCACTAAATGGATTGTTCATGTCTGATGCAGATCAGGGAATTTTTATGAGCTGTATATGAATATTCATAGAGACAGTAATTTATTTAGCCTTGGTAATTTCTAATGTGGTTATTCCTATATGTATTTTAAATCCAAAAATCTTGCATTACCAACACTGATCCTCATAGGTGTTACAGAGAACCTTTAATACATGGAGTATACAGTATGTGACATAAATCAACATTAGATCCAAACCAGACACCATGAGGGGTCAGTCTTGGTATCATGATAGGTTTCAGAAAATTCTTTTCCAGCCATAGTCTTTCTGCTGGCTACCTGCATGCAGTGCTGTCTGCATGTTGGCTTCACAAGCACAGAAGTTTTCAAAAGGAGCTGCTTACAGAAGGCCCAAATCAGCACCTTGTGTATGCAGAACACAATGAAGCCTTCTTAAAATCCCTACCTTATTGAAATCCATAGAAAAATTCTTGCTGACTTCAGTACAGACAGAATTTCACCCTCAGTTTGCTGCTGTCTAGACAACTACTTGATTCTTTGAAGAGGAAAGGAACACTAACACTGATCAACACAGTGATGATGGTTTAAATAATTCTGTTGACCTTTTTCACAATGAAAAATTACATTTAATAAATTTTGCAATCTATTAAAAGAAATGAAAAATACAAACTTTTTGTTTAAAGAAATATGACATATTTTGAAAAAAATCTATACAAGAAAATGTGTTGCAATTTAGACAAAATCTATATAATTAGAATGGACATTGTTTTTCCACATGGTGATTAAGAACCTTTCAAGGCAAAAAGGGTATAGGCAATTAGAGATGCCAGGTAGTAATCTATTCAGTTATAATTTTACTTGTTAATCATAAGCCATGAAAGGCATTTATATTAACTGGTTGTGCTGATTATCAGCACCATTGCCTACAGTTGAAAAGAGCTGCCAAGTATCATCAGCTGGGAGCCCCTTCACCACTGCATCTGAGACTTCCAAACTACTGTCCTAATAATGGCAACACTGTTTTGCACTGTTTACAAAATCTGTACAAGTCTTCGAACCATCAGTGACATCAGCAAGAGTCTGAAAATAATGCATCAGTACCTGAGACGTCAAAGTGAAAAACCAAATCAGTACCTTAATATTTTAAGAAATAATGAAATACCTACTGATAATGGTTTTGAAGACATCCTAGTAAGAACAATAAGAAACATTTATAGTGCCAAATTATGCCTATTTCTCACATAGATTCTTCTGTTCTCTGTCAAAAGACTTTTAACATCATTTTCTAGCTGTCATTCCTTTTGTTACTGAAATTCAATTTCAGACATGTTGTTCTTATGCCCTTTTTGGGCCGTGCTCGTACAAGTATTTTGTATTTCTGAAAACACGTCAATAACTACAGAGAAACATGCAGAAATATATCACAGTGATACCTGAATTTCAGTGGTCATACAAAAGTTCCTCATTTTTTCAACAACAATCACCATTAAATCAACACGGCACTACAGAGTCCTGCTGGATTACTCTATTCTATAGGGCCAGCTGCATCACTAGGCTATTCAGGTAGTTTTAAAAGATACAGGCTCTGACAGCCACATGTGAATTCACTGTGGTCAAACCCCATATGTTTTGTTACCACTGCACTGAGCTCAGAAAGTTGTTGCTTTCCTGTCTGCATGGCTCATTGCCTCACTTTCAAGATGCTGATATTTCTCCTCAATGACTTTCAGACAACAGCAAATTAACAATTAGCAAGGTGAAGCTGAGGCACAGCAAATGTGTGCAGAGATTACTTGACTCAACAGTAAGCACCACCACCAAAAAATTAACTTGAAGTGTAACAGGTCCAAGTTTAAGAGTTTCTCCATGGCTCTCATTTCATTAAACAAACAGAAACCCTGGTTCCATTTAGTGGGAGTTTTGTCACTGATTTCAGTACCAGTTTTGCATTCAACAAAGATGAAAAACCCTTATTTCTACTGCATAAAACCTCAAAACTTCCTCCTGGTTTCACAGTTGTAATTTGAAGGCTGTTGCTTGAATACCGGAACAGACTTGAGATCTTATTTACTTGCTGTTGTCTGCATATATTAATTGATTAATTGACACACATTTCTAATTTAAGAACCAACACTGCTATTATTTCTTAATATGCAATCAATTTACAGAGAAAAAACACTAGTTTAGTCTCATTTTATACTGAATTCCTGTTTTAGAAACAAAAGTTCCTAAGTTTCTAGGGCTGCTCACAGATTAATAAGAGATGGTAACTATGATGAAAAATAAATATAACATAATCCTACAACATACTGTACATGGCAGAAAGTGCCTTTTTTATAATTTATAGCTACACCTGGAAGTCTAATAGGACTGGATGTACTGTGTAATTTTTAAAGGTCATTAAATGTAGAGAATAATCATATTGTGGGTCTGATACTGTTCAACATCTTTTTCGGTGACATGAACAGTGGAATCAAGTGCACCTTCAGCAAGTTTGCTGACAACACCAGGTGGTGCGCTGCAGTCAACATGCTGGAGGGAAGGAAGGGATGGCATCCAGAGGGACCTTGACACACCTGATAGGTGAGCCCACACAAACCTCATGAAGTTCAACAAGGCTGAGTGCAAGGTCTTGTGTCACAGCAATCCCAGGCACACCTACAAATCCCAGGCACATCTCCAAACTGAGTGGAGAAGGGACTTAGAGGAGGGCTGCAGAGAAGGAATTCAGAGTGGTGGTTGATGAACAACTCAACATGAACCATCAGTGTGCAGACACAGCCCAGAAAGCCAAGGGAATCCTGGGCTGCACTAAAAGGAGCATGGCCAGAAAATTGAAGATTCTTCTCCTTCTCTATTCTGATCTTGTGAAATCCCACACATACAGCTCCAGTGTCCCCAACATGAGAAGGACATGGGGCTGTTGGAGCAAGTCTAGAGGAGGGCCATGAGGTTGAAACGAGGACTGGAGCAGCTCTCCTATGGCGACGGCTGAGAGAGCTGGGGCTGTTCAGCCCCTGGAGAAGAGATGTTTGTATGGAGACCTCATAGGAACCTTCCAGTATGTCAAGAGAGGTTACAGGGAAGCTGGAGAGGGACTTGTTGTCAGGAACTGTAGTAATGGGAGAAGGAGTAACGGGCACAAACTGAAAGAGGGGAAATTTGGGTTAGACAAGAAGAGATTCTTTTCCGTGAGGGTGATGAGATACTGGAACTGGTTGCCCAGGGAGATTGTGGATGCTCCAACCCTGAAGAGTTCAAGGCCAAGTTGGAAAAGGCCTTGAGCATCCTGCTCTCTTGTATCCTCCTTTAGATATTGGAAGGCTGCTCTCCCCAGAGCCTTCTCTTCTCCAGGCTGAACAACTGCAGGTCTCAGCCCTTCTGAGCATCTCTGTGGCCCTCCTCTGGACTCACTCCAGCAGGCCCATGTCCTTCTTATGCTGGGGGTCCCAGAGCTGATGGCCATGACTAAATAAATTTTTGCAGGACAAGATGCAGTATGGTCAGCAGTTGCCACTATTATAATGCGGTTTAACGTTCTGTATAAAAAAATTTCAGTACAACTTCAACTAATATTTTGAAATCAGCAAGTAACTTGAGCTGTGAAAAAATTTCTAAAAAAAAAGAATTACATTGAGCCTAATGTTTTCAAGTTGATAAGGGAAGTTACAATAAGAAGAGACTTCCCACCAAACCCCAAGGCATTGAATTTGCAATTTAAAATGGTATCAAAACTGTTGTTTAAGCCTCAGAAAATAGAAATAAACCAAAAACTCATTAAAGCTTCAAACTTTACAAGAAACTGACTTTCTTGTACAGGCTGAGAAGAACAAAATATATAAAAACTTAGAAAAGAATTTCATTTTATTATCTTCCAGATACTAGAAACTAAATTTGTGAATTTTGCTGTTTGTGCCTCAAGGCATGTTATACTGCATTTTGGGTAAATCTATTAAACAAGCAAGTGGGCAGACTCCTAAATAGAATCATAACTTAGCAATCAAATTAAAATAATGTCTCACTAAGTACTCACAGTTATATTTCACTTGGAAGGGACCTACAATAGTCCAGCTGCCTGACCAGTTCAGGGCTGACCATAACCCAACATGTGTTATTAAAGGCATTGTCCAAATGTCTCTTAAACACTGAGAGGATCATCGACCACCTCTCTAGGAAGGTTGTTGCAGGTGTTTGACCACCTTCTCAGCAACAAAACGCTTCCAAATGCCCAGTCTAACCCTCCTGTGGCACAGCTCTGAAGCATTCCCATGTGTCCTATCACCAGATACCAGGGAGTAGAGCTCAGCACCTCCCTCCTCACCTCCCCAGGGAACTATAGAGACCAATGAAGTCACCCTTCAGCCTCCTTCTCTCCAAACTTGACAAGCCCAAAATTCTCATCCTCTCTTCACAGTACATTGTTTCTATCCCTGTCACCAGCTTTGTTTCCCTCCTCTGGATGCAACCAAGGACCATCACATCCTACTTGACGTGTGGGGCCCAGACCTGCACAGAGCACTCAAGGCTGAATGCAGCAGGACAGTCACCTCTGCTGGTTGTCAGCTCGTGCTGTGCTCGATGCACCCCAGGATGGGATTTTGCCCTCTGGGTTCTGGGGCACACCCTGCTGACCCACACTGAGCTGCTGCTGACCAGCACCCCCAGATCCCTCTTGGCAGGGCTGCTCTCCAGCCACTCCTCTCCCAGTTTAGACTTGCATCCAGCATTACTCAGTAATACTGTTTATTTTAATAGGAGTCAGTAGGAGGGAGCTGTGACCAAACAGTATCAAAGCACAACACCCGGTCCACTGAACTCAAAACCACTCCTGCTACCACCATGACACTGCTATGTAAAATACCTGATGTAAACAAATAGCTGACCAAAATAAATTAAAATTAATACTGAAGTCTATACAGTCTAGTCACTGCTTAAAGTCCAAAAATGCCCGAGTGTTAAGTAAGTCTCTCAGAAGAAATTAATAAACAAGGAAACAGAAACCATGACATATTCAACACACTCATATCGGTCACCTGTGAAGAAGATGCAGGCAACAGCTCCTCTGATTATTCAGTCACTCAACAGTGATAATAATTAGAAGAAACTTACTGAGTATATAGGCAGTGGTAATGGCCCACAGGGGAGTAATTCACTCAAACTTTCCAAAATGTCCCTGAAAGGTAGTCAACTAGGTATATTAGGTATCTAAATTTTATTTGTTTCTCATTTACTACACACACACACACACAAAATAGGTCAACTCTTCAGCAGAAGATAGGAACATACATAAATATATGGCTGAATATAGACATTCAAAAATAGTGAGTTTATCTCCTCTCTTCTATCTAGACAAAGCAGCCAAGCACCTGCCTGGTGGCCCCAAAACTATGCTCCTGAGCCAAATTAAAGAATCATCATCTCCTTGCTATTCACATTTTCTTTTTTCACCTTTTCCCCCTTTCTAGGCGGTTTCTTTCTTTAGTTGAAGTGTCAAGAGCTAATGAACCACACATCATTTGTATTCCATTGTACAACACATAATCAAGGTGTCCCATTTAATCACTTCTGTGTAGAAAAGTTTCCTGTGAAATGAAGTATTTGTTACTCAGCACATATTCCTGCAACAAAATATCTTTTATCATTATCATACTGTTACTGAATTATTTAGGTATTAATTTTTTGAAAAATACTATAATGTAAAACTTTTTATTCAGAAAGGTAAGATGCTGAACATTTTAATCTAAAATAATTGACTGATACCTATCCAATCGCTACAAAGAAATACAGATATGTGTAATTTTTGAGTCCACATTCAACCCTTTTCTCTTATAGCATTGAAAGAAGTAAGGAAATTGTCTTCAGGAAAATGTCCATTTTTTGTATTGCCTGATATTGCACAGATAAAGAAAATTCAATGTTTTAAAAAATAAAATAATGCAGGCTAACACTGAGACACTGATAGCAAAAAAAAAGACCTCTGTAAAAACCACAACAGGCAGATGTACTTTGTTTTCACAGTTACTGTTTGGCTTCCATTGCAAAAGAAATTTCAAAATAATTCTAATAAGCAGTTATAATGCTTGATAAGGATTTTATATTCCATTTTGATTTATGCAACAGAATGACCCAAAGTCCACGTGATACACTGGAACAAATTACTCAATCACATAGAAAAAGAGTTCTCACATTTCAACTTTTTAGAATGCTGTTCTTTATCTACCCCAAAACTCTGGCAATCAAAAGGAAATTCAGATTATAACAGAACAAGAGCAGAAGCTCTGCTCAGACCATTTCATGTTCAGCTCTCCCAGAAGAGTGAACCATACAAGTTTCAAGTCATTAAGCTGCAAGCCTCTGGGACACACCAGATTCACAGCATGTGCAGTGAGGGCAATCTGCACATATGGACTGGTTGTTTGCCTAGTGCTTAAAAAACCTGTGCCAACACCATCAATCTCTTTGCAAATGCCTTCTTAATGGATATATGCATTTCTATTTCCCTTATGGAAGTCCTTAAACCACAAAAGCGGCATTCTTCCAGTCTGAAGAAATCTTGCTTCGTGGTAGAGCAACAGAAAAAAAAGGAACAGTAGATTGTGCAATTATTCCATTACCTCTGTGGTAATGAAATTCAGTACAATTTTATCTATATGCTGTGTATAGTTAACTTGCTTCTACATATAAATATATATAGCTAGGAATTTAAAAATTACTTCCAAGGCTCCTTGTGTCCTCTGTCCAAATATCAAGAATAAATCATTACCCAGTAAAATGTTTATTTCAGATTGACTTGAATGCTATATCACTGTGCCTGAAGCAGATGGAAAGCAAAGGCTGTTTTGCAGACTTTATGATTTGCAAACACTTTTTATGAGTTCGCGTTCTGTAAAACATGTTGGGTTTCTAGACTACTACTACTGGTCATAGTTTTCAGTGTATCTTGTACATAAGTATGTTACCCTACAAAAAAACCCACTTGGTTCCACAGAATAGTGTCAATGTTCTAGGTGCTTCATATACATATAAAATATGCTTCATATATATACATATATGAAGTATTACAACATCTGCATTATGTGTGCATGTAGGCAAACAATATCTTTTGCTAAGAGATTTCTCTTAATGTAAGTTATCATATAAATCTAGAATCACTGTAAACTGTACAATGTTAGCTAGGAAATTTATGTATTTACATCACCACTTTAAAATGACAAAGAACTTTTCGTGATAAATATATTTTGAGCTATAAATCACATTTCCATGACTGTATTTCATGCTATATGTTAAGCTCCACATTTCTCAACTTGCTACTCAAATGCATGAGATCAGACTGTATTTCTTGCTCTATATTTTGGCTAAAAAAGAAAAACATGCATTTGCACACAGAAGCAAGTGTATTCCTTAATATACATACATGTGCTATAGTTCTCAGACTATTTTAAAAACTTTTTCTCTTTTACAGGTCTTCACAGCTAACCAAAATTGTCTCACTAATTGCCACTGAAAGTGACAAAATCACTTGAGGTTCTATCACAGCAGACAATTTTGGTTAGCTCCTTATAATGTGGACCTTTTCGTTTTACATTTTGTGCATCAAAAAAATTTCATATGATGAAATGTTGAAAGCACTTGGACCATTTTTGCTGGAGAAGAAAACAATGGGATCTTATAAATGTGAAAAAAATACCTGGAGAGTGGATATAAAAACAGAACCAGGCTCTTTTCAGTGGTTCCCAGTGACAGGGCAAGAAGCAATGGGCACAAAGTGAAACAGGAGGTTTCTGCTGAACATGAGGAAAGAATTGTTTGCTGTGAGAGTGACTGAGTTGTTCAGAGAGGTTGTAGAGGCTCCATCCTCAGAGACATTTTAAAGTTGTCTGAACACGGTCTTGAACAACCTCTTCTAGGTGGCCCTTCTTTAATTCCACCTTGGAGCAGGAGCACCTCCAGAGGTCACTTTCAAACTCAACCATTCTGCTAGTCTGTGATTCTGTAATACTGGTTTGTAGCCTGGTAAAAGTTTGGTATCAGAAGTATTTTACTGATAATTTCAAACATCTCAACAAAAATCAATTCAAGTGATGGTATAATTTAATTCTTCATTTACTGGATCTTTATTCATATTCTCTGTGATACTTGCACAGATTTTTTGAGGAAAAAAGGATATTCCTTTCTTGCTCCTTTTACTAATTCCACCTCCATCTCCCCCCCATCTCCAAGCTTATTTCTATATTTGCTTCTGGTTTTGCGAAGAGAAATAGAGCAAATCAAAAGCCTGACCCCTTTGTCATATCAGAGTCTTCTTACAAATCACAACCAATTTTAAATCTCTCCCAATACACTGGAGGAATTTAGAAAAAAAGTTTGAAAGAAAAAAGGAAAAATCTTTATGACACTGGGTATCACTTATGCAAAAAACTGAATTAATTTCAAATAAACTACAGCAAATTAAACAATTTAAGATAAATTAGTAACTAACTGCTTATCATTCACTCTAACTCTCCTACCCTAACTTACAAGGACTAATACCTTAGACTTATCACTTGCAGAGTGAAGTGTTACATGGTATGTGCAAAAATAGTACCAAGTGGTCTAGAGAGAGAGAAAAGAAAAGAAAGTAGTAATATATAGTTCTTCAATGTAAGAGAATTAGGATGTTCTCCAGAAAGGGAATATATTTCAGCTAGAAAGCTGAATTACTATATTTACCCTGTACTGAGTGCTACGTTCCTGCCACTGCTGAGAACCTTTTTCAAGAAGCTAAAGAAATCAGTTCCCTGGCATCACTCACTGACATCAATGAACTTCTAACAACCCCCCATGCAATGCAGGAAAAACATCCTGACAGACTGGCATCTTACACAACGAGATTCATGTTGCCCACAAACGAACACTACAGAGGTGCTGGCTGTAACAAGTGCATGCTGCTAATCCTCACAGTCACTGAGAGATCTCACTAATAATTAAAAGACCATCTGGATGAACTATGGGCACGGGAAATCAGTGCTTGCATTACAAAATATACCTTTAACCCTAGTGAATGAAATTCTAGAGACATCAAGAAATAAACACATGTACACAATAACCTTGTGAATAACTGCATTGATCTCTAGCTTTCTTTTCCTAAGCAGCAAATTGTCACAGATGCTCCTCTCTGACAATTGTCTGCATCCTTTAGCCTTGACACACTATATACTGTTGGCTATTGTCAGCTTTTGACTTAGAAAAAACCACTTTTAAGCTATCAATCAGTAATCTTTAAAGCTGGTGGTCAACTCTTCTGAATTATTCCAATCTGTAGTCATTTTCTTTTAAACTTGCTTTTCGAAAGTTATGTATCCTGTTTTCTGTGAAGTCTAGTTATGATCCAATGCTCAATTAAACAGTCAGAAACATCCCAACTGACTTGGATATACGTGTACAAACTCTCCTTTTTTTCTCTTTAACAGGTTTAAACAGGGTAAAACACAAAACCAGACAGTATTACTACTTACTTTGTTTTTCTGAGCTGCAGCAGTATTTTGTTCACTTTTCTAAAACTGTACACTCCTATTGTACTCATTTTCTGAATCTAAACCTTTAGAAAGAAGGTAACTATATAATACCAGCTATTTAGTGGCTTCTATCTTTGATGTATCTTTTAATCCTCTTAAACTGTATATACAGAAATACTACAGAGGTTGATCAGACTCAAGTACTGACCTTAAAACTAGACAAAAAAATCAGATTCCTATAAGACATAGTAAACTTTCCTAAAAGCTTCAACGACACCTGAATTCGAGACAATCCTGCTAAAGAGACCAAACAGAACAAAACTGTCTTAATTACTTAGATTCCACTTAAACTGGCTTTACAACTCTCTTTTTAAATGTTCTGTACTCTACTACTATTCTCAGTATTCTAAAACACTTCTACTAAAAAGAGGATAAATAATGCAAAAAACATTGTCAGGAATTATTACTGATGTTGAATCAATCCAGGATTTCTTATGACGTGTACTCTTAGAAATGGTAAATAGAAGATTTGTTTGCTTGGTTTTTTTTCTCTGCAAAAACATACTTCCATACTAGTAAATCACAATATAAAGCCATTTAATTTTAGGGTGCAGTTATATTTTAAAGGTGCCTCCATGCTAATGAGCCAAAGCTTAACAATTTGCCAAACTGAACAAGTGCTGATGCCTGCATGTGAGGTGGCTGTAGCACTTGATGTTGCAGTATCAGCAGAACAGTTAAAACAGAGGTCCCAGTTAATTTCATGGATCATGGTGCCTTCAAGAAAGAAGTTGGGTTTTTCATTTTCCATGAAGACTTTAATGTTCTATTTAGAGAATTTCTTACATGTAACGTAATCTGCATATGTGATATAAAATAAAGATATCAAGAAAAAATAAAATTAGTATTGTATTTTGTGATGCAGATAAAAAGCAACACAGTTGGGTAATTAGTATACTTTGAGGCACAAAGGATTGAGCTAATAATTTTATTAATACATGTTTTCATAACACTGATTCATCAAGAATACAGAATAAATCTGTATTTACAAATACAAAACCTGCCTTCTGGGCAGTAAAAACATTCAAGATGTGAAAATGTATCACTTGAAATAGATTTAGATCATGCTGACACTAGTACATATTCTTACGAAGACTCTGAGTAAAGCTGTAGTAACCTACATAAAGACTCAAAGCTGGTAGGACTATTTTGCATGCAAAATAAGGATGGGGGATTTTTGAAAATATATCTTTCCTAGCTTAAAGACACTCAGAAGCATGTAAAAATTGTCCTGGAGAGTTATTTTTAAATAACTTTCTTCTCACACTGTTAATTTTTTTTTCTAACACTGCATCAACCATTTCAAACTTTTAGAAATTATCACAGCTAGAAATGAGTGATGTGAACATGGCCTAGGTGTCATCATATCTTCAATGCACAGATAGACATTTTCAGAGTATCAGTGAATACACACAACGACATTAAAGTGTTCAATAGTGCCTCAAAACTCTACACCAACCAAGAGAACAATGGTTCTCAACTGTGAAAGAATGTTCAAACATTTATGCAAGAAAAGCAAAAGTGAAACAGTAAATCAATACTGTTCTTCTGTCTGTATGCTCAGGAGAGGTGAGAAACATTTTTTTAGAGAAAACTTCTACTTTTATGTGTAAGAACAGATTATATATTTACTATTGAAAGAAAGAGGATATTGTGTAATCAGGTAAGGATATGCTGATACCAAGTAAACTTTTTTCCTTGTGTAATAAGTTACTGGGATATTTGCTTAAAATTAGCTCAAGTAGAAACTAGTTACCATGACAGAGGTCATCTTCAAAGAATAAATGAGATACAACATGTATGTTAAAAAAAAAATTGAAATCAGGATCATTAATATCACCAGGATATTAATGAATTTCTGTTAATTTCAGTGTAGGAGCTGTACAAACATTAGCAATAGCTGCCAAAGACAGATATTTCAATCCCTGTCTTCTAAAGGACTTAGATATTTTAAAGAAAATACTCAAATTCTGGCAGCTATTAGAACAGTCACTTCAGAAAAGTGATACTGCAACAATTTAACAGGGAGCACAGATAGCACAGTTGAAGTACTAAAGTAAATAGGATATTGAAGTACTAAAGACTCAATTAATATTATTGAGAAGTGGTTGCCAAAAGGCTATCACATGTTCTTTAAATACCACTCAGCTTACATCCTACTTGAAGAGGACTCCATGAATCTTATTGATCCACCTTCAGAACACTACTGAACCATCATCAGTCCATTCCTGAGCTTCCTAAGGATCTCAAGTAGCTTCACTGCTCAATAAACGGACATACTTACAGAAAAAAAAATCAGAATTAGGTTATGCAATTAGCACCACAGGTTTTATCCTCAAAAAATAAGAAGGAGGAGTAAATTAAGTAATTTAGAGGAATTACCTGATCTACAAAAACACCTGATTTTTCTAGCAGTTATCTTCCACTGTTGAGTAATGAAAGACTTTTAAATATTACTGCATATTGATGGTATAAAAATAGTATCAGTAAAAAAATATTACCATCACATCAGTAAATGAGAAACGAACATAAAGGCATCCTTAGCTTATTTGTACATTGCATGAACAGAAAGATAATGCTGATCCAGATACTTAGCATATGATCTGCATCTCTTTGGTTATTTATTCTCAATACAACTACTGTGACACTTGTAAAGCCTTTAATGTACCATAAGATTGGCAAGGCCCCTTCATTTACACAATTAAGGCAATTATAGCCATTATAATGGAATGCAACACCATTTTAATGGTCTGGACTATATTTAAGCTTCCACTTTGCAATCCATGGAAGCTGGCTGGCAAAGTGCAAAAGAAAATAATGAATATATCCTAAAAAAGCACCCTCTCATGACTACCTAAAATAGTTTAATAGAGTTTGTTGTGCTACACAGACTAAACTTTCCAAATAATTTGCATGTTTTGGGGACTCTAGAACTGAATTTGTTCATTAATTGTTTCAAGAGTTAAGTTAAAATTATTGATTATAAAACATAAAATGAAAACAGCATTAATTATCTTCTTTCATCATAATAGCTTGCCTAACTCTCTTAAAATTGCAGGAACATACACAAATCCACAGGCTGATACACTGTAGATAATTTCTTCGCCTCTAAAGGCATATTCACCACTGGGTTCATTGGGGCTTCCCCTCCTACTAAAACACAAGGGGAAAGGAAGTAAAGAAATCAAATCAAGCTAATCAACATTTTCATAATAAATCATTTTAAAGCAATCTCCTATAGAACAATCTTTTCCTCTGTGAAAAGTATATGAATACTCTGTAGTAGTAAGAATACAACTCTGAATGACTGATTACTCATTTTGCATATATTGAGTCTTTACCTAAAAAGAACCAGTGTATAAATAGCCCTGAGTGTTGGAACAACCCCACAGAAATCAAGGATTACCAAAAAAGCAATGCATTCTAAGCATTCACCCCATGTGTTTAAGTTCACTCCCACATACTTACAGTGAACCAGCTAGCTTTGCTTGAGATGGAGTTTGGGAAGTTGACCCTGAATTGCTCCCTGCACACAGGATGGACAAGGTGTGCCATGCTGTGCCCAGCTCCTCAAACATGCTCACCTGTCTTCTAAGCCACAGCTTGCACAGGATATACATGCCCTCGGTGTACTGTGATAAAAAGTACTCACACACTGAGCAGAGATGCAACACTGACATTATTTTGGAAATCAAAAACTGTATTACACAGGTGTTTTTAATGCAAGGCCAGATCTGCCAGTTCTACACTCGCTTGCTGCTAACAAGAAACATGAGAAGCAAATTGTCCAACTGCAGTCCACCACAGCAGAATACGACTAGTTTCCACAGCATTGAGACCCTAGGAATTTTCCATTTAAAAGTGAATTTGTGCATGTGACATAAATACCAGGATTTGACAAAACTGTATAGATTTGAGTACCCAAAGCCTTCCAAAAGCAGCCATAAAAAGTAGAATGACTTGGAAATAAACAGGCCAAATGAAAAGCAAAGAGAAGGTGGTTCTAGAGAAGATTGCTGTTGCAAAGGTGCTTGGAACTGTGAATGAAGAGCTGTTTCCAGTGATGAGTATGTAATATTCCCATCTTCCCTTTCATGTCATAGCTCCTTGCAATATTAACAAGAAGCACTCCGCTAACAATCCTTTCTCAGTATCACTTCATCCTGGAAACAATAAAATGTTCTTCTTCAAAGCATTCTCAAATATGTTCTGCAGTGTTACAGGGATTATTTTTCATAAACACAGCATATACACTCTAGCATTTTTTACATAAACAGTATTATTATGGAACGGACGACCTTCCCTTAATCCTTCACTTCTTCCTTGTAACAGCCAAGCTCAATCGCATTTTAATTTGTTCTGCAATTATGACTTTATTGCAGAGAATATCAAACATATAGATCACTGCTTAAGCACATTCTGCCTTTTTACTTTTTTTACACTATCAGCTCCACTCTGATCTGAATTAACACTATTCTTTTTACTAGAATGTCTCTGCCTCACTGCTCTACCTGCATTTGTGACACCACTTCTTTTCCGCACAACACATACTTCTACCACTTGTTCCCAAATATTCTAATCCCTGTAAGAACTGAAAGAAAAAGCAAAAATCTTTCAGCCAAAAAGTCATCTACCAGTACACTGACCAGTTCTAGTTATCCTTTTCGAACTATAAAGGTGTTTTCAACTAAGTGAGCACACACCATTCCATGCAGGAGAAGCTTGAAATTGTAGGAGAAACAGGCATCTGGAGCAAAACTGAGTCACTTCTAGAGCCTAACAACAGCTTACATGGCTGCATCTCCATTTCTCCAGTCCTTCAAACACAGCCACAGGCCCCTCACCACTTCCACATCACACATGGACAATGCCTGGCAAGCAGCCTGGAAGACTCCTTTCCAATCTTTCCCAGCTTCCAGAGGAAGGAAGCCCAGGTATGTGGGTGTGCTCTGGCTGAGCCCAGGCTAGCTGACAAGGGAACCAGGAATTGTGGGCATGCAGATCAGATCCCTCTCATCCCAAACACATTCTCTGTCATTCTACACCACATTAGATTGCTACTAATCACACTACATTAGATTAATATTAATTATGATGGAGAAGTCTCTTTTTAGAAAGTCTTAGCATGGAGTTTGATTAATGAAAAGAAAATACTGCTGACAATTTTACTTGGCTCAGTATCACTTGAGAAAAAAAAGATATTCAGTTTAAAAATTTAAAAAACTCATGCAAAAGATTTATCTTAGCATTGAAGAAATAACCAATAAAATTAGCTCCACTGAGGTTCTGTATTACAGAAATAGAGTAATGAATCCTAAATAAATGCCTTTTACAAATACAGTAACACAGTATTTTTGTGCTAACACATTCCCTTTCTGTCATAGATATGGAAATAATTTACATATACAAATGAATTGTTGCAAAGATTATTAGTCTGCTATGTCAGAAATAACCTACCATTTATAAAATACCTACTAAAGCTCTAAAATCTGGTAAAACAATAGTACTTCTTATTAAAGATCAAGTAAAAAATGGTTTATCATTCACCTTATATACAACAGGGAAAAAAAGGACATTCTTAATTAACTAGGCTGACCAAATACCAAAGCATAAAAATCTGATTTTCACTTTATCTTCAAATAGCTTCAAATTATACATAAGGTATACTTACAGCTCACCATTACTTTACATGTGTGTAACAAAGTAAAAAAGGTGAAAAAACAGTAACTTGGATGCTTGGACAAATACAGGTTTAAGATGACTAGCATTAAGATTGAAAAGTAAAAACTATGTATTCTAGTAAAAAAAGCAATAAAAACAAAATGAACACTTACTTGTAAGTCAATATGCTCTGAAGAACTACAATGCATATACAATAACACATTTTAGTTTCATAGCACCTTTAAAATCAAAAGGTTTCAGAAACAATAATAAAACAGTGTTCAGAAACATTAGTAGAGTAAGAAGGCTTACCTATGGATAATATCTTTTCCTTTAACAAGTAAACTCAGTCACAATGTTATAGCCCATTTACATTTAAATCAATAGCATGATTCATGCTGATGCCAGCAGTAAAGGCAAGAGCAGAAATATTAGCCCAGATTCAATTTTTGTTGTGAGCCAACAATGACACCAAGCTCAAGCAGTGTATATCAGTACAGATAAGACAAACTCCTGTATCTGAGTGCTTCCACTGATACCACTCATCATTATGCTCTTGTATTTCAGACTGCATCTAAAGAATATATTGAGAAAAATCAGCAAAATTTTCTAATGAAAATTAAGCAACTATAAAAGCACAGAGAATTTCTTTTACTGTTGCATCCTATAGAACTGTAGTAGGAATTACGTAAAAATCTTACTGAATATAAACGTATAGCTAAGAAGAACAGTAAACTAGAAAGCTGACAATTACCTAGTGCAAATTTAACTCACATAAAATAAATGTTGCTACCACCTTTACTCCCAGACTACCGAGACCACCTCCTTCCATTTACTGTGCATATTCCTCTGAGAAAGTTAACTGAGAGCAGCTTGCCCATGGTGTGAACCAGCACACTTCCCTTTGTGCTTCCTTTTATAGTCTGGTCACTCCATTTTCTGTAACAAGCATGACAGTGTGAAATTAAATGTCACAATTAGATCTTAAAAAAAAAAAAATTTAAAACATACTACCATATTTGTAAATGAAGCCCAAACATCACTATAACACAACAGCAATTTTCTTTGGTGGGTTATTTGTGTCGTATTTCAAGCTTGAAAGTTAAATTTTACCCTCAACCACACAGCATGAACCTCTTCAACTTACAGATGGGAATTTTGCTCACTATTTCATACAAATGACCTCTTCTGGCTAGCCCATAACTGGTCACTGATAGTATCAGGCCTAATTGGCCTAGTACATATTGGTTTGAACTTGGATTTTTATTCTGTTATACATACATTCTATTATATATACATTATCGTGTAGTTACTTTTTCAGAAGAGAAGAAGGGAATTACAAAACAGTAGTATCTGTCACCGAAAGGCAGAAATACAAAGCAGAGATTAAGGAGTTAACACAAGTGGTATTTTTGGCCCTCAATCTCTTTATCTGTGAAGTCTGGAAACCAGTCAGTGTTCTCTCTGAATGTAAACAAAACAAAAGCTCTTCTCTGGCATTTATACTTACAGTATATGAAGAGTAGTGGAGGTGGTCATGTATTGGAAAGATGATGTTATGCAAATTAAATCAGCGGATTTGGGAGAGTGCTGCTTGGTTGTTTGTCTCTCTATTTGTTTTTCAAGCACTGATGCACACAGAACAAACCAGTATCCACAGTGTCTTTAATCCTACTGTTATTTATCCCCATCTCTACAAGGCAATTAACAATTCGGCAGTATTCAGTATAAAACAGGATGCAGCTGAGAGAGCAGTCCTATTCTGTGATTAAAGTCTTTCAGATATGCTAACTGAAAATACTTTGAGCATGCAATGTTGCCTTTTCACCTCCTTCTGGCAAAAGCTTAGAGACAAACAGTATGACATTTCTAAGAGCTTCCTTGTTACCTACATAGTCCTCCTCAGATGCTGAAAGAGAAGCCCTTTTTTTCTTCCATGAATATAAGCCTAAATCTTTTATTTTAGTGAAAATATCAAGTGAGGTCTCAGCACAGGATTTATTCGAGATTAACTCAAAAGTTATTGAGACTGGATTATTCTATTTCAATAGCTAATAAAAATGCATATTCAGTATTTTACCAACAATGACACAGCTTTTGCCATTTAAACTGCAGGGCCTTCAATTGGCCCTGAGCTTTTGGGTGTGACTGCATGTCCCAGCTGAATCTTGACCCTATGTCAGGGCAGAAACACAGCCTTATTTCTGTGATGAAGGTATCCAAAGACATAATCGAGAAAGATGCTGTAGTACACATCAGCCAAGTCTTTGAAATAGACTGTTTGGGAGACCAGGATCCCAGGCATATCACAGCACACATTTGTCAGAATCTTAGTGCAGCTCGATAGGGAAATAAAACAAAGCACTCTGTCAAAATTTTTAGTTTTAAGAATAATTAAACTTTCCCAATGTATGTACTCTGGAGTAGAGCAAATTTAAGATAACTGACAGTGGATGCTTTTCTTAGATACCTTTGAAGGTCTTTAACCATAGCTAAGAGCTGTCAGCCACACACTCATCTGCTGACAAAATTTCTGCAGAAATGCCTGTGGTCTTCATTGACCACACTTTGCATCATGTGCATTTTTTCTTACCCATCAGATTGAAGAACAGGACAAGCAAGGGACAGGGCTCGCTACATCTCAGAGCAAAAGGATCATGACCACTATTTGAAAGAAAAAATTGTGCCCAGACACTGGCAAGGGGACAAAAGACTCATCGGTTTTGTAAAACTGTGCAGTGCACAGAAGCCTTCCTAGCTTCTGGTTCCACATAACCACTGAAAAAAGCTTCAGAAGTGCTTAGGAAAATCAAGATCTGCAGATTCTGACTCAATAAAATCCTTTCATTCACAGCTGTGCAACTCAGTATGACCTGGATACCCCAAATCCTGAAACATACTTGAAAAGGAGACTGGGGAAAAAGCAGGCCATGAGGCAATGGGTATGCTTGGAAAACAAGACACTTCTTCACATGTCTCTTATTTAACATCTCTGTCACAAGTGGGGGTGCTTCCCATTCATTCTGCTTTACTTTCTTCTCTAATTGTGCTTCAACACAACTTCCAAAGCCCTCCCTCTCTTCTGTACTCCCCTTACTCATTTATTTCTAACTTTGTGTTCCCCAAATACTGCCTCTAATGCTCTGCAGATGTCCCTCTCTCAGTTGTAACCCCAAGTTTAATTGCATTTTCTTTCTCTTTTTAAAAATTACTGGAGTACCTATGGTAGTTTATAGTTTATATGATACCCATTGCTTTATCTAAATTACATTCAAAACAAAGATGGTCAAGATTTTTATTTTATTATGGGCTTTTTTGTTGTGGGGTTTGGTTGGTTTTTTTTTGCTTGTAACTTTTGTTTTTCTTAACAACTTACACATCTAGATCCAAATCAAGTTCTTAGCCCTTTCATATATGGATTTAACCTAAGAGACCCTGAGCATCAACTGTGTTCAATGTTTCTAAATGTATCATTAAAATGAGACAGCCTTCACAACAGCCTGGATCCCCTCACCTGCCTCATGCATTCATCAGAGATAAGGATTAGACAAACTTCATAGTTCACTTCCAACTAGAAGGACCCTATGATTTCCTTATTAAGTTCACATACATTTTAAGAAGAAAATCTGTTTTTTTCTGAATAGTGGTTTAATCTTGCTTCCCAAAGGAGTATAGTGATCCACACCAAGACTGTTTTGGGAAAGTTCACAGACAGATTATGCTCTTCAGATACACCCAAAAAATCATAAATTTCAATCTGAAAAGATGAACAGTTGACCTAAACAGCCTAGGCAGGGGACGTATTTTAGGAAACCCTTACTTAAGTTATCCCTGAAAAAGGAACAGCAACCTCACTTTGCCTGTTTGGCTTCATCAAATTTGTAAGCAACTGACATATGTATATGCAGCTTAGTATCATGGAACCATAGAAACATTTAGCTTGGAAAAGACCTCCAAGATCATCAAGTCCAACTGCCGCAACACTTTACAGAGCTCCGTTAAAGACCAAAACTGTATTCTAATAACTTTTGTTAGAAGAACTTCTGTTGTAAGAAATTTTGTATTCTGTCAAAATAAAAGCTGAAATTTCACTAACGATACTCAGCTCACTTTCATGTTTCTCAAGCTTCCTGGCTTTTAGCACTGTAAAGAAAATATATTAACAAATTTCAGCATTGCAACAAAATATAGCATTTGGAGAAGCCCTGTATTTTGCTTGCTCTGACAATCTGTCAGGACAGGATTAGTGTTAATTCGCATACCCACAAGACCTTTTTTCCTTCTCTTTTACATAACTAGGCACAAGTATTCTTGACTCCCTGGCAACTTAAATCATCGTGAAGAGTTCATTTTTAATTTTTAAAAATTCCAATTTTTGAAGCAAAAAAGTTGTCTCTAGATTTTTTTCAGTGTTTTAGCACAGGAGTATGAAAAATTAAATATGCTTGAAAGGATACACACAAGGACAAAGATAACTGCATCAGGTGAAACAGCTTCCAGCAGAGAAAATGCTGATCTGATTTTGGTAAAAACTAAGGGCAATGTTAGCATATTAAAAGACTAACACTGGACCATTGTCCAGTAGGCCTACTACTCACAGAGATGCTTTTCGCCTCATTATCTTAATTTCGCTTCATGCCCACTATTAAGCAAATATTCCCACACCCATCCTGGAGATACAGAAATTATTGCTAGAGGATGCTGCAACCACATGAAGGTTACACTCACTGTATCTTATCAAAGGGGCCACATTAGCCACACGATGCCAGGTCTTCCAGTACTTTTCATTTCATTCAACAATGTGAGAAGATAACATATTTATCTATTTATTTTCAAGATACTACATGAAATGGTAAACTAATGCTTTAAAAAACATCAAAACTACCATTTTACAGAGGTGTTACTGCACAGGGAGTATTTAATTACATATATTCAATTAATATTTAATTACACAATCAATTATTTTGCCAAACATGACAAAAGGCACCTAAGGAAGTATTTCAGAGCAGTTTTTTAATTGACTTGTATGCCTGCATACAGTTTAATCTTTATAGTGGTCATCTTCATTCATTGTTAAAAAAATTAATTTGTTTTTTAAACTAGGAAATAAAACATAGTTTTGGCAGTAGCTACAGCTTATAATGGAAAGTAAGACATTATCCTGCACAATAAATCTGGAATAGTGCTTCAAACTATAATGAAATATTGTCGTTAATGCAGGAATGCAATATTTGTTTCTTTTATTGTAATAAGGTTTCTACAGGAAAAAAATGTCATCTTTAAAAACCACTTTTGCTGTATTTTCAATGTATTTTACTCATTAAAAGTGTTGCTATAAAGAAAGAACAAAAAATTGCATCCAACAGAGATCAGTCTGAAGAAATTTTAAAAATTCAGACTTCCGATTATGCTTTTCTTGACAGATTCAGGTCCATGGTAGCCTAAAGTCTCATGACAGTGCTCTATTCAGAAGCACCAAAGACAATATCATGTTTTGTTTAACAATTACCTTCCATAATCACCTGGGAGCCACTGAAATACAAATGTGCCTAGCCACCATTATTTCTCTCCACTTTGTTCCAGTTGCACCAATGGCTAAGAAGCACTGCAAAGCATTTTCTAGCAGGGTCATCTCATTCATGGTCCAAAAGGAAGCTGATTTACTCCTATCAAGCACTTTTCAAATGAACTCGCTTACATAATACAGCCATTATTAACAGCTGTACAGCTCAACTACTGTGTTGCTCCTATGACCAGCAACAAGGACTTCTAAGTTTCCTTCCTTTCTATCACGTTTTGTTTTCTTGAATATTCAACTGAAAACACTGAGGAGCAAGGAATTAATTTCTTGTCTTAAATACACCTATAAGCATCTCAAGGAGTATTAAAAAGCAAATGGAAAAAAGAACAGCAGTAACTCATACTACAATAGCTCATTTGAAAAATACTATGGTTTTTTACTATAGGTACAATTTCAAAACCCTTGGCAAAGAAACAAACTTGAACAAAATAAGGCTGGTTTTATTCAAGAATAATGAGTGTTTCTGATAACTGTAATATTCCGTGTGCAAAATCTTCCTTCCTTCCAGAAATGAGTTTTAAAAATATTACACAAATTACCATCACTCACCTCTCCTGTCATTTCTGCCTGCATTTGTGGATTTGTCAGAAGGGCAAGGGCAACGTCCTTCACATTTCACTGAAATTTGTTTTCCTGAGACACAGGCTTGATAGTCTAATTTGCACTGTAAGGAGACAGAATGACTATCATTAATAGAAACATATCTTATTAAAAAAAAAAGAATTCTAGTTCTAAGAAACTTGAAGCAATCTTTCATGAAATGCTTAAATCTTTGCATACAAGTGCGAAGAAAAGTCTTCTGCAGTATATGCTACTTTTGTAACAAAAATTAGATTAAAGAAAGGTACAAAGTTTTTGGTTCCTAGACTGGCTACAGTTTCAGACTCAATTCAAGCATGAAACTTGAGGTTTGAGGCTGATTTTAATATCCATGCTTAATGGAAGTAGACTGCATTGGTTTTATCTGTATTCTATGACCAAATAAACACAGCAACAAAATTCATTATTGATAGGAAGCAATAAACAGTCAATTTTAATACAATTCATCACTGAATTTTTATCTTTAAGATGACAGTACCCTGGTAAAAAGCAATAATGAATAAAATGAAAAGCTGTGCCCACTGTAATTCTGCATAGTGACTATCTTTTCTGGTACGGAAACAGATTCATTTGTGAGGTTCTGATCTGTGTGCTTACAGCTCCAATGCAGAAACCACATAAAAGCTAGTATCTGAGAAACAAAATTGTTGTTTTAAGCATATAAAAATAAGGTAGTTAAAAACCACAGACAGAAAAAATAAAATCATTGTTAACATTGTCACTCTTACTGAATACCTGAACTTTTCTCCCAAGAAAACAGTTCTCTGCATAGAGATCTTTCTCTGGGATGTTTTGTCAATCTATTGTAATCCTATTATCAGGAAAAACATAAACAAAAAACCAAGGGGGGTAGGCATCTACAAAGAGCTTTTTCCAAAAGCAGAAGAAGTAAGATTGTTATGGAGAACACTTCATCCTTGAACAAAAGATGCCAAGTGTCTCATAAAATAGGTAAAGAACACAGAAATATGAGTCAGAAAAGCAGTTCAAGTAACAAATGAATATATGAAGTGTTTTCTATGCATCACAACACTTCAGAACAATCTCACCAGAATTTGTCTCTTTTATTCCCTGACTCATATTTTGTTGTGTTCCATTATATGATTCTCAGCATTTCCACCGAATGCTTAAGTCAAAGTTTCTCTCTCTCCTAAAAATATGTAAAGGGTGGGAGCACTATGTATAATAATCAAGGAGCCTTCTGAAAGACTGCACTTGAGGTTTCCACTAGTATGCAGATGTAAGCACTGTGAATTTAGAGAACTTTATCAACTTTTTAAGTAGTCAGACTTCTAATCTTGTCAAACTCCCATGCAGTTCTATGTCTTGCATAACCTGAAGTGCATCACTGTATCAAAATGGTACATTTTTGCACCACTGCCAACACTAAAAGGCAGAAATTAATACCTCAAATTTTGTGTACCTAAATACAGTCATTATTGTACTTCAGTTTTGAATGTTTCACCTTCTGCCAAAAAGGCATGGTTAAAGGAAAGTGACACTAACAACCTTTTAATTCTCCCCAAAAAACCCCAACATGATGGTTCCAATTGACAGCTACATAGCACTAATGTCTCACAAAGGACTAGAAAATGGAGCAAAGCAAATACTGCCACATGCTGATTTTGAAACGACTGAATACTTTTTCTATCTCAATTATCCTGGCTGTACAGGAGAGTGCTTGCATTACTATGATGCCCACCAGCTCTCTCTCCAGGAAATACATGACCTAATTCATATTTTAATGCTCAAACCAATATTTGGAGTTTGTGGAATGGATTTTTGCTCAAATTTAATACTCATCTCTGTTAAAAAGAGATGTCTTTCCTTTTTTAAGATCTGAGAGTTTTTATTATTCATACTTAGTAGTTTAAGGATTCAAACCTACAGATAGTTGTGCTTTAGGCTTTGATTACTCCACGTGGTGAGATATATATATTTATATATATATCACCACTTAATATTTGACATATAAATCCATTCCAGGTTTGATTTACTGAGAAACAGAGTATGAAGAGTGAAGGAAAAAAACCTAACACTTTTATTTAGTTTCTGAAGATTTCTTTAATCCTTTCTTTGAGAGATTATTTTTTTACAGACTCCAATCCTTCTAACTTTGATTCACTCAAATGCTGCTGAAGAGACTAGTAAATACTTTACAGGTGCCTCAGCTAGCATCATGAGTTGCAAGTTCAGTATTTTTGATTTCTTTTTCTTTGAAGTTGTCTACTCAGTCCTATTTGCAAATAATACTATCCTTTTAAACAAAGGAAAAAAACTTAATGCTCAACGCCTGGCATAGGCAGAGATACATGAGATACTGAGTGCAAAGCCAGCACAGAACACTTCCAAATCAGTACTCCCATTCACCAGTATGATAAAATTTACCCTTGCTGAACTCATTTTAATGACAGGCAGGCAGCAGAGATATATTCATTGTTTTCAGAAACAAAGTAACATCATGGTGCTTGCATAAGCTGGAAATGAATCAAGGCAGTTCCAACAATTTCCTATTAGCAGCTAACAACACCAGGAACAGAACTCTGATTCAAACCTCTTGACATCATTCCCCAAATTAACAGTGCACTAGAATACTGTAAAGATAGGTCAGTTAATTAAAGGTGGGTCAAATTTCCTTCAGTGTTACTCTTAAACTGGTAGAAGAGCAAACAACATACCAGAAAAACTCCACAAAAAAAGAAATCACTGACATGCAGGCTATGAGGACATAATGAGAAACAGTGGTCAAAAAGGAGAGGTGGTGTGAGGGGATTCATGACAGAGTAGTACTCAAAGAGCTGCCTGATTTCCTAACCATATCTCTCTCCCTGACTTTTCAACCATCTTGGGAATCTGAAGAATTAACAGGAAGCTGGCAAATGCTGACCCAGTCCCACTTCCATGTCTGGTAAAATTACGGAGAAGATTATTCTGGGAGTTACAGGATAATGGTCACAGCCAGGACAGCTTAATGAGGATGAAGTCCAACTTGACAACTTCCTTTTACAACAAAGTTACCCACCTAGCTGACCAAGGGAGGCCAGTTGATATAATCTTTTCAGATTTCAGTAATGCTTTCAATACCGTCTCTCACAGTGCTGCTCTGGACAAAGTGTCCAGCAGACAGCAGGATAAACCCATCAGGCAATGGGTGAGCACCTGGCTCACGGGTTGGACACAAAGCACTGTGGGGTAAATGGGACAACATTAGGGGTACATCAGGCTGGTGACCAGTTACTACTGGAGTTCCACCCAGCTCCACTGTAGGGCCAGTGCTCTTCAAGGTCCTCATAAACAACTTGGATACAGGACTCAAAAGTATATGAAGTAAGTTTGCCAATGATATTCAGTCAGGAAGAGCTGGTGACACCCTCCAAGGCAGAGAGGTCCTGCAGAGAGACCTGGACAAATAAGAGGGGTGTATGAACTGTATGAAGATCAACAAAGAAAAGTACCAGATTCTGCACCTATAATGGGGCAACCCTGGATGTACAGCTGAACCAGGGAATGTGATGCTGGAAAGCAGTGCTGTGGAAAGGAAACTGGGGGTCCTGGTTGATGGCAAGTTGAATTTTAGTCATTGTGCCCTGGCAACAAGAAGGGCCAAGCATGTCCTGGTGGGCATCAGGCACAGCACGGCCAGCCGGGCAAGGAGGGGATTGTCCTGCTCTGCACTGGGGTGGCCTCACCTCAAGTCCTGTGAGCAGTTCTGGGTGTCACAACACAAAAAAAATATTAAGCTATTAGAAAGCCTCCAAAGGAGAGCCACAAAGATGGTGAAGGGCCTTGAGGGGAAGCCATATGAGGAGTAGCTGAGGTCACTTGGTCTGTTCAGACTGGAGAAGACTGAGGGGAGAGCTCATTGCAGCCTGCAGCTTCCTCATGAGGGAAAAAGGATGAGCAGGCACTGATCCCTCCTCTGTGGTGACCAGTGACAGGACTCAAGGGAGTGGTCTGATGCTGTGCTAGGGGAGGTTTAAGTTGGATATTAGGACAAGATTGCTCCCCCAGAGGGTGGCTGGGCACCACAACAGGCTTCCCAGAGAAGTGGTCACAGCACTAAGCTTGGCAGAGTTCAAGGCTCTCAGGCACGTGGTGTGACTCTTGGGGATGTCTTGTGCAGGCCAGGAGTTGGACACAAGGATTCTTGTGGGACCCTTCCAACTCAAGTTATTCTGTGGTTCTAGAGGGTTGGAAGATGAGCTAAAGGATACCCTATTAAACATGGAAGAGTTTTAGAAGATCAAAATATAATTAAAATAGTCATAATATTAAAATAGGCTCAAATATAATGTAATTCAATACAGAAAACGGCTATGTTCTACTGTTAAATAGACAAAATAATCAAGATATTAACAACAAGCTGGAGCAACGGGCTAGATATCCATTCTAAAGGACAAACAGAAATCTAGTGATCATTAAGAACAATTGAGCGGTGTTTTAAAAACATTATACCAGGATACATAAATGCTAGTGCAACCTACAAAACATGTAAGATAATTTCACATAGCTCTGGCAGCAATGTACAGCTTGTGACAAGGTTTCAAGAGGTTTCAACAAGACAGGAAGTAAATGAAAAAGGAGTAACAGGAATAATGAGAAACCTAGAAAATAGTCACCAAAAGAGGCTGAAGGACTGGGTCTTAAGAAAAGATGATTCACAAAACAGCTGTCAAATAGGCAAAAGACATCTGAAAGGTACCTGAAGACAATACCATGATGAATGTTACAAGAAATAATTGTCTTAAATTGCTGCAGAGAAGTAATAAATTAGATACTAGGCAGACATTTTAAGAAGGGTAGTGACGTCTTAAAACAAATCATTGGAGAAGCTTTTAGCATCTTAATAATTGTCTTTACAACCAGGCTTAGATAAATCCATCAGGAATTACACCTGTGTAGCTTATCTTGCTTTGAGAACATGGGGGGATCAGATGGCATCAAGCTGATTCAGTTGGGAAGCACAGTACAGACCCGCTCCAGGAATGAACCAGTGTCAAGAGATTATTGCTTGCATAAATCTTGTTCATTTACTGAGGAGTTTGAAAGATGTATAATGAATGAACTAGGGAGATGGCACAAAAAGAAAGAAAAGTAGTGCTTGTACTGGTCTATTGATCCTAGATAATTTCAGCAAAATTCTGTTTGGTACCGAGTGAATTTGTGCTTTCCTGAGCTCCTGAAAACCTGACGTGATTTGGGAACATGTTAAATATTTTTAGATAAACTAAAATAAAAATTAGTTGAATGTATAAATGCTTTGCAATGTAAAATACGAACAAAAAAATCCTGAAATTGGATATCCACATCTCACATATAATTTATTTGCTTTCATCTGCAGAACTATCATCTATCTATAAAAAGACATATCACACAGACAGACAGTGTGTGAGACAGCTGTAAATTAGTTGCTATTTGCAGACTTCTCAAAATGTACAGGGAATAAAGACATATTAAAGTAGATGAGAAATTTAGTTTAACTGTCTGGCCACCATATAATAAAAGACATAAGAGTTTACTGACGACAATTTCCTGATTAGATAAAAGGAAGGTATATCCATTCTGTGTGTTGAGTGAAGAGCCCTCTGGAAGCAAGCAACAGAATTAGGATTGCATTATAAGTCTACCCCCCCCCAAAAAAAGATAAAGTCCTTGTGCAGCATTGACACTGGCATTTCCTATCATTTTATCAATGCTTTTTCTCACAGACTTAATTCTGTTCCTTTTTGAGAATGCTTCAACCTCAGTGCAAGATAACGTTTTTCCACAACAGTACTGTCTTGCCAGGAATATCTAGTGGCTTTTAAACAAAACTAACTCAAACTAAGCAATGAGGATACCTGTGACTTCTCTGGCAAGTAAAGAACAGAAGCTCATGAACAGAAGCCTTGAGGCACAATCTGCAGACACTCCCCTTCAACCCCTCTTTTCCATCTGTATACATCCTGGGCAGCTGGAAGCAGATCTGGTACACCCCTACAGCACACAAGTCAGCAGAAATTAGCTGCCAGGATATTAATCTAGATATTTCCAGTGAATCCTGTGTCCATTATGTGCCTCAAGCCCTTCACACTGAAAGACTGAAGTTTGGCCAGATACACCAACACACCCTTTTCTAAACAGAAGCGTGTCTGTAACATTGGACAAAGTGTGAATTCAGCGTTAAGAGTCTTTCAGATATTTTCCTCTGCTGAGGTGCTGATACCTACAGAAATGCTTTCTAGAACACCATCATATTTAATACTGAGCATTTAGAAAATTACTTTTTAGACAACCAATAAGTAATATTTATGCAACTGTAGAGTGTCTCATCCTTGAAAGGTAATCATCACCTTTAAGTGTACCTTATCTCAACGACAGCTCTGTAGAAGTCCCTGATGTTTTTGTACATTTAAAAATCAAACAGGGCATGCTATCCAATTCCAAGAAAAAATACACATATAAATAATTAAATTCAGATTCCCCCTGATAATTATCAGTTCATATGCTACAAATAGAATTCCTGCGTTTATTTGGAATATCCTTTCAAGTCTATATGTTCCCACCAAAACATGCTCACAGTTCTTTCTTTTCTGTATATTTTCTAGATGATCAACAATTCATAGAAGACTTCTGTATGATGCAATCAACAGGATCTCTGAGAAAATAACTATTTTCTAGAGTACCACACATATATTTTTTCCAGTATCACTGTATGTTTCACAGGTAGAAATCTTTCCCATAGAGCTCCACATTCATGCATCAATACAGATGTCTTCTCTCTCTTGTTAGAAACTAGTATCTCTGACAGCTGAACAGATAATCTCTGATTACTCAGTACTATGTGCTTTTAACTTATCTTCAATGCTGTTTTCTTATCCACATTACAAATTTTCGAACTTTGTTCCTATTTCATAAAACTTACATACATTCCCCAGCATAAAATTTGCCTCTACTCTATTTGGTGCAAATTGTTATGTGAAATTATGCCCTCAGATTTGCATCTAAGTAAAATATGTCAAGAAAGTATCTTTTTTAACTTCTTTGGTGGTTCCTGTCACCAAACACAGGGGCAGGGTGGGCAGGGTGAGTGTTGATCAGGTATGTTCCAGGTCCAGTTCAACACAGACCATTACCTGATGCAGAAGATGGAAGAGAAGTAAAGGACTGCTTCATGCAATCACTTTAGGCTGGCTTATAATGAAGGTGAAAATATGGCCAAAGTTAATGATGTGGTAAACCTAATTTTGAAAATTTTATGTAATTTTGAATTTCTTTACAAAAAGCAGCCACTAAGGTATAGAATTTGAAGCCAAGTGCAGCTAGGCATAATGCCAAGAGACCACATTTTCAACTAATTCAAGCTTAAGAAAAGGAAAAATTATTGTGCAAATCTATCGAAGAAGCATCACCCAGATCTACAGATGCCTTTTTGTCTCATCAGTAACCTGCTAAGTATGCGTATAAGTTACCTAAAAAATAGGAGTTTACTTTTCAGCAAACAAGTACTGCTATTTAAAATGTAAAGAACTGTTGAATGTATTAACCTTAAAGACATGCAACTAGCATTTTGATCAGAGAAAAACAGGAAACATCTCTATTGAACCAAGACCCTGAGCAAAGAAAATCTTTTGTGGTTGAAAGACAACTGATGACACATTGTTTATGAAGCTACGAATTAGAGAATGTTATTTTCATGACAAAATGAAAACCTGTATGCACAGTCTTTTTCCCATCCACCTTATCTCTTGTCTGTTTTCTTCAGCGCTCTGCAGTGCAATAGTATAAAATTAAAAGCTTGAAATCATTGAAATCAGGTCAACTAGACACTCAATTATTTTCAGACACCCTAGAACACATATTAAGTCATAGAAACATGCCGATAGATGCCTACTGGGATTATTTAAATTAGGCACCTACTTATCTTTGCTTTCCTACTTAGAGACTCTTAGAGACACAGGATGCTTAGGAGCTTCTGCAAATCCTTCAAAGAACTTATCTGCTTTTAAAATCAGCTGCCTGAATTTTTAGACACCAATTTGCAAAATATATACCTCACTATCTTATTCTATACATATGCAAACAGGCTAACTAATATTTTATACCATCAAGTAAGAACATGCAGCTTAATTAGTGGTAAATCCCTACTTGAAATACACTACTTCTAGTAAATTAAGAATAATTAATAATAATGCTTTTAGTATTTGTGTAAAAAATGTAATCTATTTCCTCACATCCAAATTAATATTTCAATATTCCTTGAATACAATAAGCTGTGTAAAAATATATTTAAAATTAAAAAATAAAATTATTCCGTTTTTAAAACACAATACTTTTATTCACAAAAGGGGTAAAAATATATAACCATGTTGTATATTATATCGTGCTCTTGACTTATTCCAAAAATAGAAACATTGATGCAGTCTGAAAATTTACTAACAACATGCTTAACACGCACCCACAAAAAAATCTCTTTTTAACATATATAAGCACATACTTAAATCCATAAATTCTGGCTCTTATTCAGAGCTCTTGCCTGTATAGTCCCAACCTCAGCAGTTCATCAGGCTCCTTGTTTCAAACTTCTCCATCATATTTATCCCACCCAAGCCAGAGATGTATAGAATGTCACTCAACACTGTGTGTATGCAAGATCCTTGGTGTACCCCATTGCTGGCATTCAGTATTTTGCAATTTGGAGAAATTTTCTTCAGAGACAGAAAAATAAATATTGCTCAGATAAAACTAACTTTACATTTTCAAGTTCCCAATACAAATTGGAAAATTAACAATCAAAGAAAATTTTTAAAGGGGAACAAAAACATTTCATTCTCCTACACAACCATCTTAAAAATAGCTGACTATATTGGTTCAAAAATCAGCTAGTAAAGCTCTTCACTGATTTTCATCTGGCATGCAAATTTCTGAATAATGGCAATTGTAAAACAGAAGTAATGGCAAAGCTTTAAAACCTTATACCAAGACACAAAAATGACTTCTACAAGTGTGGAATTTTTTGTTAAAACAATTTGCTTATTCCTTATTAGCATGCATTATCACTGTATTTTTAATGTAATATGACTTCCTAAGCCATGCTGGCTGATTGCATTGCTAATTAAACAAGTTCAATTTATCCAACTATACCTAAGTTGAAATATTTATAAAGTTTTATCTGAGCTAAAATAGCATTTAAAGGGCATGCTCATTAGTTTCAATTACAGGAAAAATAATGAAAGTACTAAAAGCAATGTGCACAAGCCTAGACAGTCCATACTGGGTTATCCCATCAAAGTTTTAAAGATATTCAAACTATTCTTTGTCAACTGTTATGAAGAAGGAGAAAAAAAAACAAGCAAAAAAAAACCAAAAAAACACAAGGATAACTAATTTTATATAGTTAGTTACAAGCAGGTGAAACACCTAGGCACTCTCAGTTTCCTTATCAGGTATTACCTGTACTGCTCTCTGCTTTTTTGCTCACCTAAAAATGTATGCTAATATTCATTTGAACTCCAAGTGCTAGATTTAATTTATTAAACAGACCAAAATACAAGGCTCCATGTGCTATCAGTGACAAAGATATTTTTGAAATTCCACATTCATACTAGTTTTCACTCTGCCAGGAAAGAAACACAGTGTTGTACAAGTGGGAATTAACATTCCAAAGCATGACTGTTTTTCACTAGATCACATCTCTCTTCTTGAGCTTAAAGAGATATATCTTGTGTAGAGGCACACAGAACTGTGCCTCAATCTTTCCCCTTTAATACTTAATACTGTTAATACTTGATTTCTAAAACTTGCAAAAAATTTTCCCTGTTCTGTGACAAACACATATGGATTAAAACCAGGACAACACAAAGCCTAGTTTTCATATGTTATGTTTTGCATGAAGAGCCAGAGTGACACATTTTGTTACATCAGTGCTTATTTTTCTTTTCCAGTAAGTCCATGGTGGCCTAAGATACTACTTTTTTTTGCTGTTGTTGACACTTTGCTATGATGCAGAGGACCTACCTCTGATACTCAGTCATATGTCTGAATTTGTTTTCAATGAAATACCCACGTAGCAATTGGCTTATATTTATAATATTTTATTGAAAGCTTGCAGGAATCATAAATAAGAAAAAAAAAAAACCAAAACAGAACAAAAAAAAAACCAAAACCAAACCGTGAGACTTGGAAGATGATTCTTTAAAGTTACAGACATTTTTCCTATTGGAATCCAACAAAACATAGACTGAAGTTTCTCTTTTTCTCCAGGCCAACATGACTAGTTTCACATACTTCTTTCACTTACCTGTTTGTCCTATTCTTTTACAGATTTTTTCTTACAGGCTAGATGCTTTCTATTCTAGAAAAAACATAAAACCATTTTAAAAAAACACACACAGAATCACAGTATGACTCCATGTTTGAGGGTTGGAAGGGACCTTAGAGATCATCTAGCTCAGATTCTCCTTCCATGGGCAAATAAATCTACTTTTCTCAAAACCCCTACCAAGCTGTCCTTGAACACTTCCAGGGATGGGGCATCCACAACATCTCTGGGCAACCTGTGCTAGGAACTCATCACCTATACAGTGAAGAATTTCTTCCTAATAATAACCTAAATCTACTCATGGTCTGTTTAGATCCATTCTCCCTTCCTATCACTACATGCACTTGCAGAAAGTCTCCCTCCAGCTGTCTTGCAGGCCCCTGTTTTGGCTGCTCTATCACTTGGAGAATGAATTTCTTATGAACACATTCCAGGAAGCCCCTGGAATGCTTATGTCCTGCTGTGGTGTCCCTCCAACAGGGCAGCTGGAGTCCCCCATGAGGACCAGGGCTTGTGAAGGTGAGGCTGCTCCTATCTGTCTGTAGAAGCCCTCATCCACTTGTGTTTCCTGGTCAGGTGGCCTGTAGCAGTGCCTCACTTCCATGTCACCTGTCCCTGCCTCCCTTTAATCCTGACCCTTAAGCTCTTGGTCAGCATCTCATCCATTCTGAGGTGGACCTCCATTTAAAGGAATTACACAGACGAAGCCTTTGGAAAATATTTTCCAGTCCATAAAGTTGCATAATTTTTTATTTTTATGGAAGTATTAAAATTTTGGTATCTCTTAATGCAAATTCAATATATTAATTTTATATTAAACAAATGATATTCTGGAAATGAAAAAGGGAATAAAATTCAATTCTTGCTCATATAAATGTATCATCCTAGTCTAAGAAAGACTGAATTGCTCAGAATTTCAAAATATTAAAGTTTCTGTAAAGCATTTTGTTATCTAAGCTATTGTCTTCTTTCTCTACAGCTTTAGCAGCTATTTATTTTCAATGCAGTAGATACAAAGGAAATCAGTTATGTATAATTTGATATAATTTGGAATTTTTAGTACATCAGCCTATTTGAAAATCTGGATTAAATAAAGTTAGTCACCCTTATGATATTTCTCTGCCTTTTTTTTAATACCACATCCTATCAATATAAAGGCATCTCCAGATAAAATTTCGGGCCTTACTGGAAAAACCCATCCATGTCTGATTTTCCAGATTCAGCCAATCTCATTTCCTTTTTTTATTGTTTGCCTTTTTTAAGCATTTAAGCAATAAACAACCAGTTTCTACTATTTCTGTAAAGACCCAAAATATACTCCAGGAAGAATGAAGCATGATACATTTTGTTTTTATCATTGTCTATTCATCAGTCTCATTCAAGAAAAGTTTGTTATAGGATTTTCATTGTTTGTGGGGTTTCTTAAGGGGAGAGAATGGGGCAGAAGAAGGGCTGGCCATGGTTTGTTGGCTTTTTGGGGGGGGGTTATTTCCCCTCCTCATTTACCAACAACTTCTTTTTATTTACCAGTGTACCTCAGCCACAAGTTGATTGTGACAGTGCAACTCAGATTTGGTCTGTAGAAGTTTTTAAATTTTTCCACTTAGAACGGGGTGATTTTAGCTGGGGGGGGCTTGGGCTAGAGACACAAATCTTAGTTTTGAGATGCCACTTTTGACAAAATCTACTTTTATTAGGAAAACAAATCAGTGATGGTAGAGCACCTGGAAGAAGCTGCTTCTTGCAGCTGCAAAAGTAAAAGACCTGTACACTGTCAAACAATTTATTTCAGAGAGATTACATTATGTTATTACTAAAGGTGGCAGGCAATGATTTAACCTAATTATTTTTGGCTACATTCCAATTGACAGTTAAGTCTACAGCAGATTGCTTAGTAACAAGGCAGATAAAAATGGAAAGGCATAGTGGATTACCCCAATTTAAGAAGTAAGACTGACATACATTGAATCAGGCTTGTGAAAAATACTTTCATTTACTATTACAAAACATCTGTTTTGTAATAGCAATTCTGTTTCTAGCAATCTCTCCTGAAGCAGAAAAAAAATTCAACAGCTCAGGCATGTGACCTGAAAGCTCAAAATACACTAATTAATACATTTAATTCAATTTAAATTATATAAAATCACAATCCTTAAAATAACAAAAAAGATTAAAAATGCCAACACGTATTTTTATGTTTCTTCCTAACAACCTGTCTTATACCAAACACACTGCTAAGACACACAGATTATTAGGTTAAAATTTTAAAAATACCTGAAATTAATTAAGATAGCAATGATTTTAAAAAGAAAAATGTTAAATATGGGAGGCTCGGAGAATAAAAATTTATTTCAGATTCATGCAAAATGATAAACAAAACTTGAAGGGAGTATTAAACTCACTCCTTCACTTAGTGCAATTTTATCCCCAACTCTTTCAAAACTCCTCACAGAAAGGAATTGTAATTTGGGAGACTGAAGAAAGTATTTGAATATTAAAAAGATCTAAATCCACATAGCTGTCTATCTGTGGAGTCTTTCAAGAATTTTATCCTCTTTTCTGACTGCTTTTTTCTATACAGTTTGCATCTTCGTCTGAAAAGCTAGTTTAGACCCATTACTTTTGAAAAACATATTTTTTATTGTTATTTATACATACAGGGTTGTCATCAATGACATGAAGCTTTCATAGGTAGGAGAAAAAAATCTTTCATAAAAAATTCACTATCAATATGAAGCCATCTTGAGCAGATTGTTGCTAACAATAAAACTGCCAAAGCGATTCTGGCATAAAACCATGAGGCAATGGGCATAATTTAAAGATTAAGTTATTTCTGCTGTGTTTTCAAAATACTGCAAGCACTGTTCATTGAACTTATTTAAGGTTAGATTTTGCTAAAGTGGGACTAATTGTCAACTGCTTTCAACTTAAGAGAGAAAACTTCAGCCTATTATACCAAATATCAGAGTTGAAATCAAAATACACAAAATCCACTCAAAGGAAGATTCATCTGCATGACCTATTTTTTTTCCTCTTGGCCATTTTTCTAACACCAAGTTACAATACACTGCAATATGGGAGAATTGTTCCAACAGATGCATTCAAGCCTGAGCATCACCATCTCATCCCAGTTACACCAGCTTTACAGCATGTGCTGCACAGCAGTGAGTTGCCTCCCTGGGTGAAAGAATGGCAGTAGCTGGGTTGCTGTCTCAGAACAACCCATCTGAGCTGCACCCCATGTCCTTTTATTTCCCTGTTGATCCCAGGAAAGATGAAGCTACAAACAGGCTGTGTTTTTCACGGAGAATGTCAAGTATATAGGGGTACTAAAGCACTGCTTGAGAATTCCTAGTGTAAAAATGCATACTGCACTTTCAAGTGCCAAAGTTTAGAGAAATGGAGAAGGTGAAAACAGACCAAGTGTAGAACACATGCAGTATTATTAAAAGGCCATTAAATAAAAATTGTACCACCACTGTGCCAAGGAAATGGCAGGATCTCTTTATACTGAATTTTTTCTCGCACCATGATTCATGTTCACTTTGATTACTCAATATTTCAGCATGTAATATTTTTGTTTCAACATTCTTGTAATGCTAGTAACAAATACCTTACATCTGCCACTTTTCTTTTACACTGACCTCATGAGTCTGGGAGCTGAGAAAACAGGAAGCCTAACCTGGACTGCAAAAATGAGCAGAAAACAAAAGATCCTTACCTGGAAAGACTCTGGAAAAGCTCAGTTTAGGAGATAACTTTGCTTTCCAAAGCAAAACACCTGTATGAAATAGCTACTGTTACATAACTTAATTCAAGCATTTCATGGGCTTGTCCTGAAAAGCAAGGATATACTCCCAAAAGAGCATCCATCTGACAAATGTCAACTGCCTGGCTGTGTTCTACAATACTATTACTATTTAATGACTTGTTTTCTGAAAATTTATTATACAATTTTCTAGAGTCATTGATGAATGCTTTCTAAATACAAGAAAAGTGCTGTATAAGCTCCTACTGGAGCTTGATGACACAATGAAACAAACTTTGCCCGGAGTACAGGAACACAAATATTTGTCTTTAGTCAATTTTTAAAAACACTGCTCTTGAAATAACCTAGCAAAGACCTCTGTTTTGATGCAACTGGCAGCACACAATATGAAATGCTCATATCACTGAAAGTAAATAAAAATAAATATTTATAGGCTAATATAGATATTCCGTGGCAATAAAAGTTTTTAGCATTTTTCTTTTGTAAGCTGAGATTTGAAATCTACCATTTCAAGGTAGTGGAAGACAAAAGTACAACCCTGCAGAATATCTCTGATGATATGTTACTTCTGCATTGTTTGCATGCAAGGGATATTGAGGTTGGAAAACATGTACTGCTGCACTGACAATGCACTGGAATGGGAGCACAGTGTGTATTTAGTCCACTCATTTCTCAGCACTCCCTTTGAACAGCTGCACCTTTAACACATGAACTGATTTAAAAATATCTGCATCTCATCAATATTTATAGACTTTTGTACTACTACTCCAGACCAGACCATGAGAGGCCAGAAAGGTCACTTCTACCTATGGAGCTATTTAGAACACAGCATTCTTATATGGTAAAATAGGAAAAAAGCAGTGAGGTGAAAGTGGGGTGATCTTTGTATTACATTAGGAAGAACACAGGGAGAGATTGCAATAAATGAAGTATATAGTACTAAAAAAAAAAAGCTGCTCATCCAGTATTAATTATATTAACTTATCTACTTCATCTATTTAAATTCCAAAATTGTAAAGACTACCATCTGTATTATATCTGTGTGCAGCCTGGACTTGAGACTTAAAGACTGCCTGAACCTTTGAATGGCAAGGCCAAGTAAATACTAAATTACAGCATCACCTAATGTCTAGTAAGATGCCAGCACACTTTTAGCTCATAAAAATACAAAGGCAAGAGATTACAGTTAAGGAAAATCAGAATACTTTTCAAATTCCTAAATTAAAGTCAGAGTATCAATGAAAGGAAGTGGTTTTTAGCTATGCCAAAGAGTCCAAAATTCATTTGTAGGGCCTCAGATAACCTGTAAGCATTAGAAATTTTTGAATTGCTTTCTGTAAAAGAAAACTAGGATTCTAGACCAAATCCCTATAATTAAATATTCAAGTTAGTAGGAAAAACATTTTCTAATGTAAGATTTAGGATAAAAGCCTAAGTATTTTCAGGGTTTATGAAGCACTAGTTAAATCTGATGTTTTTGTTTTATCAAAAATAAAATATCCTTGGAGAAGATAGTTGGTGTTCAATCCAACACTCAGTCTCTCCTGGAAACTAATTCTTTTTTGTAAACTTTGCATGTGACTACAGATACGTAAAGTTCAGATGTGATTAATTTGTGATTATGTCAAAAACAAACAAAAAATTATGGGAATTCTAAAAATCTTTAGATACTAGGAAATAGCCTTAAAATATTTTGTTTAAAATGTGATATGTAACTTTTTCTTCATAAGTAACAGAGTTTTTTTCATCTCCATCAATTTAATCTATTATTATACTTCCCTTGAAGCACTGGGTATTGTCTACTAATGAAACAATTTGTTAGTGTAAGGACACAGTGTCAGTAAGACAGAATACAGTAGCTCCTTTCACACTACTGAACTACATGCTGTTTCTGAGAAGAATGAGTTTATCAAGAGCCCACACTTTTTTCTATTAAAGAAAACTCCATTGTTAATATTGGCTGAGCATTCTTCTGCTCAAAGTTTTAATGAAGGATGCTAAACAAATCAATCTGTTTTCAGCATTATTAAGTCCCTTCATCTCACAATTTCACCTCTGCACTGTACTAACGCAGTCCCAGGATTTTTGGACTTCAGCAGGAGCAGCACAAAATATTTCATTCAAACAAGACTGGGTAAACTGACAGTAACATTTTATAATTATTATTTTATCTCCAAATACATATGAGAGAAAGGACAGAAGGGTTAAGGACTAGAAAAGGAAGATTTGATTATGATCTTAAAACTCATAATATGCTGTTGCAAGGAAAGATATCCAACAATCACATTATTACATTTTTTTTCTGGATATGTTACATCTATGTCTAAGTGCCTGGAATTTGAAGCACACCTTCAATGCTCAACTGGAAAATCTAACTTAGCATGCCTATTCTACCTCCAGCTGGGGATACACAACACTTTTTTGCTGACTCAAAACCCTGCCATGGTGTCTTGTCACACTGCAGAGCACTCAATGTGCTCTGTTACATTGTGGAGCACTCTTACACTCTGCTGCTCCAGGTATTACTGGTTTATTCTGCTTAGGGTTTGCTACCATTTTGCTTTTACATCATAAAAAATACTAGAATTGTTGCAGGTTGCATTCTGTAATACATATTTTAGCCAAAACAAATAAATATTGGTTTGTGTTACAGTACATTATTTTATTTTCCAAGAGCTGGAATTGACTGGAAGAATGAAAGATTAATTTAGTTCTTTATTCAATTCTTACCTGAGAAGAATATGTGTGACCATCTGATCCACAAACAGGACTGGTATAAACTACTGGACACTGCTTGCAGTTTGATGAAATGGGACCACCCCTCCACTGTTTATGGCCTAAACCAGCCTCTTTCATACTGTAAGTAAACAAAAAGTATGTAATTCTGATAAGCAGTAGTAAAAATAGAACATATTCAGGGTATTTTAATGAGCCTTTACAAACAGTAAGCCATACATAATTTGAACCATAAAGTTTTCTTCTACATAAAGGGCAGCCAATGTCTTTGGCATAAACTTGTTCACCTTTGTACTTTACTCACTGTAGTGATACTTGATGCCTGCATGTTATTTCACTTTTTAAGACATACGAGTAGAAAAGGATTAATAAGATGATGCTTTGGGGACTGTTACACTTACTGATCAGTGAAACATGTTGGAATTTTGTGGCACCTACTCTTTTTGCTATTAAACAGTATGAATAGAACTGTTGTATCAATACTGGTATTTTATGAGGCAACATTTAGGTTTTAGAGAATTGTATCATAAATACTTCCATAGAAATAGGGAGGTGGTCCTACTGTTTGCCCCACTTTGAACACTGTCTTTCACTGTTTACAATTTGAAAAATTCAGTCAACACTCAATATAAAGTCCAAAGGGAAAAAAACAAGTTAATCTTCTGAAGCACAGGCTCAATCTACACAATCATATATGTGTATCCTCATATAAACATTTACTGAGCTAGATGGATTATTTTAACTTAGGAAAAGGCTATGCTGGGTCAGACTAAAAGTCTAAAATAAGTTACTGATGCTTCTTCACAATACTTCTATAGCTTTCAGTTTGTGGTATATGGACATCTTCAGACAGACATGCTTTTTCTCTGTAGCTTTCAATTCTTATTCATTAACTTTTCCAATTTTTTTTTTAACTATGAAAGCAATTAGCAGACACTCTGTCATGAAACAGCTCCTGTATGACGTGAAAATATATGAAGAAGTTACTTCTTGCATACAAATAAAAAAAAAATAAACAATAATGCATGATTTATATACTGGATTTTTTTCTTCTTGGGATCCTAATGAGGAACCTAAAATTGATTACACTTAGAATACAGCAATGACTTATCAGGACACACACAAATGTTCAAACTTACAAAATCTCAAATCAAATATTCTTGAATGGAGCAGAACTCTCACAGAACTCTTTCAACTCTTTCACCTACAGATAATCAAGAACTATTTTGCTAGTAATGCATCACTGTTTGAGAAGAACTTGTCTGGAGAAATAAAAAGAAACATGAGAAAATAAACTCCTCATCCTCTGGTTTTATAATGAGCAGAGCAAAAGGCTAAAAGCACACACCTAACAGTAAACTGGTGATGACAAAAAAACAAATTTCCAAGCCATGCTAATGTTTATATGCTGTGGATAATTTTAGCTGTAAATGTGGTCTTTAGACAAAAAAAAAAAAAAGTTTGCATTCAGGTTATGCTGTGTAATGAAATTTTGAACTGCACAGATTTTTTACAGTGTAAACAGGAACCTGAGATGCTGTACACAGAAGCTGTCAGTTACTATTGAAAAGCTAGAAATAGCTTTAATTCTATGTAGCATAATGAATAATAAAATATCAATACAGCAAGTTTTTATGTCCACCAGAAAGTACTAAAAAGTAAACAATTCAAACGTACCACCTTAATTAACAAGTAGCTATCCTTTCCAATGAGTTGCACAATTTGAAGACAAAGTAAAAACCATCTCATTTCAATTATAGTAAAAAAAAGCTGAACTGTATCTTTGCTTATGTACAATACATAGTAATGATCAGACTATTGCTGCTCCTTTCACTTGACTGAGAGCTTTCCAATCATTCACATGAGTTCCAACATCATTAGATTATACAGATGGCTGCATCTTTCTCTAACTTCTTGTTACTTTTATAGCTCACAATTATTCAGAAGTGCCCAGTAGCCTGAGGCTACTGGCAGGACCAGCATCTCAGCTATCAACCTGATGCAATTTCTGTTTATCAGAGATACAGTAACTTTAAAATGCTATACAAATCAATTGCAAAAGTTCCAGACATCAACAGAGAGAAGCTCATTGACATCAGCAAAAACCAGACTGGAAGCAGAATCTGTGCGTCACACAAGCGAACTTGGTATAGATGCCTAAAATATATCAAAGAAAGGACTAGGGGTGCTTAGTGTTTTAGTATATATACACCCTTGTGCATGCCCTTGATGAAGGCAAGAAAAGACAGAGAAAGGGAAAAGACCCCTCCTTTTAGATGAAGAGAAGTAAAATCACCTGAAAGAAAAGAGGTGTCTCAGAAAGGATCACAAGGACGATGGAAACTACAACAAGCTCAGAAGGCAGAAATTGGAGTTCTGTGATGAGTGCAGAGGTATGAAGAATACAGAAAGTATTTGATATAGTCAGATAAATTACCTTCCTCAACTAACCTCAGCTTTGTTAGGCTTTTAAATGCAAACTGTCCCAGGGCACTCATTTAAGCTGAAGAGTGTCAAGTTTCCTCTTTTACACAGAACTCCTCTGAGACCTTCAGCAGATCACTGTTACCAAAACTGGCTTCCATATAATAATGTTTTTGTAAAAAAAAGATAGATGTGTATTTTTCCAACATTGTAATGAAAGGCACAATGATAAAGAAATCATTAAAAAAAGATACCTTGAAGGTAACAATCCAGATACCTGGTCATGGGAATGGTCTGTATGGATATCTATTCAGAAGCTTTAGTACAATGATGCTGAAAGTGGACTGTATTATCAAAGCTGCTGAACAGCTATTTTTGACTGTCAGTCACTGACAGGCAAATATGAAAAGTCAATTAAAAATATTTTTAATGCTAGTTATGGTAGATAAGTGCATTTCATAAAATACCTGAACAATGAATTTTACTTATGTACTCAAACTTTTCCTTTCACCATTATTTAACTGCATCAGATTTGTTTCTGTTGACTATTTCTTTGTAACCAGGTGTTGGAGATACGTTTTTTACACTTAGGCAATGATCACACATACAAACTATTGACACGGGAGTATCTGAAAAACTACTTTGATAATAAAAATTATCTTGAGATATGATCATTGATGTATGCCAGCAATATCCTGAAACAGGCACAAAACTATAAACACATATAATTAGTTATTACCTATGTGAGCTGTGTAGGTAAAGCAATATATATTTACATTTTAAAATGTTAAGACAAGAAAAAAAAAGCAAAAAAGGCAGTTATTTCACTTGAATAAATAACTTGTTTCTTCCTTGTAATTATTATAATTCAATATGCAAGAAGAAAACCCAGATCACTGCAACTTGCAGCTAATAAAATTTCATCATTTAATTTTGCAATTCTACTGCAATGACTACGAATGTTCTTGCACTTGTCACATATGTATGTTGTCACATTAAATAGATGATGTCATGACAAAGTCAGCATCTTCCACCGAAAATTTCCTGAAAAGGCTCTGGTATCTGTCTTATAATAAAATAACTATTACTGAATGCAAGCTCCGCCTTATCTGATATTGTTGACACCTAAAGGGTAAAATTAAATATATGGGCTTAATTTACCAGCAATGCTTCTGATTGCATTAATTTGCATACACCAAACTGTGCATGCCTGCCTGGAAACATAATTAGCCAATCTGCCCAATTACTCTAGCCTATGTACCTGTTTGCATACATAAACTTACCTTCCTGTATACACAGTGATTGTGCCTGCAAATACTTTGAGAATACTTAATGTAACCTGTTTAAAATTTAGCTTCCAGCAACTCTTTGGCAACATGACTTATTTAATGATATCTATAAAATGCATGAGTGCCCAATTCAATTGAAAAATGGTATTTTATAGATAGATTTGATAATCTTCAAACACATTTTTTTCAAATACAAACCAGTAAAAAAAAGTCTGAGTTACTAAAAACTAATCTTTGAAAGAACTCTTGTAACTCTTCTCTGATAAGTACATTTGCATCTTTAGGAGATTTTAAAATTATTCCAATTTAGAGAGTCTGCCTGATTATGTTTTGCCATGGCCTTTGGGGGACACAATCAGGCTGTGTCAGATTAACATAATCAGAAAAACCACTTGTATCATAAAATCTAAATTGCTTTCTTTAGAGTTGCCTTGGTTTCCTTCAAAGTTGCCTTTTCATGTAGAAGCTTCTTGGAAGAAAGCTATAGTTGTCAATATACTACTAAGATGCTTCTTTCAAATGTCAAAAACCTCTCTCATTGCTGCCAGTCTTTTTGAGTATATTATTTTCACTTGTTTCTTTACTTTGCACTATTTCTAACAAATAGAAGAAAAATCCATCTGATTAAACTAATAACAACTGAATTAAACTGAGATAAATAGAACAAAAATTAGTATTTGTTGGAGTCAAAATAAAATATATTTTAGCAACTTATAAATTAACATTGTACAATCTTAGTGTAGATTGAAAAAACTAGCAAGTGTACCGTTTTAATAAGACAAAGAAACAAAGACTGCACCCCAACATAGAAATCATAGGATCATAGAATGTTTTAGGTTTGAAGGAACCTTAAGGATAATTTCATTCCAATCCCCCTGCCATGGGCAGGGACACTCAACCCTACACCAGGTTGCTCAGAGCCCCATCCAGCCTGGCCTTGACCATCGCTAGGGATGGGACATCCACAATTGCTCTGGGCAATCTGTTCCAGTGCCTAATTACACTCAAGGTGAAGAATTCTTTGCTATCTAAACCTACTATTTTTCAGTCCCATCACTAAATGCCCTCGTAAAAAGTCCCTCTCCAGATCCCTTGCAGACCCCCTTTAGGGGGCACCAAAAGGTCTCCCCAGAGCCTTCTCTTCTCTGGGCTGAATAACCCCCATCTCTTTCAGCCTGTCTCTATTTATCTCTGCAGCCCTCCTCTGAATCTGCTCCATCCCATCCACATCCTTCTTATGTTGGAGGCCCCACAGCTGGATGCAGCACTCCATGTGGGGTCTAACAAGAATGGAGTGGAGGGGGAGAACCACCTCCCTCAACTACTGGCCATGCTGCTTTGGATGCAGCCCGGGATACAACTGGATTTCTGAGCTGAGAGTGCACATTGCCAGCTCATCCCCAGCATCCCCAAGCCCTTCTGGGCAGGGCAGCTCTCGGTCTGTCCATCCCCAGCCTGTGTTGATATCAGAAGTCACCCCAACCCAGGTGCACCTTGCACTTGGCCTTGTTAAATCTCATGAGATTCCCATGGGCCCACTTCTGGAGTTTGTTCAGGACCTTCCAGATGGCACCCTGTCCTTGAGGAGTGTCAACAGCATCAAACAGCTTGGTGTCATCTGCAAGTTTACTGAGATCCATTCAGGCGGAACTTCCTGTCCAACATGATTTACGGATATGCCTGCTAGAGATCTGACATAGTTCCATGCATTTCCTATATATTTAACTAGAAATGGACACATACATATAGCTGAAGCAGGTTTTGTTTAGCAAATGTCAGAGATGTGGAAAGCAATCCTCTGTAAAACAGGCCTCGTTTTCTGTCACAGAAACCATGCACTCAGATTTTTCTAAAGACAGAGATGCAAGCCAACCCTTAACATCTGTAATAACTCTGTCACAATATCTGTTTAAATTAGCAGATCGATAAAATTACTTCAAGAGAAACAAGTGAGGCACATTTGCATAAACAATACCTAGATAATAAGACTATTAAACAAATTACTATTTACCATTTCTACCGCACAGTTTAATTTGCTGTATGACTTTGCTTTTTATTCCTACCTACTCCACAAATCCCACCTGGCAGTCCTGGGCTATGGACACTGTCAAAACTTTAGACTTGCCCACTAAAGGTAAGATGTGAGCATAAACCATATTCTCACAGTCTGTAAGAAATCTAGGCACGCTGGTCAGTGAGGCAGCAAAGCACACCCCGTCAGCCCACAAGTATCTGCAGTTCAGACCATATAGAATGCCATCCAGTTCAGACTATATGCCATTCAGAATAGGGAAGAATGGCATGTATTTCCCAGTTAACTCACAGCTAAGTGCCTAGCCCTCCTCCTAAGGACTGAGGTTTTTGTATGGATGAATAACCTTGGCACACACTACTGAGGAAACTACTAAATTGTGAGGAAGAAGTATCAGAAATGAGGTGGAACGATGCAATATAAGAAAGGTAAAACTGCAGACAGAATAAAGATTGTTGAATAAGGTCAGTCAGGAGTGGAGAGAAAGCAAGGCACAAATATGAAAAGTTATAAAATCATAAAAGCAAAAACAGAGACAGAAGTTTAAACAACATTGAGGATCATTTCAATGCGCCATGGAAGTCAACACATTATACTTGGAATTGTCTGGCCAGCAAAGACCCACTGAGCATCTGGAAAGAGGTGGAGACCACCGTCAGCAGAGTCTAACAGCAAATTAGTCCCAGCTGAATATTGTGTCCATTGGGTAAGAAATAATTTTATACTTGTGCTGTATCCTGCCTACAGAGCCTTTGTGCTCTTTAAAAACTACTTGAATGAAGTGGTCCAGAAAGCAAAGATTAAAACAATAGTTAAGCATAAGCTGGAAGGAAACCTTGGATGAAGCAGGTGTTAACACATGGCAGAGTGATCCACCTATCACAGGATGTCTAATTTGGCTCTTCAACATAGTTATTTTGGCCTCCAACATAGGAGTTGGAGAATAGTAAAGTTATAGAAAAAGGTCTTTCAGTTATTTTGAAACTGTATGAAAATTTATCATCATTTAAATGACAAAGATGTTTCCTTTACTAGATACTGTTTCCACATATTAGAGATCATACAAAATTACCACTGACTTCATAATTTTTAAGCTTATCAAATCACCTACTGTTTTTTCTAATTCAAGTTTTTAGAGGACTTCCTGTACTTCATATAAGAACTGACCTAAATATGACTTCTTTTCTTTCAGTGGATACATGCATTTTTATTCACTCAATGGATGGTAAGAAGCTAAGGATCTCCTAACTTACAAAGTTACTCAAGTGTTACTAAAACTAAAAAAAAAAAAAAAAAGCTTTATTTTAATCTATAAAATCTTATACATTCCATGACATGTCTCACCTTTAATCAATAGTCAAATTTTTCACAAATCAAACTGATTGAAATAAAGTTGCAAAGATTTCAATAGTTTCAGTGACTACATGGGATGCTCACAATTCATTCCAGAACTGAAGCTTCAAAAAACTTAATACACATTTTAGTTGATATAACATATATGTAATATTACAAAAGAAATTGAGATTCATACACACACACACACCCCACTTTGGTAAAGCAATTGCTTTACCACTTTGGTAAAGCAATTATGTATTATTTTAGAAAGATTTTTAATAGTGTATATTATCTTATGAACTTAGACTTCACCTTTTGATCACCAAGATATGTAAATGTCTTTCGTAAGTGCTTTTTATGCTAATCTAAGTGCTTGACCTTGTAATTTTGCAGTGTTTTAATAATTTCTTAAAGATATTTATTACCTTTTCCCAGAACTGTTTCCATTTTATAAAGCCAAAAGAATTACTAAACACATTTCAAACCTATCATTTTCTACTTTGCAAAGACAGAACATTATATAGATTTTGTGGTGTACTCAGCCTTGCAGAGTTTACCTCTTTGAATATAAATATATCCACTATGTATTAGTTCTATTGGAAAAAGACATCAATTTGTGTTCCAAAGGAAAGCAGACATTTTTCAACATTTTCTAAAACAGATAACACAGAAGCAAAAGTAATCTCTTTTTTCTTTCACACATTATTTAATAAAACAGAAACCTTTTTTTTTAAGACAGCAAATAGTTCTCTTCAGTCAATAGACATAATTTTAAGGTCTACATCTAAAAACCAATGTATGGTGTCACATCTCAAATTCTTAGTAGTTTGCTGAACAGGAATCAAAAATTACCTAGTAGTAAGAAAAGTGCAATAATTTCATTTGATTTTCATCACTTAAATGGGGTTCCTATGTATCAGCATGTTTTGCAATTGCAAAACTACAAGGTAGGGTAATGGTTTAAATTTTTCAGTGATTATGTATCTATTATTGAGAGAAAATTCAAAGTTATTAATTCAGAATCTGTTTTGCATACTATGATGCTTTCTGTTACCTGCATTTTATAGTCCAATTAAAGGTACAGTTTTCATTAGAGAGCATCTTAATGCTTGTGATTTATAAAAAATGAGTGAATAAAAATAATGTAAACATAAAAACCAAATAAAATAAACGAAATAGTCAATAACTAATAATCACTTTTACAACCCAAAGTAGGCAAATAGTAACAATATTTTGACTAATATTACTAGGAGGATGTCTACTCCTACAACACGCACTACTTGATGTTGAACATAATTACAGAATAATTTTCACCAGAAAATAGCTATTTTCCTATTGGCTCAAAACACTGGCAGTCACAAACATGTTCTTTCACTACTACAAGAATAAATTGATATTCCACTCATCAGATTCAGAACCCTGCAGAGTGATTCTCATCTATCTCAAGATAGATTTATCTTTCTCGTTGCCTGGCAAGTGCAAGTTGCACCCCTGCTGCCCACACTCGCAGCTCTTTCTTCCCTCATGCAGGATCAGTCACGGTGTCTGCTTAAAAATAAAGACAGTAAAGAAGGAAGAAAAACCCACTTACAAGCATCACAGTAATCAATATCTGAAAGAAGGATTTCCATTTTCTTCCATTATCAATGAATGTCTGCTCTGTCAATGACTTAAATTTATGTTCTCTATACTCAACTCTTTAGGTAGGATTACAGGTAGGAAATATCAGTTATTGATCAATTTCAAAAGAACATGCTTGGGGTTTTTGGTTTTTTTTTTCTGAATAGGAAGTATAGAAGGTAACTAAAGAAACATACTTTGAACCAAAACTGTAAAACTTAAGGAGAGACATAAGGAACCATATGTCTCTCCAGATTGTATTTAAGAATTCTGAGTTCCTCATTACACCTGTGAGGAATAATAAGCCACTTGTACAAAGAATACATTGAAAGTATTCATGTTCAGGGATCTGAATATCCCTTAATTGCATAAGTTACTCAAGGTTGCTTCAGTGTTCCCTTATGGCACAAAACCTTGCAGCCATCCATTTTAACAAATGTTCTTTGCTCTTTAGCACAGCTTTAGAGTGAGTGATACTTCCCTGCTCCCCAACTCCTGCTTCAGCTTTTATTGTACAGTACTTAACTCCATTCATCAGTGTGTTCATCTGGGTGGTTGATGCTGCACCCACCATCTGTAGCTCAGTTTCTTAAACCTGCCAGGTTTAGTTTCTTGTTCTCCCCTCCTCCAGAAGTACCACAGCTCATTTGCTTAAATGATAAAAGTGGGATGTTTTACTTTAAGCTACAATATTACAGGCACTGTGTAATATAATTCTACCTACTCTGGACACCCATTTACATTAAACATCTTTGAACTGGACCCATACACTATCTAAATCAAGAATAATTCTGCTAAACAAGAAGACCACATAATAGACATAACAGACCACTTTATGTACTATCTACTGCCTGGTGCTGAGGAGAAATACAGGGGCACATAGGAATAGGACAAGGGTAATGTCTTTACACTGAAAGAAATTAGGTTTAGATCAGATATAGAAAGAAATTCCTCACTATGAAGGTGGTGGGGCACTGGAACAGGCTGCCCAGAGAAGCTGTGGATGGCCCATCCCTGGAAGTGTTCAAGATCAGGCTGGATGAGGCTTTAAGAAACCTGGTCTAGTGGAAGGTGTTCCTGTCCATTGCAGGGGGATTCTACTACATGATTTTATGATTCCTTCCAACCCAAACCATTCTATGAACAAGGCTTGAAATAGACCAGCTGTCTTGATAATTCTAGTGCTAGGATTTTTGGCCCTTAATTCTACAGCCAAAATAATTTCAAAAGCATAAGACAATAACATGTCCGTGGTTACAGTCTAAGATGTAGCACACACAGACAGAAAATCGTGTTATGCAATGGTGCTCAGGATTACAAGTACCATCTATATGGTATTTAAATTAAAACTAAAGGACAATTATCTCAAACTAGTTTTGCTACTGTGGTTACTCCAGGTCACTTTTGACAAAGGCTGTGATGTTTTTAGATGGTGCTGTTAATCAGGTGCTAAAAGAGCGCTGCTTTACAGTTCATGAATTTTTAAGAGAAACATCTATATCTGTGAATCAGTACCTCATGAAAGTTCTGAATTCTGGCACTGGTTAATAGCTATGGCATGTCTGTGAAAGAGAGAATTCCTGTAGATCATGTAGACAACTGTCAGCTTACTGTACTGTAATCTTCCAAGTGCTTCTTAGATAAATGGAAGAGCACCTACCAGCACCAATTTTCTCACTCCTGCAGAGGGAGAGGAAAGGAGAAAAAACAAACAAAAAGAGACAGAAAGGCTTTTCAGCTTGATATTATCTTTTCTGCCAGTATGATGTCTTCTGAGTTTATGAATTATGTCTGATAACATCAGAAAATGGGAAGATAGAGCTGACAAGCTGACAAGCTTGTATCATGTAGAGGTCTGCTCAGATAAAACATATAGTAACAAGTATATAGTAAGATGATAAATGAGCAAAAACAGGTTGTCAAACAATTAGCCATGGAGTATCATCTGCTGCAATATACTAACTTTTTCTACTGATACTGTTTAACATTGAAAGAACATAAAACTTTTCTTTTTTCTCCTTGCTTACTCCTGAAGGCTAAGTTGTCATAGGCTGGGAGTGCTTCTCAAATCTCACACAGCTAGCTCAGGGCAGAGCCTGCCTAGGCAATGACGTCCATGCATGCCACGATGAGCCCAAACCATCAGCAAGCACCATTTCTATTACACACTCACTGTGCAACAGGTCTGTACACTGAGGTCACCCATATTGGCAAACACGCAGAAATTCACTGAACGACTATCAAAATCTGTTTAGATAAACGTCATGGGCAAAACTCTGATAAAATATAGATCCCAGCTCAACACAGCATTGCATCAACTAAATGTACTAAAAGAAAGAGCAACACCTGCACAGCCTCCAATTTGGCTGCATATTGCTTGTGTTTGCCCTTGTTATTCAAAACTTGACCATGTTTTGCAACAACACTGATGTTACCTAAATTCTAGTTTTAATTTGTAACACTCTTTTATCTCTGATCAAATCTAAGGATTGTCAACAGTGACTCTCACTGGGGGGAAAGTTACCTTCACAATTAGGAAGCAATTTAGCTTTTTTAATATATTGCAAGTGATGATTTTCACAGCTTGAAAATATTCAAATTTTAAATAATATATAGTTTGTTTTACTTACTAATCTGCTTTTGTCATAGACATATTAAACCCACAGAGATAGATGCAGTTATTGCTGTATTGGCTATAAACCAAACAGTTTAAAACAAAACTTTGCTACTTTCATTGCCATCTATAAATGAAGGCATTTTTAAAACAAAGATTATTTGTGCTGTTGCTCAGGGCAAGAAAATCAAAGAGATTTAAATTGTGAGGTTTTCTAGTCTGATAATTCACACATATAAATAGATCATTTTACAGATGAAAATTTAATACAAAACAGACATATCCATGATGAAATGTGTGCCAGAATAGCAATGAAAAAAAATTGTCAATAATACTGCCAAAAGTAGTTTTACTAACTACTGCAATGTTATTTCACATTATTTAACCTAGCATGACAGAAGTTCTCTTTTATTATTTATGTTGGCATTATATTTCCCCTTATGTCTGTAAGAAAAAACAAACTCAACTTGATTCCATAAAATAATGTGACAGGCAAACAACTGGACATAACTTTTTTCTGCCATTAAGAAGTCAGTAATATTCCAACATCAACAGTATAGACTCTTCCTTACTTTTTCTTTCTTCCTTCCTCAATTACCATAATGTGGGTCCCATAAAATGGTACCTACAGGATAATACGTAATCTATTTCTTCTCCATTCAAGCCACCATAAAGCATCTCTTACTGGATATGACTCCATAAATAATAAGCCATGCTGACTGAAAACACGAAGTACTGGGATGAAGAAAAATAAGAAAAATGAAGAAGAGTTATTTGAAGAGAGAGAAAAAACAGTAAACAAAACTACAACAAAAATGCTAAAAGAAATTCTTAAATAAACAAAAGCACGTTACAGAAGGTAAAACAGCAGTAATCAATATTTCTGGGATGGTAATACAAAGGGAATTGTGGTTCAGCTTTTAGAGCTCTGTACTTTGATGTCTTCCTTCTGCAGCACACAAAATTTGGAAAATTCTCTGAGTATTTAAAAAAAATATTTCCAATTGTTCAGAAAAACTGAAAAATCAGATACCTAAGGGCTTCACCTTTTCCTCTGCTTAATTACTCCTAGAGGGTCTACATTTTCATACAACCAGGGCCCTTGCTGGTGCCTTAGCTGCACACCCCTGGTACTCTGCATACCACAACACAATTTTGATCCTGATTTAGCTGCCTAATTACATCTTCAAAGTCATGACTCTGCAAAAAAAAATTCACCACTCAGCCTCACGGCTGAACATGCTTCCAAATACTTTGCTTTAGAAAACCAACCACAAATTCAGCTTTGAAGTCCCAAAATCACAATGCAGTAAGAGTGATAAAAATGCTGTGCTTACATGGAAAAAGGAAAAAAATAATCTATTGAGTGATGACAAATGGAAATAGATATTTTCTGCCCTGACTGTGGGCCAAAAAAAAAGCATTTCATAATTTGTTTGGGAAAGCATCTGTTTACAGAAAAGAAGGATTTTTTTTTTTTTTTTTTAATCCTGAGAGCAGACAGTGCTACTTTTTCCACTGGCATTTTTCCTTCCCTACTTCATAATTTAGCTCAACTTTTATTTTTATTGCAGTCTTAATAGGTTCAGGCATATATAAATAACTGTTGATATTTAAATTACTTTGGTAAGACAGTAAATTGTGGTCTCTAATTGGACTAGTGTCCAGTCTGCTGATCAAATACAGAACCTCCTGGTAGAAAGCAGCTGGAACACTGGAAAGGAACAGCGAAATGGAACAGCTAAAAGGAACTTAGGAGTAAAGTGTCCGAAGACAAAACTTACAACTCTATTGCAAAGAATAGGTTTGCCACGTGCCAGAAAAATCAGTTGTCTTACCTGCATGCTAGCTTAGAGGATTCCTCTAGCTCTTCATGCACACATTTCTCAAACTTCCTTGTAACCACAGTGCAGACCAAGGGCTCTGTGGCAGTAGTGTATTTCAAAATTAAACAGGTTCTTAAAATTTGTTTGGAATCTGCTGCCTCATGTATTCTCCCCTTTCCTTCATTATGAGAGTAAATTAAAGTAACTGAGCAATGATTACAGAAATAAAACCCTATCACAGTCATTCTTACTAAGTTAGCACTAAGTGCCCATTTTCCAGTGTCTTCATCCAGACATCTCCCCTAGGTCTTTAATCCTATTTTCAACAGCTCAGAAGTGTTCCTCTTTCTGGCATATGTCATTTATCAAGGTGGTCATAGATAACAAGGCTATTAAATAAATTGTGAGACCTCACTCAAAACTATTTCTAAACATTTACACACTATTCTCTTTTCCATTATTTACAAATTTCCATTGTTTTGTTTGCTTTTACAACTACTGCATCTCAAAAGTTTTCCAAGTTCTTCACAATGACCCTTTGTGTTTGCTTCTCTGTTGAACATATACGCAATTACTGATCCTATCAAAAATTATCTTGTTTTAAAATTTTGAGATAGGAGAGGTGAATTAGAGCGAGACAAAAATATTGCAGTGTAGTTAAAAAACTTCCAGCATTTGTACTTTGAAGTATACAGTTATATAATGTCATATAACTTCTAGATATCAGTACACATCTAGACTACGAAAGAAATTCAGTTTTCTAGACATCTCAGATGTGTACAAAAAAGAGCTGAAGTTACCCAAGAAATGCTACTATTGTGAGCTCTCTGTGGAAGAACTGTATGGGTAAAAAGCTCAATAGTATAAAGGTCTCCAGTGTTCACTGTAATAATGAATAAGGGAACAGCAAGCCCTCACCTCCTACTTCCTAACACGTATGTTTGTTTTATGATATCCAAGATCACCCAGAGGACCTTGGCTGTACCTTCATACCTTTCAGAGACTCTAGTAGCATACTCCAAATACACAAAATCAATCACTGATAGTCCCAGGATATCACTTCCCTGTAGTCTTACACTTATCACCTACTCCACAGCTTAAATCTCCTCTCAGGCAATCTTTTCCCTTATTTGCTTCTACCATGCACCAGTGAGTTTGGGGTTGAAGAGGAGATGATATCTGGGGTTCTCTTTAAGAAGAAGGACCAACAGAAAAGGCTTGGAACATAATTTGTGTTGAATTTAGGGATCAAAACTTCAAATCAGCTTTCGTAAGTATGCAAATCTTTGTACTACAAATATTCATTGGCAATTAATGTGCAAATGGTGAAGGCAAAGGCAAGGGGAATGCATTATTCAAGATGTGAAAATGTTTTCAGAAACATTTAGGTGCCCAGATCTTCAGCTGATCAAGAAATGAAGTAATCCCTAAATTACAATAATTATCGTAAATGTTGACACATATGAAACTCTCTGACAAGAAAAAGCCCACGTAGGTATATTTCTCTATGAAATATCTTGCCCAGAGGCATTATTTCTAAGATTCAAAAGGTTGTATTTTACAACAGTTGTTATTTTAGACTCTGTACTAAAATAATCTACAGTTAAGGGAGAAAGAATAATAATTAGAAAGCAGAACAGAAAAATCATGTCCCATACACAGTCATGCTCAAAAACACGAAGAATTAAGTAATTTTAAATCACAGTGAAAAAATTAAGCATTGATGAATACAGTTCAGCGGTCTCTTAATCTTTCTACCCCATTAGTTAGTGGAGAAAAGTTGTCCTGAACACAGGAAAGAATTGATGTTTCTTTTTCTGTGTAATGTTGTTAGTTTGGTTTGTGGTGGTTTCGTTTGTTTGCTTTTTATTGCTTCATGGAACAGTCTAGGAATTGCAAGTCTGTGTCTATTAGGAAAGTGATATACTGTAAGCATTGCTGCTATTGCATCTGCAACTTAAAGCAACACTAAGTCTATAAAATTAGAATACATCTTGAGTGTTTTGCACTTCTGCAGTCTTGTAAAAACCCACACTCTACTATATGAAATGCTTATATAAATTTTACCACCAAAGTGTACCTGTGCTTGAATGTTCAAATGTACCATTGAAGGTCTGTATTTGAAAGAAGTACCCCTCAAAGGAATTGAACCAGAACATGCTGGAGTCACAGCTACTCTCTGACTAATCTGAGTTCAGGTTTCCTCAGGTGTAATCTCTTCTTTGCCTCCCTCAGGAGGCAAAATTTGTGTTTAGACAGAATTTGAGTATTTCTTTGAGATTTCTGGACACAGAATCTACAGCGCCACACATCATGTGGGTAGTCTGTGCATATACAATAAACCCAAAACAACTCTTGAAACCACTGGATAGTTAGTGCCTGAATTAAGGCAGTGGATCACAAAGATTTAGGAAGCTTTAAATCCAGCCTTAACTGTACTGTGATTAAAAGAATTTTTCATTATTATTATTATTATTACTACTAATACAGAAGATGCATAGGTGTTTTAGGAAAAGTATTTGTGTGGTGTAAACGTTCCAGTATGTAGATTTTAACATAAAATGAAAAAAGAGATTTTTTTTAAGCTAATAATAAAGATATATATAATATATACATTTATATTAATAAAGATAATGTAAAAGATATAGTAGTCTGTGGCAAAAGCCACACACCTAAGTAAAATACTTCTGTTCGCCTGTAGCAGACTACAGGATTTTGTAAAGCAAATCTATTTCAGACCATCTGGACACATGAAAAGGGTTTTGGCATTTGATTTTAAAGGAAAAAAACCAAAACTGCCAGACACAAAAACCCCGTATATAATTGACCATGTAACAAACACAAACATTCAGAGACTTCTGACATGCCTTCAGCATCCTGAGTACACTATTTGTTTTCCAAAAGCAGTAATACATTTTACTGTAAAGTAGCAATATATGCACATACTTTACTCGATGATGACAAACACCTCCAGCTACTACACTTAATGTATTTCTCAACATTAGAAACATTAAATGTATTGTTTTACATAAATGGAAATTAGTACAATGCTTTCTATTCCCTGAACAGTACTCCTACTCGGTTTCACACAATATCCTTTTCCCTCCACTGGTACATAAGCAGAACAACAGATGCATTCAGAGCCTACAAACACAACTTATGAACCACAACTTTCACATAAAATGAAATGCATAAGAACTGATGCTAGGTAGTAATAAAAGCACCTCATTATAACCAAAATCAAATTCTAAAACCTGTGAAAGAACCCTTCATATACAAAAAATCCTGAAGTTCTATTGTGTTCCATTACCCAGTATTACAGTATTTCAGTAATACTGAAAGAAAAAAAAAAAACAAATCCAAACCCCTGAACACACAACCCAGAAAGAAACTCCAAATTAAGTATTAACTGATTACAAATGTTTCCATCAGCTATTTTAGAAATGGTAGTATTTTCTAATAAAGTACACTGAAAACTGATTCTGACAGCTAATTTTTAATGCACCATAAAAGCATATCACAAGCTTCACAGTATACATTTAGGAAGGGGCATTGAACTGTTCCTGAATTCATTTTGCCTACCTTTTCTAATAAAGGAATATTCAAAGATTTTATTCTTACAATTTTGTATTATTTCAATGTTTACAGCTGTACACAGTGAGTCATTGCTGTGGACTGCAATCACAACTTCATAGTTAAGGGCAGAGAAGTAATTTAAAAGCACTGTCTTCATCATTCTTCCTAATCTTTTTAACAAAAAAGCCATCTTTTAAAGTAGAGTCTCAGGAATACTGTAAGGAAAAAGACCATTTTAAAACAATACAACAAAAGCTGACACACCATTTTTTACAAACAAGAAAGTAGGTTAACATCCCTCAGGATTAGTGAAAATTGTACACTCTACCAGCAAAGCTTTCCTAGATAGTTACATTTCCTTGTCACATTCTTTCCTGTTATCTAGTTTATGAACAGAAGTGTCCTAACTCACTGCTTCTTAGGAGATGGTACAACTGAGTGTGCCTTCAGCCACCAGCAGCAAGACAGGAAGAAATACAGCAAGCTGAAATCCATTTTCCTGAAAAAAATCCAATCCTGATTTACAATCTCATTGCAGAATTTCTAAGTAGAGCTCTCCTGATCACAAAAAAAATCATCATGTGCACTGATTATCCAGTGCATCCTCTCACTCCTACAGGCAACTGAAAATCTCAACAAGCTTCTTGCTGGAGCAGGTAGAAAATGAGTAGGCCCAGGACTTACAAAATTATCTGAAGCCCATATGATTTAGTCTAGTATAGAGCCCCACATTTTCTTTAAAAAAAAAGCATATCACAAATTTTTGAATGGGGAAAGTATAGTAGACAACTCCTATTCTGCTAACAAATAGAATACAAAGGCTCTGTTTAGGTATCATTTATTTAAAGTCTGCTTTACATACTAAAAAAAAAACCCAAAACGCAAACCCAAACATTTTCTATTTTTACAGACACAGTTTGAGGAGGCCAGGGGTTGGATAAGTTTTTTATCCTTAAGGAAAGCAATTTTTGAGTTTTGGAGCTGGACAGCAGGAAGTACAAATGCTGTATGGCTTAGTAACAACCTTAATAAATAGTAAGGCTGATACGGACAACACTGATACTGCAATATACAATGCAATTGACACAAGTATCTTCCACTAGTGTTAGCAAAAGCTCCATATAGAGAGAGAAGGAATTCCATGAGAGGATCCTGTTTTCCTCTAGCTGTGTACCCATAACTCCTACTAACATGAATGGAGGAAACACAAGCTCACCAAGGAATTAACAAGCCTTCACAACACATGCACAATGTATGAAGCACAGTGTTAGTCGCCTTTTTTCCTCCCCAATGCAATGAAGTGGAGAGTAAAAAAAGAAACTTCATTTTTTCACTTTAATAAATTAAATTGCATAGCATATAAAAATCTCCAGCATATTCAAATTTTCACCTCTCTCAAGCACATAAAAGTCCAAATTATTTTCTCAGCAAGTTCAATGAAGCTACAGCTAAGCAAATTTCCTTTTCAGTACTGTGTAGAGTGCAAGTATGATCACAATGGCATAGTTACACAATAATTGGTCTAATCAAAGCTATATAATGTTAGTATTGTGAATGAAGTAGTGCTGCTCATTAGCCTATTACAAAAGAATTACTGTAAATTCAGCCTACGTGCAGCATCACTTCCTGTGCAAACAAACACAGATAATGCAACAAGCTTGAAACACTGCCAAGCTGGCAGACTGGCAGCACAAATTATGCAAAGAACCAGAAAGCCTTCAGTAGATTCAATAGAGCTTGGAGGATAAGAATGATTAAGTGTTTCTGTGTACAACTACAAATCACAGTAATGAATCAGACTAAAATTTCCAATAAGGGACTTAACTGCACCAGCTGGCCTTCCTCAGCAGCATTATAATGTGAAATGATGAAATCCTAAATAGTGGTGTTTGCAACTTTCACAAAATCTACCCAAAGCAAGTCCTTTGTTTTCCTTCAGTTTTTTGAAAGCTTGTTTGTTTTGTTGGTTTTCTTTTTTTTTAATAATAAAACATTGCAGCACCTAAAATTACAAGAAATCTACAAAGCTATACTGTTCCTTCTTCTCTGCTTCTTTTCCTTTTTTTTCTAACCAAATAAGAAAATCTTCCATATCAGCTCAAATAGATTTGCTTTCAAAACTGCTCAGACTACTTAATCCAACTACAGATTTGCAATTACATAATTTTTAATGATAAATTTAGTGGTTACAAGTCTAAATTAAAACACCTCTTTGTTGCAAAGGAGGGGAGGTAGCAAAATACCTCAGGTTCAAAAGTATGATGTTTTGGAAATCTGGGATACATGTATCCATAAAATATGAACAAAAAGAATACATTTGCATGTGTACTTATTCATTCATATATATGTGCACATATGTATGTACACATATGCATGATATGTGTGTGCGAATTTTTCTCACATATAGGCACAAATAAGCCTCTCACATATTTGGACTTCTTCACCTTTTCTGCTTGGGAGCATAATCTCAGCCATGCAGTACCCACATGAACAGAAACAGAAGAGGTTTTGGCTTTCTTTCACAGTGTTACTCTGAGCTTCTGTCACATCATCCAGGCTAATTCCCATTATGATCCAAGGCCCAACACTCATCACTTCGAAGCTGAGATGGAACATTTTCTTCAAGTTAAAATACTAAGGTGACCAAACACAGGAAGAACTACTGATAATCTACCTCATATAAAATGTATTCAGACTGATTTTCCACATTCAGAAAACTGGAAGAGGACAGAGTCCAAGGCAAGATAATGGTCTAAATGACCAATTACTTGAACCAAATGAGCACTTCAAAATGTCATTTAAACCAAAACCCTGAAGGAAGTTGTAACAAGATTAAATGCCACCACAAAATCTAGGAAGCTATCCAACTCTTCTACCTTAATAAACTAGATTAGGTGATGCAATATCTTTACCACTATCAGATTCTGTGAGTCTGTAATAAAGTGACACTTTAATACACTTTAATAGTGAAACTGTCGTAACTTGAAGACTGCACCCATAGGCAGAAATATTACAGAATTTTTATTAATCCCTAAATTCAGGTCCTACTCCACACAGGCTTGGGGCAGGGAATCATTGTCACTAAATCTAACTTCATTTCACAGAACTCTGAAGAGTCAGTAATACTTAAGTAGTGAATTCTGTATCATTAGGCCTTCTATACTGCTCACCTCTACCCAGCTGTGCACCTTACACTTGTCCAGTCTGTACACTTCTCTGGACCCTGACTTGTGGAGCTCTAATAGAAAAAAAGCTGCTATAATTTTTTATTTCTTACTTTTAACTTAGAGAAATACTTTCCTATTGTGACTCTCTATTCATGACTGGTGAACTCTCATTATTTTCCAGGTGATCAACATCTGTAACTGAAATGTTTTTACCATTAAAAAATCACTAGTCTTACCTTAATCTTTAATAAAATGGGGTGAGATTTTTTTTAGAATTGCTAATATCACCAGAATCTAGGGCTTTGTTAATACTTACTGGGAACCAGTTACTACTGCTTCCTACTCTGAAACCTAGGAATAAATGATTGGAGAAGGTGAAAAATCCAAAGAAATAGGGAGTCTGATATCATTACACCAGCACTGTCAGGTCTTGAAACATTGTTATTCCATCTTAACATGCTATGGCAGAGACAAATGCAGTCTATTTCTGCCATAGCAGGGAGCCGCTGTGTCGATCTGCACAATTCACAAAAACAAACTCCTGAGAGCATAGCAGGACCTTCACACTGGGGGCAGGGGGCATTATGTCTTGTGGGGAATTCATAAAAGAGACAGATCTACATCTGCCTAGAAAAACTGCACACATCTTCAATGCACTGAATAATTTAATGCCTCCAAGCATTGATTGATTAAATGTATCCGATCAATTTCACACAGTACTTTTCTTCTACTTATGGAAGAAGAAAAAGAGACTGGTTTTTAATCAGGACCACTAGGATCAATGAGTAAGTACAATATTAGTCACTAAGTTGTAATATATCAAAGACACTGGGATTTACTTGAAATATGATTTTTGGCCCAAAACAGTTTTGCAATTTCCTAATTTTCAGAACTTTTAGACGAATCATGTTGAGAGAGTCTTCATCGGTTTTCAGCTGTAAGCAGTCAAATCTTGGAATGGGGTGTACAATATCTAGGTCTCAACTGAATTAATCTCCTTTATAAATTGTCTCCTGCAGTTGATTTGAGATAAAAGCCAAGAGAAACATTTAAAGAAGACAGAGCCCACACTTCCTCTTCTTTCTTTCACCTTTAAGTGATAGGCTTAAATATCTTTTACAAAAATGGCGTACAAAAAGGATTCCAGTAAAATTCACCTGAAACCACAGGCACTGCCCCATGTTTACTGTTATGCTTACATTAAAATTCTCTGCTGGATAGCAACACTTCCCCATTTTTTCAAGTTTTCCTGCTCTTCATCTGTAGCTAACCTACTGGCTTAGAACTTCACCTATACGCTGCTTAGTTTAGTACTGCAGCCTATTATTCACAGAATGTCAGTCAGTGAAAATTACAGCGTGTCAATATCATAATTGTCTGTTTCAAATCTAAAAGAAAGTTAACACACTGTTCATCGGGACCTGTAAATCTAGAATAGGTCACTGCTGGAGTAACTTTTCCAGTTTTCTGAGCCTAGTTAGTTACCAGCTTGCATGGCCTTAATGAGCACCTGTATGTCATGGTGTCTGCACATTCTTTCTATCCTCGCTGAAAGCTGCAGCAAGAAGTACATGGACATTTGAGGATTTACCTCCACCGCCTGCTGCGCTAAATATACAAAAAGCACACGTACCATTGGGGCATTATGAAACGTCCATTACCACCTACAGCCCTCTCCTCTGACTCATCCCTTTTTATTCTTGCCCAACTGTCTTCTGGCAGAACACTCACACAACTTCTTTCCTCTTCCCAAAGCTCACAGGGGTGAACTCATAGTTGCCAGAGTTTCTTAGTACTGCAGATACAAATAACTAAATCTCCTGAGAGTAAAGAGATTGGAAACTAGAATGAGTAGACAATTTCTCTTAGCGTGATGAATATCCTGCCTGTCACCATAACACTCACATCAACACATCCCAGAATAACCTATATTGTATTTCATATTCTGCAAGCTGTATTTGTAACTAAGTAAGTATACTCCAAAGTATTTCATTATTTCATATAAAGACCCTTTACAGGCTTTTTCCCCATAAAGCCCTTTCACTTAACCAACAAAGATAAACTGAAAGCACAATGGGATGGCAAAACACCATTCAGCCATAAGGAAAAGTTAATGAAAAATCCCCAAATTTCAAAGAATCAGTGAAAAATCTATTTTACACCATAGTTTGAATTGCCTGTTTATGATGCATTGTAGTACTGGCAGATACTCCCTTTCCACAGCAATCCATATGGGAATAAAGTGAACAACATTTATATACATATCCTGCATATTTTCCCTTCAAGTATATTATCTTTCTTTCACAGCAGAGAGCTAAGTGTGTAGCACACAGAACACAGCTTCCAACACAGTTAAAGCCAGCAGAGATGCAAATGCTGTTACCTACTACCAACAAAAACCTTGCTCCTTTAAGCATGTCCCTGTGCTTTCAAAGTCCTGGTACTTCCAACTATTCTCATGACCAATGATCTATAACACCTATTTCATCTTTTTGTCAAATGCTATTCAGTCTTTCCAGGACAGCACATAAAGGAAGCTCTTGTGCTGTGGCCCTGCAGGAGTGTGCTAGAAGAGGACTTGCCATCTTGGCAGTCTACCAGAAAAGGAAATGAGCCTTGAGAGGAGACTGAAGGGAGACCATGATCTCAGCTGCCATGGAAACTGAGGAAAGAGCAAAACCATAGGCTTGCCTGACCCACAACTCCATGAAAAGGACAGTGAGACACAGTAGCTGGTTTTGAAACCATACAAATGTAAGCACACTGCAGCGAGATCACAGTGCTGAGATCCCCAAGCTAATAGAAATTTTAATGCTTCTGAAAGCACAGGTAGAATCATCACTGAAGTGTGCTGTCACATTAATCAATCCTGTCAGGACTTTGTCACATCACGTCACTACCAGCCTTGCAGGTGGCTGGGATATCCACCCATGCTTCACTGTGTGGTACTGAGGGGCCCTCAGTAATCCAAACTGGGCTACAATAGTTTGGAGATTGTACTGTACAGAGGAGAACACCAAGGACAGCATGGACTGAATAACAATGTCTATGCCTGCATGTTTTTCCTGAAAGTTAATTTCTTACAAACAACAAAAGAAATTACTAAATTGAGTCCTCCATTTGATACAATTATCAGTCTTCACTGATTAGCAACTTCTCTGTTTATGCTACTACCTAAAGAAAGTAACAGAATTTACAAACAGAAATTTATGAACTAGGTAATAGAGCTGCTTGGGAATGCTGCTTCTAGTAGAGAATTCAGAGCATTTCAACTTGATGACACTACAGAAAAATCTATTCAGCTGTAACTGTATTTCATGCCTCTTTCCCTGGGGATAGCCCAAAGGTGCCCATAAACTTTCTATTTATCTTAGAAGATTACAAAGTCTCTTCTTCCCTGACAGTCTCTTGGGGATCATTTTTGCCACTGTATCAATTCACATACTTTAAACCACTTTTCCTTGCAAGAGTCTTGGGAAAAAATCTCTGGAACTTCTATGGATCTAGAGAGCAAATATGTCCAAATTAAAACCTATGGGCAAGTTCTTTACAAAGAGTTCCCAATAATTCATGAAAAAGGTCTCAACTATTTAAAAAAAAAAAAATCCCCAACTGCTTTTTCTTAGTTATTCATATTCTGATCCTAGAAGAACACCACATGTGAACACACACAAATTAAGCAAACAGGATGGATTACTGGGATGAAATTTTGTAAATGCTTATTCACAACAGATTACACACAAATGATACATTAGAAATGGATACTGTTAGATACCTTGACAGTTGATAATATAAGCTATGCTTTCTCATCTAATTTTTACCAAGACTCATACAGAGTAGACGAGTCCTTTGGGAACTCTGAGAAACAGATGGCCCTACTGATAATCAGTATGGAAACTGTAGATACAAGTGAAGGAATAACATGCTGGGCAAAGAAAATCAGTAGTGGTAAAGAGACCCAGCAGACACGACTGCTTGTGTTTATGATATTCATACTTTAATCCCACCATGTTACAAAAAGGTCAGAAACTGCATGAAGAAAAACCTTTTTAGAAAGAAAGCACAAAGCAAATGATTTCTCCTGGTATGTGGTAATCTGGGGGAATAGGGGGATCTAAGCTTGGAAAAACCCTGCCCTGGCTCAGCACAGGTAGGTAGAAAATTGATTCATCTACCTTACAAGACTAGATTTACAGTGCTTTTTACAATCATCAAGTTGCTGCCATTCCAAAGTTTCCCATTATTGACTGCATTATATTCAGGCAAGTTTTGTCTTTTAAAATATTATCTTTGTAAAAGAGTACTAAGAACTGTGGGAGGAATAATACAGGGATGAAGGCTGATGTCAAAAAGTTTCTTAATTCAACAAGACTATGCATCTTCATCTAATCTAAAAGAGTTTTCAGTCATCAACTACTGCACGTACACTTAACTAGAAAATGTCATTATTTCCATTGTTTTCCGTGACATATAACACCACTTGGAAATTTTGAATTATTATGTTCTCTCTTCACAGTTAACACTCATAAATTCCCAACACTTCACATGAAGTTGAAAATAGGCTACATACATTTCTCTGATAATAATTCTTGCACCATATATAGCACCTTATCAAACCAAAATGTCTAGCCCTACACTGAGATTGTTTAATATAAACAGTGTAACTCCACAAATACTGTTGAGTTTTTTTGTTAATTAAGTACAGCTGCAGATCGAGAACAGTTTAAATTTTTCCTTTCACTATGTACTATGTACTATCTTGCGTTGGAGAAAAGCTCCAGATGGATGTATTTAACATAACTAGGCACTCAGAAGAACATTCCTTCTATCATTCATAAAGCTGTACTTGAAATGATCCTCTTCCAATACACAAGGAAATCTTATTTTCCTCAGCTCTTTTCAGCCCCTACTGAGCAAAGCACTTTAACAGACACTTATTTAAATCAATTTATTGAAATTTAGCCATTCTACTGTGTCCTGTTTCCCACAATGAAGCATGGAAAAAAAAGAACAATCTCAAGTCAAAAATGCAATTTGACTCCATCTCCTTAGCACACAACAGTCATGGCTCAGCTGAGTGTATGGTTCAGGTTCTACATATTCATATTTCTGCCTCAGATAAAGCCACAAAAATACATGAATTTTTATATATTTTCTCCTTACATTTAACCAGTCCAGCATGCAAAGAAAATCAGAATGCACAGAAGAAGAGAAAAAGAAGAGGGGAAAAAACCCCCACTAATATCAAACAACTTACACTGCACCAGGTTGTAACCTACACTTCAGTAGGCAGTTTTGAGTTCTCTAGCTGCATATAAGTGATGATGTCAAAGTAATGTACAGCAGTAGGATACTATCACAATAATTTTATTCATTTTGTACTGGCACAATGGGTATTTCCCTAAATGTATTTGTACCAGCAGCTTGCAATATTTAAATATGTATACCTTCTAGTTGAAAAAAATCACACAGTAAACATTATAATCAAATTATGTACACATAATGACTTCTAAAATCCACTTCTACTCTGCTCATATGTTGTTAAGTAATTAAACTAATTATAATGGATTTATGGTTCACAAGTCAGTCATGAACACTACAAAAATGTCTACAGGATTAACTTTTGAAGTATTTACCTGTGCGTAAGCCTTCGGTGACTAATGCAAACTGCAGTTTGCTGATCCTGTGCAACACAGACTTTATGGCGACTACATTTCATCTTCAAACATGGATCTTTAGCCGGATCTAAAGCTGAAAATAGTTTTGGAAAGTTGTTAACAGTTATCTAGAATATGAAATTAAGGCAAGAAACACCACACATAAAACCCACCCAAGTATGTGGAGAGGGTTAGCCTGCTGCTGGTACAGTGCTGGACTGAAATGAACCAGGAAAAAAATCCAGCTGTTGTGCAGGTAAGTTAAGTACTCCCTGCTATACTCTTTTGACACTTGCCACTCTCTGACTGCAATCCCCAAATAATGGTATTGCCACCTTGAAAGCAGTTTCCCTGGAGTGCTTACTAAGACACAACTGGGTTCTTCCTACTCAACATTAAGTGGTGAACAATGACACTGAACTTACTGAGAAATTATTACTCAGATGAGATTTCAGTAAAAGAAAAAGCAAAATATGCAAGTGAGTGATTTGTGTGACTCCATCTTTAAACATAAATTCCACCTCCTTCTAGGTTGCCGTTTCTGCTTTTTGGTTTGCTTTTTGTTTTGTTTTTTTTAGCTGGTCCTTCAGTCGTTATCCATACTCATTTTTGAAGTACAATTCCAACTACGAACAGTGATTTCTGGCTATAATACTGGAAGAGCCAAATAATGCTCTTTGTTGCTTACTACTAAATTTGCATTTTTCTGGAGTAGCCGTGCCTACACGGCTATAATATGGAAAAGCATCTGCCAATTTAAGCTCTCACAAGAGACAATCAACTTCTCCCTTCTCCGATCTTCATGGTGTCCTTTCAAGTTATCCAGGTATTCCAAAACTGGGTTTTTTACCCCTACTGGTATCCTTTTTTTAATCAAGAAAGCTATGAACAACTGGAATTAAGTTTTCCTGTGTTCCTTTCTTCATATTAACATATTATTGTGCAGTATTCAGTTGTATTTCAGAAATGCCCTTTCCCCATTTCTTGCATCTACTAATAATATACCACAGAAGCACAGAATATTCTGAGTTGGAAGGGACCATCGAGTCCAACTGTCGGCCCCGCACAGGACATTCCCAACAATCACACCATGTGCCTGAGAGCATACATTTGCATATATATTTTCTGAAAGAAAATTTATGTTTTTTCTGTTCTTCACAATCAGAAGTAATCTTTTAACCACATCTCCATCTAACCTGACAGAGGACATTAATGTAAGCATGCTAACCATGCATGAACCCAGAAAACAAGAATCGAGCTGATCATTAGTTGCAGTTTTGACGCATGAAGTTGAAGTGCTAAGTGTGATTAAATATAGTCTGAGCAGTGACTTTTTCAGTTTTCTTTTTCAATAATACATTCAGCTGTGCAAAACAAATACATCATATTATCATCAAAGCAGAAAAGTGATGGAATCATTAGGATAATAGTAATTCAAGGCAGACAGAAAAGAAGTACTTTGTTAATTGCAGCAAAAGACATATGAAAAGACGTATTCTTCTTCCACACATTTTTATTTCTACAGCCAATTAGCCATAAAACCACCACAAGTAATCCAGAATAAATCTGATTACAACAGTTCTATATGAATGGGAAGCAACTGCAGCAAAAAAAGTGACAACTAGAGTTAGAGTCGGGGTCAAAATTAAGGAGAGCATATCCTTCTCCAATTTACTATAGATTTTAGATTCCATTTTAAATATTTTCACTGTGTTAAGTCAGGCAGAATGCAATGCCAGCCACTAGTAATCATTTAAGGTACTGGTCCAAGTACCTCTTCCCAGAATGTTCCCTGATGGAGACACTAAGGTAGCAATACTGGAATACGGCCTATCTTCAGATAATTCTCCTGTAAAATAGAATAGGTTAATGAATTAAAAAAAAAAAAGAGTAACAGAAATCTGGAATCATACAGGGATGCTGAGTTTAATAACAAATAGGAAACAGGTTTCAGGAAAAAGGATGAACAGGGGAGATCAGGTAACCATTCCCACTGATATGGTTACTTCATTTCTAAAGTTCTTGGGACTCTGAAGGTGTGTTTGAACAATTCTATCAAATTTAGCTAGCCATAAAATATGGTTTTGCCAATATGTTACATTTTGGAAAAACATTGCAGGCAGAACCCAACTTTACAAGCAAGAGATGGCAATTTCCTGCTTTGTCTTTATGACAACATGAAGATTGGTATCAAATGGAAACCAGGACTTTCAATATTTACGGATATAAATAATAAAATCTTTTACTATTTGCTGACTCAGTTACATGCCTTGCATGTAACCCTTGATCACCTCAGGTGAGGTATAGACCCACTAAGAAAGGTGAGCAAGCCAGCAGAGCCACGGGTGCCCAAAATCACAAGACCATTTTTATATTCAAAAGCATGTTCAGCATTCACGGTCTTGCCACTGACACTAACTCACACTGTCACTCCATGACCTGCTGAACTTGTTCTCTGTCAGCTATGAGCTCCCTGTAGAAGTGTTTTTTCCCTCATCTTACATGTGACACAGGTACTCCCTTTTCCCAGTACTTTTTCATGAAACTTTCTTAGTCACCGAACGAAGTTTTACTGATGCAGAAATCAGAGAAGAATGCATATCCTTGGAAACATTTTTTTTTAAATAGCAAGGGAGAGATCAGATGAATAACTGATTAAAAAACCCAGATTTTTGGAACCTGAAAAAGTTAACTAACTGAAGGGTAAATGTCTGCCTGGACTAACAACATGCTAGAGGATAAAACAAAGAACACAGAAAGAAATGTTACTAGTAACCATGAAAACCACTATAAGTCTTCCTCTTTTGTCTCTGTGAACGTCAGATGCTCTAGTCAATCCCACACTATAAAGTACATAGCATCCACATCAGATTGCATTAGTGATTTTGCCAGCTCTGAAAAGACCAAAAAAAATCAGGTATTTAGAAAAACACAGAAGTGGCTTGCCTTTCTTTTGAGCCTGTTTTATTTCATACTTGGAACTGACAACTGAATAATTTTCATGAGAAATAAAGGCTAAACCACAAGAAAAACAGTTTTCAAAACCAGAGTCTGAATTTCTTCATGCTAGGGAAGAACTGTACTCCCCTTACAACACAGGGACACGTCTGACTATGTGTCTGGTCTCTACAAGGAGTCAGCCTAAGTATCTTAAACTACTATGAAAATGTATAAGTTTATTCCAGGAAAAGTATCACAGATTTCTTTTAAGTATGTAACTCATTCATAACAAGAAATACATGGCACTAAGTCTTTACTTCTTGAGTCCATCTTCTAGCTATCCCTAACAAAACATTCCTGGTATTCCCCCCCCCCCACCATTCAGTGTATGCAGACTTGCACAGAAAACAAGTTTCTTTGGTTTTTTTTGTATGTTTCTTTCCATTTCTGCCAAAATAAGCAACTTTGAGAAAGTACAATATTCACATCAAAATCATCACAAGTGTCAACATCCCCCAGTGGGACTATTCCTCGCAGCTATTGTCTTCAACATGAAACAGGTATCAATCCAAGTTTTTATCCAATTAATATTTACTAAAATATCATCACGTTTACAAAAATTAGAGGCTTTGCCCCCCATAATTGAAGTGAAAACATCAATTGTACAGCACAATTACACTGCTATTGAAAACAGGTAAAGGTTTGTACTACGGAGAGGAGACTATTTAGACATAAGACATATTTAGGCAAGTCTTGCAAGAAATCATCTTTTCACTACTGTATCAGCTGACGTCCTACAATGTCATATAGAACCAGCTTCAAAGGATGCAGACAACTTATTCAAGTTTAACAACTTGATGATGTTCAGCTTTACACAGTTTCCAACATTCAGAAAAGTGTACTTGCTATAGGCTATTTGTCTGCATGCCTACTTTACATTTGTCCATATATCTGGCTAAAATACCATGAAATGTCATGTTAACTAAATTTCAACAAGCAGAAAAACATCACTATCACAAAATGCATATCAAAAGTATAAAATGTTTTTTAACATCTACTATTTCTCTAAGAACTTACATTGTAATTGACAAGTAAGTTGCTCTGCCGTTAGGAACTTCTGCTGACTTTTATAGATTAGTATGGATTTGTTCTTCTCACATGGTAAGGAAGCAATTAATATTTGAAAACTTGATTCAATTATTCATAATGGATCTATTTATTTATATTTCAAATTTGGGAAAGCAATTAAGAAAAGCTTCCCATCATCCCTTCTGTAAGTTAATTTACAGCTAGCGCTCCTGAAAACTGACTTTAGTCAGAACACCATTTTTATAAGGAATATAAATAGGAAATAAAGACTAGCAAGCCATAACATAGGGATATTCTTAATGGTAGCACTGCAGGAGAAACCAGAGTAAATTATCATTATTCCACTATCTTTTGAGTGCATTTTAACATGTTCCTTACTTTCCACTCCAAGTAAAATCAAAGGTGAAAAAAGGTTAAGGACAAAGTTTTTAGACTTTTAGTCTGTTTTCTTCCTCCAATATTCTGATTCATTTCTGATGGGCAAAATAAGAAGCAACTACGTATTTTGTTTCCATTTACCAAAACTTCAGCTATGCTTTGTGCATCCCATGAATCATTTAATTCCACTACTTTAAAAGGCAAGTCTTGACTTCTTTGCCTACAAAGTTCTCATATTTGACAATGCAGGAAGAAAAAAAAAAAAATTATCTGAAAGTTTTAACTAAAAGATTAATAATCAGGTCAAATGCCTAGGTTATAACCCAAGGCAGACAGAGCCATAGAAGGGAATGACTCATATTGCCTCCTTTGAATAAATCAGACAATTCCTGAAGGTACCTAAAGACCATGAGTACCTTTACTTCTCCATTTTGAAAGATGACAATTTCTCACCTGCTATAGCAGGACTTCTCACTGACAAGTGTTGTGGGTCTAGATAACTGCAGAATCCCAATACCACAAATTCCAGTAACAGTAGGGAGGAGAGCAAGGCAGAGCACACAACACTCAGTTGAAACTGTCAGCTAACACAGAGCTAAGATAAATGTTTAATTAAAATTAATAGTGGTAATGGTTATCTTTTGCCTAAATTGTACAGTGATCAGCATTCAAAATTTGCACGTACGCATATAGACCCTCCTCAGTCACAGATGGTTTGAATCCACACTGCTGAGGATTCATGACAAGAAAAGCCCATCTTACTATGCAACATATCTACTGAGAATAAACATCTTTTAACTTCAACATGAAAATGAGTCACTGTGCAGCTAGAAATCTGAAATTTATAAAAAAAATGAGAGAATAAATAAGAAATATCCTACCTCAGTAACTTGATGGGAATGTTCTGAAAAACAAAAATCTCAAATTTTTGTCTCTTTTCCCAGGGACTGTATTTGCCATGTGAGATTCTCTATATAGCATAAAAAGCAGAATGGGTAACTACAGCTGGGGGTTCACAAGAGGAATCTTCCTGAACACTAGTTCCATCTGGACACATGAATCTACACCTTCAATAAGAAGGCTAGGGTGGAGGTTTTTCTGTAGGTGGCCAAAGAAGCAATTAAAAGTTTAGATTCAAATCCCTGAACATCACTGGGTGTCTAGTCTGGTTTCTAACTTATGAGCAAGCTTCAATAATTAAAGTGGCTTTGTGCATGGAGGTAGCTTCTACTCAAGAAATCCTCCTCTCACAAGTGCTCAGAACTCTCCACGCTGATGACTCAAGGACAATTGTGTAAATCAGGCTTCTGTAAAAAAGCACCACTGTTCCTAATGTTCTATATTAGTAAGCTCCGGGACGTCAGCAGTGAGTTTCTAGCTGCCCTGCAAGTTCTGATATACAAAGAAACATCTAATACCAATTTATAACCATCTGACACTGGTTATAACCATCTGACACAAAGTACTGTATATTTCCATTTTGCTCACTGCTGCAAATAAAGTTTTTCTAAAAGGGACATGAAAATGCCATTATACTGATTCACAATGTGGTACACCTGGTATTCTAGGTACTGATAATATAAGTTGAAATAAGTGCTAAAAAATAAAATTGAATCTGCCAGTCTCTGTTCTTCCTCTGGAACAAACCCACTGAAGTTTGATCTCTTTTTCAAAATTTCAAATACTTTACTCATTCTTTCTTCACTCCCTTTAAAACAATCATCTTCACTGAGTCACACTTTTTTAGGCCACTTGTGCAGTGACTAAATTATAAGAAATTTTCCCCTCACAAATATCTATGATCTCTGCTTCAAAAACATTCCCCCTTTTTTTGTGTGTGTATTTTGTCTTTTGGGTATTACTTGAAAGTTTACAAGAGAATAGGTTACACATAGCTGAAAAAGAGATGTAAATGAGAAATTCCACGTAGTCAAAGTCAAATGTCTCCCTTATCATTATCTGTGACAATTCAGAAATGATCCTGTTTGTTTAAATTTAAATAGCTGAAAAACAGTTATTTTGGGCTCGGACTGGTGTAAGTGACAAAATTAGGACAATTATACTGAGTTTCTTCTATATATAATAAGGAACTCTCAACTATTCTGCAAAGATACCCAAACCCACTAAGATAAGGAGAAATGCAAGTGCACACTTCTTTGGCATACTTTTTAAGTTTTCAACAGCTTTAGTAAAGCACTTTTGTTTTTTATTTTTATATCAAAATGCTCACTTTCTTGATTTTGCAAAAAAGAAATAACACCTTAAAACTACTTGAACATTCATAACAGTGATATACCACCAGCAAACAGTTAGGCATTATATAATCCTTTCCTAAATACACTAAATCATAATTTAGAGACATGCTGGCTGTGTTAGTACTGTATTAGAAAAATATCTGTTTGCATATATTTGGATATCCTTAGTAACCCAAATTATTACAGAACTGGGTAGAAGAAATACACAGAGCTAAAAGGCAAACATTAAACTAATATAAGTGAAAGAGTTTCAAAATCTGATTTTGTTGTACAACAGTATCTACAAAACTCCTGCTGTAACCAGACATCTAATATAACCTGGTACTACAAAAGCCAAAAATAATTCAATGGGATGGTCTACAATAAATGTTATAAATACATCTACAAACCAACTATACCTTCAGGGTGTTCAACCTCCACAGAAATGTCATGCTGCATTTTTTCAATTACATGAATATACTCCACGTTTTCTCCAAGGTATTTCTATTGAGCAAAGGAAAACATCCTTTCCACTTCACAAAATTACACCAGTGTCTTTGTGTATGCAATTTCATTCAATAGTTACACCCTCCAAGCTCTGCTACCATCTGTAGTCTAAAAATAAAATGTACCAGAAGTATTCTGTATATTTTCATCTGATGTAAAAGTGGTGCATGAAGAAAATGTGTCAGAAAATATTGTGTGTGTATGGGGAGGCTAATTTGAGTAAGCATTGATAAAATGTTGATAAAGCTACTAAAGTAGTCAACTTTGAATAGTCCTAAACACAAAACATTCGACTTACTTATTTCTAAAGCCACTGAAAGAGCAAAACCTGCCTTTTAGCAGTAAGTAAATATGCTGATAGAACTCAGATTTATTCCAACAGTAATACATGCCCCACATAATTGTTTATTAACAAGTTACATTGTGGTATTTATAGAAATACGAAAACATTTAGGGGTGTATACACATATACACACATGTAAAATATACAGTCAAAACATTTAAGAATGTTTGTTCTATCTTATAAAAATATAAGCAAACAAGAGTTCAATGGGAACAAGTTCTCTTTTTCAAACAAATGTCAGATGTTGCTTTAAGAAATGGTGTTGGTGGGTTACAATGCAAATCACAGTATTTTTCCATCTTGTAAAATAGATTTTGTGGCCCAGGAATAAATACCATTACACATTGTCATAGTAAGGGCTACCCTCCTAGTATGCTTGGACATATATTTCCATATAGAAACTCTTATTAATACAAATAGAATTACACAGATCTGTCCACATGAGCAATTCTGACACACTTTAACATATTAACATAAGAAGGCCTTTCAAAACGTGCCAAAGTACAGAAGAATGAATTAAAACACTATTCATAGAATCATGAAATAGTTAAGGTTGGAAGGGATCCTAAATATCCTCTAGTTCCAGTGCCCCTGTTCACTGCTGGCAGGGAACCTTCCACTAGACCATGTTACTCAGAGCCCCATCCAGCCTAGTCTTGAACACCTCCAGGGATGGGAAGTTCACAGTCTCTCTGGGCAACTTGTTCCAGTGCCTCACCCCATCTTATAGTAAGGAATTTCTTCCTAATATCTAATTTAAACCTAGCTTCCTCCTGCTTAAGGCTATTGCCTCTTTTCCTATCACAAGTCCTTGTAAAACGTCCCTTCTTACCAGCTTTCACGCAGGCCCCTTTAGGGACTGGAAGGCTTAAATTTAGACACTCATTGTTTTTATAATTTACACAACTACCAATTCCTTGAACCAAGAATTTTTCTAATATTACAACAAAATAATATCCCTCACAAGTCAGTATCCATTGTGGAGAAAGCTCTTGAAACTGAATAAACACTATCTTTGCAGCATATTTTTATCTTGCTCTCTTGTTTACAAGCCCCTGCACCGTTTCTTCATTGCATTTATGCCACTGGTACTATCAGAAAAGACAAAGCCCCTAAAGCATTTCTTAGAGCAATTACAAAAAGAATTAAGATTCTCAGCAGTTTTAAAATGGCAGCAAGATGCTTTAAGACAACATACATGAGGGGGATTACATTGACAGTAAATATTAAGTTCCAATGCCTGGGGAGGGAATGTGTAATGGGAATATTTGCTACATTTGCTCATAGTATTCTCAGCCTAAAACTGTTGTACTGCAGCATTCCCAAAGCTCCCGCTGCATTTTGCCTCAAGATGGATCACTTGAACATGACAGACTCCCGAAATTGGTCTTCTAGATCATTTTTTTATCTGATGGATATAAAGAGACCTTCAAAATCTTAATATTTTTTTTTCTTGACTGCAAAAAACAAATATTAGACTGCATGCCTGTTTTTCATCAGATGCCCTACTGAAAAGGCCTGAGTTCTCAACTTAAATATACCAATAAAACAAAATCTTCCAAACCTCATGGTTTTCCAAGGGAAACATTAAGCTACTCTGGAGATTTCTAATGCTCCCATCTCTCTCTCTAATCAATAAAGGTTTGAAAAAATCACAGACATAAAATGATGATTAGGCTGAATTCCTGGTCCTTTTTAAATCAATTATTTGAAGACAGAGAAAATTACACAAATTAACAGAATTCTGTTAGTATTCTAGAACAGGTGCACAAACATAATTACTTAAATTTTATACCACACAAGTACCTAGGAGTGGAATCTTACCTTGATCAAATGGTTTACCCGGACTCCACGTACGAAAATAATCATCCTGGAGGGAGAAAAACAACCTAAATTTAGTAAAATATAAGGAATCCATGAAAATCTCACAGTATCATAAAAGACAGAAGAAGCATACCAACCTCTACTTCCTAGAAAAGGCAAGCAGCAAAACAAAATAAAAAAAGGAGAGAAAGAGATTACAGTTACCATAATGGGACAAATTCCTTACACAGAATAAAACAGTGTAATTCAGAAGCTATTTGCATCACTCAAAGTAAAAATGCTACTCAAAAATGTTACTTACTAGCATTTAAAATAGAAAATGGCTTATTCACAGTACTCACATAGGTAATGTCTCTGACATTGTTTTTAAAATGTTACGGTAGTTTTCCTCCACTTCAAAGGTATTGAAAAAATTAATTATATTTTCAATGCAAGATTTTTCAAAAGTAAAGCTTCAAAGTCATCATCAATAAAATAGAGCTATTTTAAACAATATGTGAATTTTAGAAAAATACTTTGCTATGTAGTTTTAACCGCATCAGTAAGATCTTTCATTTAGTTGGTCTAATTAGCTCTATTTTCTATTAATCATCTTCATAAACATAAAAAATCTTCCTAATTATGTCATAAGCTGTATCAGGCTTCAATTCCGAGAAGGAAAAACTTGAATTAAATAAATTGCTTTCGAGATTTTAAGAAATTTGATAATAAATTACAAATTCATAGCCAAGATAATAGATTGATCTGCACATCTCAGATTACAGGTTTCACAGAAAAATGGCTTAATCCAGCTAACTATTCTCTAGAACAAAATATTTAAAAGACTTTACCAAACATTTTAAAGCCTGCATAAATTAAACTTAACAAAATGCAGTGGGTGTGCTGTCAAATCCAGCAGTTCCATCCCATTTGATAAAAGATCACTGTAAAAAACCATCAATTTATACAAATTTTAACTACTGAGAAAATGTAAATCTCATACAGTTGTCAAAGCCACAAGTCAGAAGTTAAAAATGATCAAGAATCAAATACATCTTTGCAAGTACAAACCACTTATTGGGTTTTTACCCCAAAAGAAAAGAAAAAAAACAGTGGTTGCAGCCTAAATCATATTTGACTGATTATGTTTTATTAGTAAAAATGCTGTTACGAAAATTCATTATTTGAAACAGAAAGACAAAAATGAGCAGAATCTGAAAGTGCAAAATTGAACTGTATTTCTGTACCAATACTTAACCATTCCTTTACGCTGGTGCTGCACAGATTAGCAATCTACAAATCAGTATATGTTATTTAACTTTTTAATTACTACATTTTTAAAGTAATAAAATATACACAGGCATATAATTTTTTTAAACACATAAGAAGTAAACAGCAATTAAAATTATGATAGTATTTTTCAAATATTCCTCCTAATACTCACTATGATGTTATTCCTACAGTGGTGCTCTGAACAGGTTTGAACCAGCTGTAAGGCAGTGCTGTTCCAGGAGTCTCACCACAGTGGCAAAACTTAAAATTCTTGAAAAAACATCAAAGAGGTAGATTCTCTTTCCATGACTACCAAATCAACAATGTTCATCCACAATGAGCCCATGCAGAAAATTGGGTTGTTGTTATTAAAATGGTGAAAAACTAGAGTATCTAGAACATAAAGCTATTAGCACAAAAGAGAAGTCATCCTGAGTGTGACAAATATCCCTTCTAAGGCAAAGCATCCTGCGTTTTGCTTAAGGAAGAATTTACAAGTAGGGCTTGCATAAATTACATGTTCTCAAGTTGACCTGAAAAAATCCAGAAGACAAATCAATTCCTGTTCATTTCTATACTGCAGACAACTTCAGAGATCCCATATATAATATCCCTCAGGCATTGCTAGAAGTCTTGCTGACTTACTTCCGTCTACAAAGCAACTCCGTACCTTTCTTGTTACCCTTCTGTGAATCTTTTCCAAGTCTGTTTTCTTAGCAACTAGAATTGTGCAGGGCATTCAAGACAAAGCAGCATTATGGATCTATACACAACACAACACTATTTTGTTCTGTATTCTTCTCCCCAATATGCTTACCCCTCTGTTGTCTTTGTAGGTCGTGTCTGTGGTTTTATTCTTTTTAATTGTATGATTTGAATGGTTTGCATGGAATTTTCTATCTTAAATCCAAAATATAAACACCCTTAACCATATATACCTATACGGATTTTCCTAAACAACTAATTTTTCCAATCAGCTGCTACTTAAATAAAAACCACTACTGGATATGTTAAACAAAATCCCTATGTGCCTCTACAAACAATTGAAATTGTTAAACAATTTTCAGATTAAGTGAAGAAATTGCTTCAATAAATTATAGCTTCACAATTTTACAAATATTCCTGAAGCTGTTTAACGTTCTGCATAAGAACCTGGCTTCCTCTAACATTCAGACCTTTCCTGATCTTCAGTCAGTAAGTTTGATTATAATAATGTTCAATATCCTCTGCAGAATGTAATCAAGATCACTATATAACGTACAAAGCCTCATATTCATAATTTTAATATAAAAACAGAATGAAGCAACACACAGTTTACAGTGAAGGCTGGGTAGCATCACAGCATCTCTAGGTAAAGTATCCTCTAACAATCTATAAATGCAAAAGCCGGTGTCTCAGGATCTCAGGACAAAGCCTAAGTGTTCTAAATTTCTTCAGGGGTTTCTTTGCCTTTGTCCTGAGCATGTCAAAGGGCAAGTTGTAAAAGTACACAGAATAAAGTCACAGATTTGTAACAGCAACCATACTACTTTTTCAACATTTTCCAGCTAAAACTATTCATACATTTTAAACAAAAAGTTCATCCTTACTGTTGTACGTGAAACTATGTGAACTGTCAGGATTTCTTTCAAGTGCCTCTCTGAAAGACACAAAGCACTTCTAATAGCCATGGATGATGGATTTCAATGAGTTTAATATCCATATCTTAAAATTATGCATGTTTAAGCATTAGGCTCATTCAGGGTCACAGTGATGAAGTGTTTCTAAAAACTTAAGTTCATTCTACAATTATACATGCACTTTGAGACTAATTCTATTTTTTTTCCTGTAAAGGTTATACTATAACAAAAAATCTATGTCATCTGAAAATCTGACAACCCTACAAAAGAACCAAAACAGCAGGTTAAGAAAAAAGATATTAAAAAATGGGTAAAAAATATATTCTGCCTTGAATATTTTTATTGCTTCTTTTTGGACTTCAATATTCTTCTATAGGTATTCTTTCGTTCTTAAAAAGGAGTTATTACATAAGTTTTTAAAAATACACATTTAAGTATGATAAAAGAGAAAAAAGCTCAATGGGAATAAAAAAATCAAACAAAAACCCTAACCCATATATGGCAATGTAGTTATGCACCAGAAGTTTTCATCTTTCAATAGACACATAACCTATGATCCTATTACTTTTCTTTCCTCTGTAGCACATTTGTTACATTATTTAACCAATCTCTCCTCTGCAACATTTTCTGTAGATGCTGCCATCATTTGAACAGAAATCTATATTTTAAAGAACACAGTAATACATGGTTGATGAGTGACTCAGAGAACAGCAGGTGTCCATGGGCAAGGAAGGAAGTTTCCTCACAAATATTTTCAGACCAAGGTTGACCTGAAAAACTGGATAAAGAAAACTTAGGCCTTGTTTTGTATTCAACATATTAGCTCTAGTACAGCCTATACAATAAAAGCTAATATATTAAAATAAAAGCTGATTTGTAACAGAGGATCCACCAAAACTGAAGCAGTTTTCTGAACTTATAATTATCTTTATATTTTATCGAAATACAATTTCACTGCTGCAGCACAGGGATATTGTTACTTATGTGACTTACAAACTACCAATTTTAGAAGAAGTCTAAGAGGCAACTGCACAATGTAAGGCTTCATTTATAACAACTTTTCAAGAAACAATACTTCTAACAGTTACCAAAGCAGGAAAGACAAGATTTCCTGAACACTGTTCAACAGCGAACTTAATTCTGCCCATACAAAATTTCACTCAGATTTTATATGACTTACCATAATGCAAATTATATATTTTATTGCTGGCTTCCCTGTTCCTACAGAGGGGTTGGTTTGTTTTTAACAAAGAAGAGTTACATACATCAATATGTAGAGGGACATGGAATTGCATTTCACAATTCTAGAAGCAAAAGTTTTTCTGGCTACACATGCTCCCTGAAAACTTAAAACCTACAGTATTAGATTCAGATTTCTTTTTCCTCACTGCCATTAGCTGTTTTCCTATTGAGTATTTCACTCTTTTTAATTTCAAGGAGTTCTTAATGGGCTTTCTATTCCAATTCTTCTCTCTGCATCTCAAGTACACACATCTGCTTCTCATCCAACATGAAAGCTCTCTACCTCTTTTAGGCTAGGTCTTTGCTATTTGGTAGCTATGCTATTTTCAGACTCCACTTCAACAAGCCAACTCAGCTCAGCCAACTGTCCCACATCACAGCTCTCCCCTTGCCTCAAGCCCACTTCTGCAGCAAACTTGAGCTCCCCAAATATCTCCCCCTCACATCTTTGCAGTAGTCCAATAGCAGAGGATTTGACTCATCTGCCCAAACCTCCCCAGTGACTCTGTAACATATATTTGCATCCTAAGCCTCACTGAAAGAGCTGGGATAGGGTTGTCATCTGATACCTCTGCACCAACCTCTTTCCAGTGCTGGAAAAAGAAACCATGAAACGTGTGCAGAAATTTTTTTTCTGCTTGTATTTTGCTCCAGGACCTTTGGTCTAATGTCAGTGAGACTGTTATTATCCTACAAAGCCTTAAATTGCTGGTCACATGGAGAACTGCTACAGGAATAAAAGGACGAGACAACAACAAAGCTGCCATCATATGGGAAATCCACCAGTTCTAAATATTGGTAGAATATACCAAATATTGTACTGTATATATAAATACTGTAGTTTCCTTAAATAAATGAGGGCCACAGACAGCATACACAGAGTAACTAAGATACACACATTTAATGAGAGTACTACCCCAAAACATAAACCATAACTCAGGAACCATAAGTTGCACCAGGAAAATACATTATGCTTATGTACTGGAAAATTCCTCAGCCTGAAACCTGAGCCAGTCTGGAATTCTCATCCAGGATGCAGGCACGCTGCTCAGCAGCATGTGGATACTCACGTGCCTGTCAGATGCTGGTTTCCATCTCCGCTGACGTGCACAGACATCTGATCTATCATAAGCCGTGGGAGCACTGTGCTGTACAAATGTGGAGTGTTAGTCTGGCCCGTTAAATGCAGGGTAGTGCACACATGAGAATAAGGCAGATACTACACTCCCCAGAACCCTATTTACTATCACAGCATCTCATGTATCTCAGAACATCTGTGAAGGCAGGAAGACAGCATGGACCATGTGCTCCTTAGCACATTTTTCACTAATTGTCTCAGATGCATGAGGTTGCGTGATCTGTCAGACTTTATGGGATGTCATATAGCCACAAGTCTGCAGTAGAACTAGGAACAGAACTAGTTCCAGGAGGACAGGGACTGTTGTATCTAGCACATTTTTTGGCTCAACACTTTCTTCCCAACAGGAGCTCTCTTTTCTCACCAGCTGATATGCTGACCTGTAATGCTTCCCACAAAGCCACATTTAGGAACTGCACAGAGCAGGAATCCTTCCTCAGTGAATCAGTTAAAAAAAAAAAAAATAAAAAATTAAAAATCACATTTATTACACTTAGGAAATTAGAAGAAAACAAGTCCAGAAGATATTTACAGGCTAGCAAAATGATGACTTCTGCCAGCTTTGACTGCAGATTAAGTCTCCCATTAGAAACGTAATTAGTTTAGCCAAAACCACCAGGAGTTCAGTGCTCAAAGTACTCAGATACAGATAAAGGCAGTGGCCCTTCACATCAATACTTCTGAGAATCAAGGAGTCAGGATAACTATCAGTTTGGTAACTCAAAGAACCAACATGAGAAAAACTCCGAAATAATGAACCACCCCAGAGGTAATATAAGCATTGTTCCTTTGGCAGAGAAAGACATAATCACCTGCAGGCAAGACAGAGCCTTGCTGCAAAACCCTTTTCCTGCTTGTCAGGCCCGCAGCGTCCATGAGCGGGGTGCAGCACTGCCAGGTGAAAGGACACTGGTTTGCTGTTCAGTGCCAGCCTTCAGGGAGGCTGATGTCAGCTTCCTCCCCAGCTCCAGCTCCTGGGCTGTGCCACCCCTGAGGCCTGTATTCATGGGGCTGGCAAAGCACAATTAGAATCAATAGCTGCTTCCAGTGACTCTGGCACTCAGCTCCCCACATTTAATGTTTATCCCTCTCCCTCCCTTTGCCTCGTGTTTCTAGTGCCATTGATGAAGCTGGGCTAGGAGCCACCACTTTTCAGCCCTCTCTGTTGCACAGCTCCCATTCAGTAAGATTATTGTGGATGCTGTCTATTTGGTACTAGCAGCGTTACTAACAGCAAGTTTGAATAGCACAGTATTTGAAATCACTTGTCAAGAAATAGCAAATGCTCACTAAAGCTTACATTCAGAATTACAGAGAAAATACGGAAAACCCCTTTGAAAAGGAAGGAATTAATATCCAAGCACCAAACACTATATGCTTCCAAATCCCAGTAAAATTTAAAACATTGTTTCTTTAAAAGTGCATCTCATATTTCTCATCATGAATAAAAGAAATAATGAACCATCTTTTCACTACAAATAGAGAAAGTTCTGGTCATGCTCCTCCTATTACGCTTTCAAGATTCAGCTTGTGAAGAAGGCCCCAAAGTACGCTTGCCATTTGCTAAACAATAGGAGAAAAAAACCCTATGAAAATAGATGACATACCTGAGGTAAAAGACTGTCCATGGGACTTTCATATGCCTGCTCAGGCATTTCATATGCCTGTTGCTGTTCCATTTCCTCAGGTGCCACTTCACTAATGCACCAGCTCAAGGCAAGAAAGGCAAAAATTACTCCCTGATCCTCTGCATACAATTCCACAGACAGCCAAGAGTGGCAAAACAGCAACACGCTATACAGGGAGCTCAGATCACATATGTGGGGCTGGAGGGAATTTACCTTGGTATGTCAAAAGAGAATGGCAATATGATTATGAGGCTATGGTTTGTGTCTATTAAAAAAACTAGTGAACTGTATAAAGGAGATCTCTGGAAACTGGAATAAACAGCTAACATCTTAAAAAATAAAAGCTAAGAAAGAAATACTCAGTGCAGAGACCCACCGAGGGTGCTTGACCAGCCAGAGAGCCTTGTACAATGAAGTAACAGTTTTGTGCACAAGACGACAAGGGGAGATGTGGTGCACCTTCTGTATCAAATGCTGCACTATCCCACAAATGACAGGAGCTCATGTCATTTGTCTTTTCAAACTCTTCTCTCTCCCTCTGTCCAACTGGCTTTTTTTGTATAATGCAGCAATAAAAACTTGCATCATATTCAGGATAGAAGACCTGTAAGATGTGAAAGACACACAGAGGGCACAAGGGCGGTAACAGCCTAGGTTTTAAAGGTCTGCTAAATGTCTAAGAAAGGATTTGAAAAAACCTTGGCTCTTAGGAAGTTTTTGGAAAACATTTTTTCAACGATATCTGACCACAGCAAGAGGGGAAAAAAGGTGCTACTCATCAATTTTCATTCAGGAAGGTGAATATTTATGTCTTTTTAGTATGTCAGGGACAAAAACCTGGAATCACTTACAAAACAGATACTACACTTTTGTTGACATGGCTTTTGTTTGCTTGTTTGTTTTTCGGCCCAGATAAAATTTAATTACAAAGATAATAATGAGATCTACCATATCATGCAACTTGCATGGACAGAATTTTGGTATGTTTCCCCCAGCAGAGGAGAAAAAAGTCTCTCACACTAAGGCTCAGAACAATGTTCTAGTCTACCCCCATTGCCATGGAGACAAAGAACATCCTAGTGTGAAAACAGTCCAAAATAGAAGAAATTAAGGAATACAAAATATTATGAGAGAGGAATTACAGTGTTATTGTCATTACAAAGCAAATAAGAACAGATGTATCAACAGAAAATGCGATGGAAGGAAAACCACGTGTATACAACATGTTTGCAACTTTACAGAGGGAAGTAGTTAAAACTACTGGTCTCAGTTCAAGACTGCTATATAGATATTAAGTAAATAATTGGTATCTACAATTAAGGAATTTAAATAAGATGTCATGCAGTTTAATGTCAATAAGAGAATAAGTATATCGACAAGAGAAAATAAGATTGTTAAGGAAAAATAACTATATTCTAAGTAACTCAGTCATCCCTTTTGATTGGTAGGATACAAATTCCCACACTTCTTGCCAATATTAAAAATTTACAAATCATGCAAATTGAAGAACACAACAGAAGCACATACAGATTTCAGGGTGGTAAGTGATTTAGTACAGTAATGGTATTATATTATGTGATTTGGGAAAATACACATTTCAGCGAGCAATATATTTTTGAATTGGACTTAATCATTAGATATATTTGGAAAAGATCAGCTGTCTCACTGAAAAGAAATAGTTACTCTACAGATAAAAGGGATTTCACTGGCATGTCTTAGTCTGTTTGCTTAAACAGAACCAAGTCAGGGTTCATTTCTTAGAAAAATATTTGCAAGCCAAATGTCCCATGTGCTTAAGGAGAAATTTAGGCTCTAGTTTATCTCCTTAAGATATGTACTCCACAACTACAATTTCTTTTCAAAAACATGCCAGTCATTGTAGGAAGAAGTGAAAAATTTGTGGTCATTCAACCTATATTTAAAGTGAAATTTAAGTCTAAAATTTACAATATTGCTATATTACTTACCTATTCTGAACTTCTCCTAATCAGATACTTCCTTTCCAAGAAAAACTCTGTTTATATTAGTGGAGATTAATATAACACTACAACATTTCTCAGATAAATCAAGAGAGGTTGCTGTCTCAAGAAGCTGTCTAATGTTCCAATTTTTCAAACACTAGTTCCAGCACGTCCACAATTAAGTGTTTTTTCCTCACCCCTTATGAAACACCTGTCTTGTGACATTTTTATTATTATATCTGCAAATACTAAATAGCAAAAGTGTTGACAACACTGCACATTTCAATTATTTCCTCCCTTGACAAAAGCTATGCTAAATTAAGGCAAGAGACTTGCAACAGTTTCAAGTAAAATGCATGACGGTGATACCAGGTGGATAAACAAGACAAGAAGTTTAGGCTGAATCATACTGACAGTGAAGTTTAAGAATCCCAAATTAAAGTACATTAATTTGAAAGAAATCACGGATGTTTTGTTTCCTAACTCTAGCCACTATGCCTGTGTTATGGAGAATTAAGGTTGTTTTGATATCTTAACCATGTGTGGTGAAAAACATGTAAGAAACTCCCACATGAAGTAAACACTACCTAGGATACCCTGTATCCTAATTCATTAGCATGTATTAAAAATACCAAGAAAATCAGGACATGTTACAGAGAAACATGAGTCAAAACACCCTACTTACTGTGCATCTACAGAAACCATAAAATAGCTGAAAAACAGTGGCCTTCCTCTGTCTTTCAAACTGCAGCTGTAGGCTTACTGCAGGGGCAGCAGCAGCAAAAAGAGTTCAGACTGGTTCAGCTTCCCCCATTAATACTCCCAGACACAGCAAGAAATCTGTATGTGACACATTTGCTTTGCCCTCCTGATCCTTTGTTTTTCAGACAAGCTGATCTAGCCCTAGTTTTAGTCCAAATGTTTGGGAATAGTTCTAAAGAAGTTTGTCTAAGACAGCTCCTACAGTGCTCTTCTCTTAGGCGTGTAAATGTACCAGGCACCATCTGCCTATTTACACACATCTTAGCTCACCAAGTGAGGAAAAGAAAATGAGGTTTCTCTTTTTCCTAAATATATATTGAGATACTACCCTTAATGTCATCCTTCATGTCTTTATTGAGCATAGATCACAACATGTACAAAACCACACTTTGGTACCGTGTGGTTTTTATTACTGTTTTTAATCACTAAATGTTATCTGTCAAATCTGCTGCATCAGAACAGTCTTCCTCAGGGAAATTACTGAAGAACAATTCTCCTCCAAAATGGCTATCTTCCATTGTTTCTAAAGCAAATAAAATCATTGTTCATTTTTTTAAAAGCAAAGACTGGCTTCATTCTCATCGTGAATAACAGCAGCTATTCAGAAAAAGAACAATTCAATATGCAGGGCTCCATAAGACAGTATTATTTCTCAGACCCTAAAGCAGTAACTTTTACTGATGAAGCCTAAAGAATAAATAAAAGCTTTCTAAAGATCAGTAAAGGAATCTACAGGATTTTAAGCACAAATGGAAGTTTAGAAATACTGGCATTATTCTTTTAATTAATTCACACAGGATAATAAACAAGTATACGACCAAGTGCTGAATTTCTTGAAGGAATTATTCCTACATGCAACCTAAATTTAACTCAAAGTAGTTGACCCATTTCTTGTAGATCTCAGTGATGCATTATTCTGAAATATGTTTTCATAAGCACTATACTATGAAGTTCCCACTTTATATGAAAACCTCCAAGCAGCTCCAGCATGTGGTGCTGTAAGATGCCCTGCAATGCTTTCCTTATAGAAGAGCAAAACAAGGATCAAGAAGCAGCCCATTCCTAAATGGTTTCCAGAGCATTGGTATAGATTCTCTGATAGCAGACATTCTGAATGTGAAACAGGACAGGACCAAGTCCTACAGTAAGAAATGTCAGGAAAGACCAAGCACAAGTAAAGAAAGTCTCATTCCCTGTGCTGGGAACTGATGAAGGAAAAACTATCCTAAATTTAAGACTAGAAACTTTTGAAAGAAAAAAGTCTATTGGCTGGTATCCCTGCTGCAGCAGCATCTTACAATGTGTACTAATGGACCCTATCATAGTCTCCAAATTTCATTAACTAATCACCTACTCTTTACTCTTAGTCTTTATCTTTTTCATTTTTTCTTAAAATTTTTCACTGTTTTTTTTTTCTTTAAAAGTACATTTTGCTTATTTCAGTCTTTAGGGCTTCTCCAGATCTCAAGGACATAAGGAGAAATATTTTCAGTCAAGGTAAATGTTTGAATGCTAGCTCCCTTCCATTGATTTGACTAAAGGACTACTTTACACACATCAAAATTAAAAAGCTATGTTTATCACAATGTTTGGAGCTTAACTGCAAACTGCCAATAACAAATATCTGTGAACTATTACAATAAAATACCATGACAAATTATTATTTAACAGTCAAAGAAATTACATCATGCTACTTTGACAATCTTACTGCACCCCTAGCATCATCCTCCTTTCCCACCTACAAGAGCATTCTGTTATCTCAGTCTCTCAGGTCTTATGTCAGGTTATTATGGACTTTAATATCAAGCCTAGCAGATTCAGACCTTGCCAGGATGAATGACAAAGGATAATCCCACTGGCTGCAGGAAGCCCTACTGATGCTTCAGTACGTGACACACCAAGTCCATGCTGAACTCAGAGGAGCAGTGTATTAGGAAGGACTGTGCTGTCAGAAGCATTTTTACTTCTGAGGGACCTAACACAAAAGACTTGACTATTTTACTTGGACTAAATTCTTAGCAGCTGCAATTACAACTGACACAACTCTTCACACATGCTCTCACACACAGCCCCTGAAAAGGAAAATGAGCCTTTTTGGTATCCAATTAGGAAATTGCATTCTGCATTCTTGAGTTTTCCCTGTGCTTCAAGAACAGTGAGAGTCTTCAATTTGCCTTAAAATAGAATTGTATTGCTGAGCACTAAAAATCTGCTGTATCCTGCCCCAGAATGAGATTAATTTCAATGTTGCCAAATGTTAATCATTTGTACAACATATAGTGCAATTTGTTTTGGGATCTTTCCAAATAGAAGGCAATTTGTGAACTTCAGGCTTTTCCTAATCTTTCTTTCACTCAGTTTCTGAGTTAAGCCCTGACGTAGTGCTCTATACTAAGGATGACAAAACACAGAACTCTCTACTCTTTCTCACAAAAAGCTATCATCTTTTCTGTTCAGAAATTTTCTGTAGTACTTTAACGAGACTTATCTTTGTTAAAACTGACCTAAAATTATAGAAGATCAAATTAAATGTTCTTTTTATAGTACCTCTAAACCCTAGTCTACATTCCTGTAAGAACCTCCATAGCCTTATGCTGTCAAAAAAAAAAAAATCTGTTGAAAATCATCTCACCTCATTTTCCATTTTACTATATCAAGTTTCTAAGCCTAGATTTCAGGAACATTTCCCCACAGACTTGACCCAAAATCCACATAAGCCCATTAAGGCTTTTCTAAATATTTTTCTCACCTTGGGGCCATTATTTTAATCACTATAAGAAGAAAAAAAAAAGTCACACTTAAAGTACACAGAAAGAGAGACTTTAAAATACAACTAATTATAACAATTTGTTAAGCATATCCAGCCTGCCTGGTGTTGAATTTTTCATACTATCCTAAACTCAAACACAAAAAATAATTACTGATCTGGAAGAGAGTGGAATTACTTGCCTCTACTTTTTGTGTAACACAGAGGATCTGTATGCAGAGCTTACTTCATGAGGAAATACCAAGTAGCATAACCTGCCTTATGGAAAGACCAATATTAAATAACACTTCTACCACTAATTAAACACATTCTCTTCTTTCTATATTACAGCAATGTCACTACAGAAATGAAGCATTTTTCTAAACACAATTTATTAAATATGGCATGTCAAATTCACCAAGGTACTATATGTGTCTGCCAGTAGATTCCCTGCCCACGTAAAGCTTGGCACAGAGGAGACTGATCTGGTAAAAAACAGCTGAGAATGCCCATTTCCAAATAAGGAAACAAGATTACAAAGAAAACATCATGGATAACTATTCTGTTAATTTAATTCCATGTTGATTCTGAAAGAAGTACACTATCTAAGTGGAAGGAGTATCAGACTTTCTGTCTGCATGTCCTCTTTGTCTGACACATCCTTGAAATGTTGACGTCAGTCAATTTGATTCCAATTTATTGCGCAAAGAGCACAGGTTTTGCAGCTATCGAGTAGACTGAAAGAGTACAGCAACTAAAACCAGAAGCACTTTGGTAGTAAAAACAGCTATACTTACAGAGAATGACAGCTCAATGCAGCAGATACAGTGCTAATGGCAATTGAGAAAATCCTGATCTATCATAAAACTTATCTCTAGAATACTGCACATATCATCGCCTTTCTCTCCATGTAAGTTCTGCAATAAAAAAGTTACATACCAAGACCAGGGATCACATCCTTAGTGCCCTTACTGTGTGTTTACCTACAAACTCTGTATGTCGAGTTGTCTTAGCTACGGTGACAAACAAGCAGCAGCAGAATGCCATGGCTGTCAATGTGCTAGTTACAAAAAATAAAGCAACATACAAAATCTTTGCAGTGAATTCAACAATAACAAGAACTACAGCTAACATTTAAGGCTAGATGCCAACTCCCTTCTTCAGTCTATGGAAATACTCAGTAATAAGAGACTTTATATATAAATTGCAATCATAGCTGAAGACTATCTTTCATTATTTCTAATGGCCTATATGTGCCACCTTCCTCCTGCTGAAAAGAAAAACAACAGCCTGAAAGGGCACTTGAGTACATTAACATTTCAGTTCATTTCTTCTCAGTGATACTTTAAAGATAGAGTTCCCATCCTCAACTAGTCATATTTTGTCAGGATCAGGTGTAGTTCACTTTGGTGATAGAAGCAAAAAAAGCAAAATGTTTTCCAGGTCAACAGCCATGACCTACTGCATGGAAACAACAATCTTCCCTCTTAAATACTTGAGAGAATCTGTCTGCTTTGGATTGGGAGGTCAGTTGGGATCTGAATCCTTATGCCAAGCCTCTGCATTCAGAGTTCAGTTTTCTCTATGGACCTTGAAATACTGTAGGAAAATCATGGTGCCTTTGAACAAATTACATTTTGTCCTAAATCCCCCACTAGAGCATCCCTCTCAGATCTTAGGAGAGATGCTCCAACAACACTGTTAGATCCAAAAGTGGATAGCACTGCACCAGCCTCACTGGCCTGAGGTTGTGTTTTCCTCCAGAACCCCGACTTGTCACTATGAAGTGAAATTTAAAAGGATTTAAAAAAATAATGAGTTGCCTCAGCAGCATCAGTGCTGAAACGTTTAAAAGGTTCAGAGGAGCAATGTGTCTCTGAGCTGCCCTGCTGAGTAATTCTAACAAAAACCTACTGATAAAAGAAAGAAGATAGAATTAGTCTACTCTTTGCTATTATGATCAACACAGGAGCAGATGTATTTACTCCTATGAGACAGGGAAATTACTACACCAAAACCACTGTGCACACAGATAAAGAGAGACAGCAAGATGACCACAACAGAAAAGGAGACTACCTTTGTAAGATAGAAAAAAATTTGTCTGTCCTCCATTCTATATTCTTTTTAACTAGACAAGAAAGCAATTTTCCTAGTCTGGTAGTGGTGCTTAGCAACAATTTCTAAATTTATAAACCAGTGCACAGATCTATGTGTTTGTGGTAAGGTACACAAATACAAGCAATTTTTCTCAAACATATTCCGCAATTTAACTTCTGTAATTATGTATCATTTGTGTTACATCTAGAAAGAAAACTACTTATTTATTGTATCATTCTCCCTCAAGTATTTCCTGTACTCTTCTGATTAAATAAGCTAGAAAGTAATGGATAGTTGCACATTCTGACTTACGAAAGAAGCGAACATCTTGTAAACTTCCTCAACAGAACAGTACCAGATCTAATACTTAAACCTTGCAATTTACATTCACAAATTACACAAAATACTATCACAAACTGTTTAGTGAACAAGGCTTTACTAACTCCCTTTTATTTCTTAAGTATAACGAAGTCTCTTATTTAATATTAATTTTCCATATAATCATAAAATAAACCTAGGTTGTAAACAACCTCTGGATGTCATCCAGTCTTAACCACTGCTTAAAGCACGTCCAATTACAAAAGGTTGCATAGTCATGCCAAGTCAAACTGAGTATCTCTAGGAACAGAGACTCCAGCTCCTGATCTGGGCAACCCATTCCACTGTTTGTCTGCTCTCACAAGAAATTGTTTTATTTCACTTAATTAGGATTTTCATGTTGTAACACGTCCTTTACCTCTAAATCCCACCCCTGCCTATCAGTAAGGAGAACAGCCTGGCTCTACCTTCTCTAAAATACCACAAAGGGCAGTTGAAAACAGCAACAAAATTTGTCTTAGTCTTCACTGTTTATTTTCTCATCCTCCTCTTATGCAAACACTTTTCAAGGACATTCTAAACATTACTTGAGAGACAATAGGCAAAACCAAGTCCATGCTTTCTTACTCTAATGCACTGGTTATTCAGTATTACAACAGATTTCCAAGTTGGGGATTAAAAAAATATCTGTAGCACATAAATGAGGATCACAACCTAAAAAAATCCATTTTTTACCTTCTACATCTAGCTAAAAAAAAAAAAAAAAAAAACACAGATCTATTTTCTGCCTGTCAGGCCCCAGAACATAGTCAAGTCAGCTCTTCTTCTATAGCATAAACTGAATACTGGAGCTGAACCTATGAATATCCTGCCAATTTCCGAGTTGTTACACTGTATTAGCATTGACAAGCCTGTTTTTCCAGCCACACACAACATTTTCAAGAAGATTACGGCCCAGCAGTTTTTTCTAATAAAGCTTTTCATGTGGGATGTTTCGTGTGATAGCTGACATGCTTAGATAATAATAAAATAACCTACAAAAGAACAGAAGCAAAACAAATATGTCTGTAGTGATAAGACAAGGGTTAATGGTTTTAAACTGCTAAGAACACAAATACAGACTAGATATAAGGGAGATTTTTTTTTTTTTTTAAATGAGGGTAGTGAGACACTGGAACAGGTGGCCCAGAGAGGTGGCAGATGCTGTGTCTGAAAACATTCAGAGCCAGGTTGGGTGGACCTCTTGAGCAACATGGCCTAGTCGAAGACATCCCTGCTTGTGGCAGGAGGTTTGGACTGAAGACTAAAAGGCCTCTTTAAACTTAACCTACTCTATGAGTTTATGAAATACATAGAAACCTTTTTTTAGTGCAAGAACTATATACTACTATATACGATACTTAAGTATGATAATACTTAACCGAAAGACCAAAACTACGAGGAGAATTTTTCTATGATGCTGACCATATTTTTATTTCAAATCTCTACTCTATACATAGCAGGATTTGGATTGCCTTTTTTGATGAAATCTATTCAGTAACAAAAATAATGCATTGCCATGTTCTTTCTGGCTTGACAGTACTGCTTGCAGCTGTATCAGGATCAATGGCTGCACCCATTTGCAAACTTGAGCTCTCTTGTCACCTTCAAGATCCCAATTCTGTGCACCCTCTGAACGTGGCAAACAACATATTTGAACGTAATCATAATATCCTGTTGAAGAGACTCCCATATTGTAAAAACTCCTTTGGCTTTTTACCCCAATCCCCTTTATACTAAGTCATCTTTAAGTTTTCAACACAGAGAATGAGAGACTGGACCTTATTTGTTTTGCTTTACAGTGAAGGAGGAGGAAGAAACAACACTGACCCTTCAATCTGGATGCAGATTTACTGTTTGACTAGCTTTGGCTGATATTAAGGAATTTATTATCTCAGAGCTAGAGTTCAGTTCCAGATTTTAAAGCAGGTACTGGGGCAAAGTGCTTTTCAATACCTGTCCTCCCACTACACGTATCATTAGCCTCACTGCAGCCTTCCTACTTATACAGAAATACTAAGATTAGTCCTGGAATATTTACAGACATCTGAATGTGGACAAGCACTTTTCACAGAGTTCTCACACATAGAAGTCAAATACAAACACTTCCACTGTATATTATTGCCATCATCAAGAAAGAAATCTTCAAGAAAGCACTAAAGTACTTACATTACAAATAAGCAACACATTTTTTGAATAAAATATCTATTTTATAATAGTATACTTTGTTTTCATTTTCACTAGAAAGTAGACTATGTCTGAAGTGGCCAGTGAAAACTACTGATTTATTAAACAGTTTGATGGCTTGCCATGTACACGCACACAAATCCAAGAATTGCTCTTATCTACCTGCTTATAAGATATCAAGCCAGTTATTTTCCAGAAGTCTACAGAAATCACATAAATACTGTTTCAGAACTATGTACCAAAGTCCATACACATATTCATTACACTTAAAATATAAGCTTTTCTTTCAAACTGTTTACTTAATTCCACAGTAAAATATGGCAAATTAGACAGTTTTATTACGAGGTACACAGATACACACATACACGTATAAGCAACAATACTAATAGGAATATGTGCCTCTACGTAGATCATCTTAGGTTTTATTTTTTTAAGCAATCTGCATTTTAGCTTGTGAACATCATATTTAACTAGAAAATATTTTTTTCCTGAAAAATTGAGGAATATGAAAATGAAGCAGAATAAACAAGTTAAGGCACGGACTTAAGCAACTGCTCACACTAAACTACTAAACACAGAAACAGAATTATCACAAGAAATACAGAGACAAAAAAGAAAGTCAATATTCAGGTCTACAAGAAGGAAACACTGGACAGAATTCAAAAGCCTATTTTATTACTTTTACAAACAAAAAATTTAGGACAATACAAAACAAATTTAAGGGTTGGATCATGTATTTTTTAATCTATGTGTGTGTACAAGTAGCACATATTTGCATTGCTGTCACTTGAGTTGCAACAGAATTGTACCAAAAAGCTGTGTGTGAGGCTCGTAACTGGGACAAATCAAAACACCTTAAAAAGCATAACAAAAAAACACACATACAAAAAAAAAAGACACACTCAAAAACTATCAAACCCAGAAGACATTCTAGAGTTTATCAACAGCCTACTTTAAGATGTCAACTTGAAAACAATGACTAACAGCTTCATCTGTTAATTCAGGGAACTATCAGCATCTGCATTTTACAGGATCAGAGAAAGAGCAGTTCAAGTTGGCATGAAAAACTGAGTACTTTTAATTTCACCCATGTTTCAAAGCAGGGTCAACCAGAGCAGGCTGCTCAGGGCCATGTTCACTTGGGATTTTAATTCTTTAATTTACTATGACAGCTTGCATGAAAGAAATTTCATTGAAACTTTACATGTAATCTCTGCAGTTTATTCTGCAGCAAAACATTACAGATTAAGCAGTTAACTTATATTTTACAGTACAATCAAGAACTGATTTACGGTGTGCTCACTCTGGGGGATATGGAACCTTTTTCAGTTTCACAGATAGAAAAACTATGTGGGACCACCCTTAAAGTGATGCAAGTCTTTGAATAAGAGCAGTCAGGCTTCTAAGTGTAACATTCTCTTCAGGTATTCTCTTCAGTGTATGTTCCATTAGACATGACAATTCTACAGTATTGATCCATCACTTCTATTTCATTAAATATTTAATAGCTAGTTTTGTGCAAAAAATTTATTTTTAATAACTTTTTTTATGTTACACTCAATACTATTACTTTCTTCACATTAGAAAGCTTGAATATTTAAAAATAAACACAGAAACAAGAGATTACATTTCAGTACACGTAACTTGAAGTGTAAACTAACTCTACCTTCCTTTTTCTTCCTGTAGCTCTGTGCCCTCACTAGCTGTTCTGCACTTTGAAACATGACTGAACACAAGTACAATGACTCCTAAGTCATTTGCCTTTGAAGTCAAGCATGGCTCATAGAAAATCCCTTCCACTTAACAGGTGCAAGATCCAAGCATGGAGGTAAAAGGCTGTATCATACTGTGTAGCAACAGGACCAGTAAATGCATCAGGCTGAAATTTTAAGCATCATTTCTGAATGCTTGATTCCGTAACTTTCATATTCTAAGGATCAGGCCGATATCTGTACGTCAGATTGAGAGTATTAAGGAATCTGGGTTTTATCCAGAGCTTGGTATTGAAACTACTTGGCCTATGTAACACAGGACATTAGGGTAAGCAAATACTGCTTTTTTTTCTGGCCTTAAATTTATCAGTCAAGAACCTTTGCTTCTGTGGGTCTACTTACCATATTGCAAGAACAGTATATGGAAAACTGGAGACCATCAAGTTAAAAAAAAAAGTTGACATTATTAGAAATACAAATGTATTTGTTGACAAATGTTTTGTTGACAAAAGAATGTTTTGTCATGACAAAGAATGTTTTGTTGACAAAACAAAATTTGGACAGATGTTCCCAAAGTCACCAGTTGCCTATATTCATTGCCAGGAACAGTTAAGGCCAAAAGTACTAGCAGAGTTAGGCATATCTCTGGGTGAAAATAGTTACATTAAACAAGATTTTAGAAAAACAGCAGTATCAATCCTTGTTCTCCAAGTAGTCAAAGTAAGATTGCTAAGGGTGCCACTAATACACAGCTCACTGTAAAATCCCTTTATATATCATACCGAGTTCCTGCCATACTAGCCAGTCATATCCTTGCTAAATACATGTAAAAGAAAATATTACTTTATAAACATGATGCTGCTTATTTACACGGTGTTGTAGGGGCATTATCTTTGCTCATACCATAAAAATGCATACTGAAAAATCCCCTGATCTGACTCAGACCTGCTTTATTCCTGCTTTACCAGAGAATGATCACAATAATTCAATAGTAATACTTTTACAGTTAGACTTGATGATCTTAAGGATCTTTTCCTATCCCTGATTCTAAATAAGTCATAGACCAGTCTTAAATACTTCACACCCACATCATCTCCATCATATGGAGGCAACTTTAAGCATCAGCTCTCTTACACACATGCAGATATGAATCAACATGACAAAATAATACAAGATTTGCAGCCTATTATTTCCACAAAATCCTCCAAAAGCACTTGCGAAAGAAAAGAGAAATTAGGGCCACACATGGCCCAAGCTCATCCAAACTAAAAGGAACAAAGCAAATCAAAAGGTTTGAAAATGGTAAAAAATGGTATCACTGAAATGACTCCAAAACAAAGCAATTTTATGCTTCACGTGCTCAGCTCCTTTCTGCCAGCCGACTTCTCTTCTGTCAATTCAGCTTACTGTAAATCTGAAAGTTTCAAGCATCTTAGGGCTTGGGTGAAATTTCCTTTGAATATTTTGTACAAAATGTGCATGCTTTGACTGACAAAGACAATTACTCATTCAGTTACTGCATCTATTTCCAACAAGTATACCAGGAAAGAATTAATTCTTTAGGCAACTTATATAATTTATGCCAAGCATCAGTCCTTCCATCCCTCTGCAATGAGCTTCAATGCTCACTGCTCAGGCTGTTTTTGATGGTGCACAATGTATCCTAGAAGACTGTTCCTCCAGATTATTTCTTTTTTGGTCTTTCTTTAATATCTTGTAAAATAAGTAAGAGCAACAGAATTTTAAAGGCACTGCTGCTTGCCTTTCTAAAATGCAATATCCACTGCCTGGCCATACCATACCAGAAAAGAAAAAGATAATCATTATCAGAAACTAGGAAAAATAACTACTGCAAATAAAAGGTTTAAAACCTCACTTAGTGAAATCAAAAAATAATCACATGTCAAGCCCTACTTGTGCCATATTATGAAATTCCTCAAAGATACTGAGATCTCAATGATAAGGACAAACAATCTGCAATCACAGAACAAGTCCTCCTTATCTATACCAGTCACCAGGTGGCAGTTTTGTCAGCAGCTCCTCAAAGAAAAGTGTTGCAGCAGGGATATTCCATCCTTATGGCTCCAGCTTATCTCAATTAATAAAACCTACCACAATAGATTTATTTGAAGCATGTACAGTGATAAATTTGGGAGACTGGAACTACTGAGAACAAGGCTGATAAATCCCAGCTCATTAACAGACGTGCTGGTTGTGCTTACTGATCTGCAGACCTTTTTTTTTAAAACTCAGACAAAAGTAGGAAAACCAGAATGAGTAGAATTGAAGACAATAAAAGGTAAAGAAAAAATCATGACAGATGTGTTTTTTTTCCTTACTTTTGTTTCTATTTCTTTGCTGAGGTGAATTTTGGTTTTTAATTGTCATCTTGATTTTCATCCAGTACCAAGGACAATTACATAATGAACTACACATGTTTTTTGTCTTTAATGCACTGGAAGCAAATCATGGCTCCACAGACCATGACTGTTTTTATAAAATAATAGTTTTAGTAATATATTTCAAAAACATGAAATCATCACTGGTTTTTCAGAGGTTTTTTTGGTCACTAGTACTGGTTTTGGAGGTAGATTAAATAAAAGATTCACCCAGCTTGTATGTTTGCTAGGACTGGCATAAGCTGTGGAAAATAAATTTTTCAGTTTCCTTGTGACCCTAGCTGTTCCTCCTGTGAAACTGAAATTCAATGAAATTGAAACATTCAATGAAAAGTACCTCTTTTCTGTTCTCAAAATGCATGGTCACCCACATGGCTGAGAACCCACCAATGTGTACCGTACTTCTGGTACACAGACTTCTCCATTTTCTTTGTTAAAATTATTTTACTGTCTTTGGCTTTAAATTTCAAGTGAATCCATCTTGTATTCATTCCACTGGAGTTCCTGTGCATTTAAATACCTTCATTGACATAAATGTTTCTGTTTTTAGAATGTATGCCACTGTATGTACGCAGCTAACCCTGCCACATGGAACCATCTACCCCAATTTCCATCTCCAACTGGAGCCAAGAACAGACAGCTGCACTCTGTTATTGAACAGATACAGACTGATCAATAAACAGAGATAGAAGTCTTTAGAGAACGAAAGCAAAGCAACATCCTCATTACCATTCCTTCTCCCTACCAGAGTCCTCAAATATTAAGTATTTTTTAAATGAAAATCTACTTTTTCATACCCTTTATCACTTACTTTGCTCTTTTTAATATTTATTCTAATTCTATACTGTATCTTGAGGGGTAAGAAGAGGGGGAATGACAATGAGCCCCACAGAATTATATAGGAATTTAACCATACCTTCTAATTTGTTTTCTATTATTTTCTAATAGCTGACCAATATGATTTGACTTTCTTTTTGGTCAGCTGGTTTCCGTAAGTAATGGTAACGTCCTGTAACTCATTACCTGAATTCTGAATGTGTAGTAACTGGACTACTTACAGAAGAAACACTACTCAAAATTAATTAGAAGTTTCCACTGTTTTGTGCTCTCTCCTTCATTCCATGGAGTTATCCCACAAGGTTAACTTGGTTTCAAGCCAAGTGAAAAGAGAGAGAAAATGCAAAAGAATGCTTAAACATAATTTAAACAGTGTTGTATTGTAACGAATGTTATAAACGAAAGTCTTAGGTCTCCAGTGTTTTCAGTTCACTGACAAACAGCAACTAAAAACCAAATTAATCAATAGTGACACAAGAAACTCAGCTAACAATGAAAAATAATAAAGCCTTCAATAATGCAACTTTAACAGGATCCTTAGCAAAGAAACAGGGTACACAGCACCCTTAATACATAAATCTCTGCAAAGTATCAATTCTTGAAGCTGTTCAGGCACACAACTCTGCAACATGTTATTAATTACAGAAAAAGTTTTATAGTATAATTTCTGTAACATCTAAGTTCACGCAAAGCAAGAATCAGCCAAGTGCACCAAAAAACAGAAGTCCCCTCCAATACTCCTGATGTGCAATAATGAGTGTGGACACCTGATAGTACCCATGCTGCACACTGGTACATATCTTACTTTAAAAAAAAACCAAACCCATTACAACTTAAAGTCTTCATGCATACCTTACCCAACACCGTAATTTCAAAACCCCATGAAGAGTTAAGACAGCCATTCTCAAGTCAACAATTACAAGTATTCAGCACTTTTCCATTAAGAAATACTGTATCTCACAGCATTTCTTTGATAGTTGGTCTCATTAGGATTCTAAAATGTCTGAGTCATCCTTTGTTTTATCTGTTTGCCAAATCAAGTAATGATTTTGAATCAGGGAAAGGACAATAATAATTCTAAAAGATTAATCTATAATTAAGTTTATCAAAAAACAAGTTTTACACATGTATTTAAATACATACAGAATTAAAAGGTTATTTGCCTTGACTGCAGCTGTTGTTGGTAAAAAGACATAAAACAGACTAAAAGAAGAAAAAAGGGAAAAAAAAATTAACGCAAATTGAATGGGACAGGAGACTAAGTGCTCAACTCAGTCTACACTGATGTGTAATTGTCCTGAAGAGAGGCATACATGTGGGGGAGTACTTCAGCACTAATTCATCATGTAATGCTTCTAAATTAGCAGCAAAATGGGAGTCTGGAAGAAGCAGCTACCTCTGACTTCCACAATTTATGAACATGTATGATTACAGTAGCAAATCAAAGTTTGAAAAGTGCTCTTATAGATAGAATAAAGACAAATTTTGTGAATGTCTTGTCTCTCACAAGAGACAGGCTTCATAGCAGGATAGCAGTCAAAGCAAACATGGGAGAAGCAAGGAGGAGACAGAACTCCAGCAAGACAGAACAAAAGTACTCAAAGATAGAAGCCATGCAAATAGGAACTGGCAGCAGGCTGTGCTGAGTCTGGCTGGGATGGAATTCATTCTCATGTAGCAGCATGTACTGCTCCATTCTCCGAGTACGAGTTTGGAAGCTGCAAACTTCTAAAGTCTAAAGTATCCACATACTGCTATCAGTGCACATCATCAGCCTGCCCATTTAAAACACAGGTAATTATTGCATGGGTAAGCACAATATGCATTCTCTTCCAAACAATACTTACAAAGATGATTTATTTTGTTCAAACCTAAACCATATGTTTCTTTAAAGTATATACTGTATCTAAATTAAAATATCTGTAATCCCAAATCTAGCGTACATCTTAAATAAAAATCAGATCAGATCACAAACTAACTTCTTCCTGTTTTAAGTCTTTCAATGGCCTCAGTATTTTAGATTCCTCTAAAATTAATTTAATAAGTCCTTTAACAATCACTTTTGTAGCTTATTTTTTCTCCTTCCCCTCTGTATTGACTGTTGCCTAAATTTTCAGAAAATGGAATCTTCATTGATGTTAATTTTTTGAAGATCAGTGATTTGTAAAGAAAATAAGTATTGTTTAGCTGCTTAAAAATGTAGATCACTGTATAAAATGATTCTATCTCAAATACTTGTGATGAAAGTGTACAATTTGCCTTTGAATAAAATGGACCAATCCATGTCAGAACGTGTTTCTGGAGATACTCATTTGTCCTTCTAACCTGAATTGCTCTATGTCTCTCCTGGTTTTTGTAGCAGCAATACATCAGTTCATTCTAGTTAAATCTGATGCCAAGAGAAAGTACAGAAGAGCATACCTTATAAAAAATGCCTAAATATAGCCCACAAACTCTAAGTTCAGTCATGACGACCACAATTCAGTTTTTTGCTTAAGGCAAATTTCCACACAAAACAAGGTGGCAAGTAAAGTACCATGATAGTGCCTAATGAGAGCTAAGTTGACTGTTGACTATCAAGTTCACTCTGAAAATATGCACCATAACATTATTCTTTAGTGAAGGCCAAAGATTAGAGGACAGACTACACAAGAATTATATGAAGGTAGGATATGAAGACCTAAGTATTCAGTTAACAAATTCCCTGTTAAATTTCTGTTTTATCTTTTTCTTATCTGATAACCCAATGAGGAAACAGCACTGAAAATTCAAACACCTTTAGAGTTTTTAAGTACTGCAGTACCTCCTAATATGTAAGCACTTCATCTAATAAACTAAAGCAGCTGTCAACCTGAGGGAAAGAAAAAAAAAAGAACTGCAGAATTGATTGTAGCTTGATCAGAAATGTTAGAATTATTTTATTGGTACACAACAAAACCCAAACAAGCAATGTAAGTGACAACTGAGATTTCTTAAGAATATCACTGTTTTCCAAATAGCAGCAATCCCACAGCCACTCATAATAGTTAAAAAAACCCTTTAGTGTTAGAGGAAAAGACAACTAATCTTTTCTTAAGTTTTCAGAAATAGGAAAAGGGATCACTGACAGACACAGGTACAAATCCAGTGCTAGGAAATCCAAAATAACTGATTAAGAAAGAAAAAAAAAAAATATGTTCAAACTTAAGGAAAGCAGGAGTAACTTTATATTAAGACCAAAATACAAACCTAAATATGTTTTTCCTTCATTATTGGATGCAAATGTTTGTTAGTTAACTGTTGAAAATCAAAGTCAAAAATATCCAAGAGGAAGCCAAATGATGTAGTCATGGCTGGTGAGATCCTTTCAACTCAGAAGTATCTTAAGATCTATTTGAACCAGAAGGCCAAGTCAGCTCCCAGTTAAATTCTACGGAAACACAGATTATATATGGTTCATGTAATTCATTTAAATAGAATGCTGTTCTTAATTTTTAAATACCCATATTAATACTATACGACAAGGTCTGGAATACCAAATAAAACCATTATACCACCAGAAGGACAGTAATTTGCATTCAAAGCTGCAACTACAGCCGTAAATGGCAAAACAGGACACAAAAAAAGGGGAGCAGCTATAGCACACTACCGAAATACATTAAGATACTGTAGCAGTACAAATTTTCAGAGATTTTTTTTTTTTTTTTCCAAGAAGAAGGCTCTATAACTACATTGATGCTTTATCTGCTATTTTGGTTGCTTATTACCAACTATCAGTCATAAGCTGCTGGACTAGAGACATTGAGCTCAACTTGTTTTATTTTTCCTCAAATATTTCATATAAAGAAGTCATTACTATGGATGTATGAGACTTTCTTTTTAGGATCATTAGGTTGCTGACCATGTACAATTTTTCATTTTCTCCATGCTAAAAAAAAAAAAGACTGTAGACAAAACAAGAGCAAGAAAGAACACAAAGGGCAAGCCAATGGCTAGCTTACCATCTCTACAGCTGTGCATCACTGGCTTCCCTTCTGCAAGCAGTGTATGCAAATCCATTTCATACAAAGCTATATAAATATATGAGCAAGACATACAGTTCAAGTCCAACAGCATAGCTATCTTCAAATCAGTGTCATATATGCCATACACTATTCCTTAAAGCTTATTTGATTATGAGAGAAATACTGAAGGAGAGAACTAAAATATAGAAATTTGCATGCAATTTTATCAGAAGCTAAATGTTACAGATATATCTAATGTTTGATATATGGACTGAACATACTGGTTCCAAACAGCCTTATTCTTGTATAACTTAAAGAAAAATTGATCTTATTTCTTCTGTCAACTCTGGTACATTCGTAGAAAACATTCCAGAGACATTGATACAGTTACTTCAGACACTATTTTTCAGGAAGATAAAGTCCAAATAAGTTGTATTAGAAGCCAAGATCATAACTGACTCCTGAAAAACTCTAGATTTAATTCAAATGTGGAAGAACTACAAAGCAGACTGCTAATAGCCAGCATCACAAAAAGCAACAGACATCTGTGGATCTGTCTATCAATGAAGGCATTGGGGTTTTTTCCTCTAAAAGATCTTAAGCTTTAAATCCCCACAGTATTTACAATATCAAATAGACCAACTGGTTTATTTTTAGAACAATCCACTTAAAAGACCCTAGAGAAGAGACACAAAAAGCTGAATGAGTGTAACTACAAATTTGATCGCATTAGACCCAGCAAAAGACAATTACACAGTGGATGCAGACTGTTCTTCCCTCAATAATTACTTCATTAAGGTGCTGTCTATAATTCACTAAGTGCACATTACTAAAACAATAATAATAAAAAGAACCTTGAAAGTAAGACAGTTTGTTAAACAAACAAGCAAAACTGCCTTCAAAAATGCAGGATCACATAGTTAAATATACAACACATGCTCATAATGATAGAACAAGATTAGTCGAAAATATCAGGTTTTTAAAAGAAAACAAAGGAACCATACATTCTATGTCATTCAGGTTCAAGTAGTCAACAATTTATCTGAGCCAGTTTTGAAGCAGTCATAAGGAACACAATTATTGAAGACATTTTTTCTTTCCTATGTTCCATCCTTGAACTGTCACCCATCTCATGCAGAGGCAGCAAGAACTACTCGGAACAGAAAAGGCAGAGAAAGGAAAGCCATCTATGTCAGTTTTTCTGATGTATCTGGAAAACCCTCTCTTACTGCATGAACACAACATTTCTGGGGAATTAATTTGTTTCAACAATTCAGTTGATGAGTCATGAATCACCTCCTTTAGAGTTGTTCACTATACCCTGTTGGAGAAACTTAAGCAATACACTAATAAATACATCCAGTTTTTATTTTTACAGTCACTTTTAAAAAACCTTTTCCTCTGCAGGAGTCATTTGGAGTAGATATCCCTGCATTTATTCAAGAGCATGAGCAGGTAGGTCAAGTCTGAGGGAGAAGAGAGGGAAAATAAATGTTTACTAATAATACAAGAGTTCAAACTGGACAGGAGTTGGTAGAAATGCCATAAAAACATTTTCTAAATTAACTAGAAAACATATTTCAATATTCAGTCAGGAAAGATTCTCATGTAAGACCACAGGTATGCCTCCTTCAGTTGTATATGCCAGAAACACCATTTGAGTTTTAAATATTAAATTGTACTACAATAGGACTTGATTTTTTTTTTCTTGCTTGAAATAACCAAATTTGTATTAAGGTATTATAAATTTATCCCCCACATCATTATTATGATGTTATGAAAAATCAATGCAGACTATTGTTCCAATTGTAATGTCATCAATTCTTTTCTATAATAAAAGGCTGCCTGTTACGGGGAACTTCAAAGCCCTCTCTTAGATATTCTGAAAGAACATTCCCCAAAATTTTTTTAAACTTCAAACATCTCATTTTAATAACAAGTATAAATTGAATACAGAGTACTTGAGGAAAAATGGAACAAAATATACATTATTACACATATAGATTTACCAAAATAACAGAGGATTTTGACTCTTTACTTGCTGTGTTAGTTGAAAAAGAAAGCATTAGATGTATCAATGAGTCTTCAAGCTGTTTGATCTACCACAGAGATGAGGCACATGCAAGTATTTGAAATTTGCCACTTTCCTGCTTTAAGAGAGTTTCTAGTCTTTTTCTGTGTTTTCTTGGATTTTTTAATGACCCAGGGACATACCTCCACCCAATGACATGTTCACCTTACCCACTCAATCTTTCAAGAGAAAACCTTTGTGAAATACAATGGATATGGCCAAGATGTTGTGGAAAATGTATCAAACTGCCACTAATGAAAGTGGTCCTTTACTGCAACTCATGTTAGTAGGTAGCTGTATACAGATGTAGAGGTTCAAAATCTTCCTCTGACAGACATTACAGAAATATTATATTGTCAATATAATATATTTTAAGTTATAGTACAGCATATCATCTACAAAGCAGACCCACTGAAAATTTGTAAAATACTTAATTTACTCTGTCAGGATCATTTTCCACCTATTAAGTTCTCTAATTATAAAGTGACCAATTCTATATGAATCAAATCCAAAATTTCTACAAAGCCACATGAATCCCAAAGAAAAAGCTCAGCAAATATATGTATAAATGTTTACAAAGAATGACAGAAAAAAATTATGATAAACATACAGTCTATGTTAATTATTGTTTTGCAAATGAGGCCTTATAAATCTACAACTTCTATAAATCAAAGTTATTCAATATAGAACCTGTCAAAGCACTCCTTTCTATCCTGTAATCATTTCTTTTTATCCTGTAATAACTCATCTAGCTTCACAGTGGTTTGACCTGGGCCATATTGAAACTTTTACAAAATAAAACTATGGCCAAGAAGCCCAATTTTAAACAGGAACACACCACACCATAGCTTGGTATTGACAAATACCAGGAAGAAAATGCACTCACCTACATTCTAAAATTAGCATGAAAACTAACACCAAATTAAGTCATTGCACCATTCCCTTCCAATGAGATACACATTTAATTAAATACACTATTTCATCTGAAAGTCATAATTTTATGACAAATAGGAAAGATTCTCACGGAAAGACAAATTAAAATCAAGATGTATCTATCAGTACACAATGACAGAAGATAATATCCATTTAAGCTACTACATTCGGTGACTATAATCAATTCCCTGCTTGTTAAGTAGTTTAAAGATTTAGAGTAGGTGGTTTTACTTATTCTTACTATATTTTAATTTTGTACATAATTCTCCAAAGAAATCTATGCTGTCTCTATTTCTACTGACCTTAAAATGTATGAACATTGAGATGTGTCATCTTTCATACCTTAACTGAGAACAAATTCAGTACCTGCCTCAGCAAAACTTTTGAGTAATTTTGTCTAGTAAAGTGGTTTGCTTTAAAAGGAGCATAAATAACAAAGTTCTATGCAAGTGTAAAAGGAAACTCCTGGAACTACTTTGAGTTACAGAACAAAATTTTATCTTGTTTCAAACATACAGGAAGAATGTCAGTGTCTGCAGCATCAGGAAAATGGACTTTAGAATAGTTTTTCCCAAACTTACACGACTAAAGACTTCCTATTGTAAACAAGAGCCTCTTTGATTGCCTCATACTGGTTAATGCTCTTTCAGATGATGAAAAGAAGCAAGAGACTCACAGACAATCTTCTGCTTGCACATGCTATCAAAACCTATCCAGCAGTCAGATGTAAAACTTGCCTGGTGATGTTTTACATCATTCCTATGAAACATGCTGTTTCAAAGTTGGTCTTTCAGGTTATTGTTCCTACACAATGAGCCAAGACAAGATGACCTCTTCAGTGAAAAAGAGTATTTTCTTTAAAAACTATTTACCAATAATAGTTGGTAGAGGAAAAAAAAGTCTAATTACATCGACATGAAGAATTGCAGCTGATTTTCAAGAACACAGAAGTGAGGAGCACACACATTTAGTTTGCCCTCTGGTGGCCAATTCCAAGGCTGGCTACGTTTAAACAAGGATGCACTTTGGGATCAGTATAATTGAAAGGCAGTAGGTATGTTACAATTACTTCTACAGCTCTTCATCTAACCCCTCATATATTTTTAGCACACAACTGCAGCTGTTAACTTGGTATTCCTTCTACAGTTTCCAGCTACATACCTTTGAGTGTCTACCAAACCACTTGTACAGATCCAGTCACTGGCCAGGTTTAAGATATTTTAAAAACTAACAGAATGTAACTTTTTAATCTCCTGGAAAGATAAAAAAGTGCAAAGGAAGGGCACAGAGTTTTGAAGGAAAGAATTTATGCTACTAGAATTCAGCAAATCAGAGGATAAAAGAGAACTCCAGAGAAAATTATTGGAGTTTCTCAAAAGCACTTGTGAATTTGTCTGTATAGGTAAGTGACAGCTACCACTCAAAAGCAAATTGTTACCACTTTGCACTTCTAAGTGTAGAGAATTTGACTCAGTAGAATCTTTGAGAACATTTCTCACAAGAGATTGATGAAAAAACTCATAGCAGAACAGAACAAACCTGAAATAATCTGTAGCTACTAAGTTGTCAAATAAGATAAGAAGCCGTTTCAGATTCTGTAGATCAGGTCTGACTGCTGAACAGAAATACCACATTAAAAAATTCATCATTTTTGGTTCTAGACACTTAGTCTGATAAGCATTATTTGAGAATATGTAATTCTCTGTGATTCTGAGCAGCAACACATCAAGTTGACCAGTATGCAACAGAAGACCAAGCTACTTTAAAAAACTTCCTTTCCATTTGCTTCTCCCCAAATTGCAATGGTCTGGAACAACCATATGCCTCAACCATACATTTCTCATCAAATCCAAGATTAATGTCATCCTTTGCAAGAAATTAGCCTGGTAGATTCTCAAAGGGGTTTTCTATTGCACAAGGAGTTTCAAGTACATGAAAATTTAAAATAACTCAAGAATTCAAGAGTTTGCTGAAAATACAAGCTTTATTTGCCAACAGCGTTGACATTAACAGTTTATTCCAATGAAGATTTCAGGCAATCCTGTAGCCCCATTATTGCAACTTATAAGAAAAGTATTCTGATTGCAAACATTCCAAACACTGCCAATTCTGCCTCACATGCTAAATAAATGCACAGAAGCAGCTGCCTGAGGATTTGGAAACACCAAAAGTGAGATGAGAATATATTACCCTCTAGTGACTGCCTACCACCTAAAGCAAAAGTTGTAAATATCTGCTTGTGTATTCTGAGTAACACAGCCAAGTCAAGGGGGAACTTCTATGAGCATTTAGGTAGGGGGAAAAAAATTAACTGACCCCCCAAAAAAATCCAGTGACTTGGGTAGTTATGACATATTCTTGCACCAACTACTTAGTTTAAAACAGCCTACAATGAGCAGGGCCTCAAAATTAAAGTCTTTCTGAAGAACTAGTTTTCCAGATGAATTGGGGAACTGTGGATGGAATGATGAAATAATTACCTTCCTTAGTTGCAGTCATTTTAACTGTACTGCAGATTTGTAACATCTTTTCCCTTACATCACTTTTGTCAAATATCTGACTATTTGATTTGCGTAGTGAAAGATTTCTGAAGGGAAGAACTGATGCAATGCTGATAAAGCCTGTAATATTATTGGCTGCTCTGAAATGCCTTTGTATCATTTTGAAATGACAGCATTATGCCTTTGTGGCTTTTGCTTTTTTATCTTAAGTAGTTTTGATACTTAAGTACATGGTGGAATAAATGGACAGTCTTTTTTGTTATAAAAGAACAGACGTAGGAATACACAAGTTACACAAAGCCTTCCCTTTCCAGGTCTATCTTTCATACCTGCAAAAAGGATTACAAGCTAGACACTTGCCAGCAATATAAGCTACTGTAAAAAATTCATGGGAGGGGAAGAGTGAGGAATGCCTCAGAATATCTGCCTGGCATTTCTTCACACAATTCTGTAATATGACAATCTAACCCATATCCAGGGGAAGAGACATTTTAATAGTCCTGATCCAAGGTTTCTTCACCAGTCACATTAATTGTAGCATCAAATTATCTTTCTTTTTTTTAATAAGTAACCTTTTGAAACTGTCTCTTTCCTTTCAGGAGAAATGTGGCATTGTTTCCCATCCATTCTACAGCACTCTGTGATGTTTTTCAAAATATAAAGTAGAAAAAAATACCATTTTCTTTTTGAACATATAAACACTTTACAAGAAAAACATACCCACACACACAGTCAAAAGCACTCCTTTGTTTAGAACTCAGATTAACCTAGATCTATAATAACTTAGAATATGGAACTGGCCACTGACATAAGACACAAAAGTAAAACTGGAGAACTGGAGTTCATCCTAACAATACTGATTAAGTAAGCTTTCTTTCCAGGACACTGTTAGACAATAGGAGCATTCTATCCAGATAAAACCTATTGCCAGGGCTCTTCAGAACAGAGTTATTTACTCTCAATGGGATTAGAGAATACTTAGGTTCACTAGGGAAAAGTACACTTCCAGAAGGAAAAATAAGGTATCTACCACCAGATTGTCACAGCTCTGTATGACAAAAACTGAAAAAAAGAGCTTAGGACTTGCCAAGAACTAGAGAGCTCATCTTCAGGCTACCCTAATATAGGAGAAGTCACAAATCTAAAGCCTGAGGGTACATTCAATTTGAATAAAAAAGGAGTCAGACTTCAGAATAAAAGCCTACTTTGCTGTAAAACTACTTTGCCATGTGACATTAGTGAATTAACTGTTCTCTGTAAGGACAACTGTAATCTATTAATTTTAAATTACTGCAGTGAAATGGCACTGGAGGTTTTAAACAAAATACAATTTCTGACTCCATACAAATACCACATTTTTTCTATTTTCACTGGAGAAAATAAGAAGATGGGACTAAATCTACTTGTAACCTCCTCCACACTTATTCAAAAAATTGAAGTTTCAAGAGCATCAAAAAGCAAACTGGCAAGAGTACCAAAGTTACATGAACCTCACATAGACTAAGGCATCAGCATCTATGGTTAACACGTCCTATCCCAGTGAGATATTTGAAAAGGTTGCTGAAACACTCAAAAAATAGAAGATATCATAGAAGCATAGAATGCTTTGGGATGCAAGAGATCTTAAAGATCATCTGGGTCTAACTCTCCTGCCATGGATGGGGAACCTTTATGTAGACCTGGTTACTCAAAGCCCTGTCCAGCATAGCACTCAACACTTCCAGGGATGAGGCATCCACACAGCTGCTCTGGGCAGCATTTTCCAGTGTCTCACCACCCTCACAGTAAAGGATTTATTCTTAACATCTCATCTAAACCTCCTCCCTTTACTTTGAAGCCAATCCCCCTACTCCTATCACTACATGGCCCTTGAAATAACTCCCTCTCCAGCTCTTTTGCAGCTGCTTTAGGTACTGTAAGGTTTCTCTAAGGTCTCTCCAGAGCCTTCTGTTCTCCAAGCTAAACAACCCCAACACTCTCAGCCTGTCTTCACAGGAGAGGCACTTCAGGCCCCTGACCATTTTCCCAACCCTTCTCCAGACTTGTTCCCTCTCATCCATGTCCTTCTTATGTTGGGGGCCCCAGACCTGGATGCAGCATTCCAGGTGGAGTATCATGAGAGTAGAATAGAGTAGAGTAGGAGAATCACCTTCCTGAATCTGCTGGCCATGCTTCTTGTGATGCAGCCCAGGATGTGGTTGGCTTTCTAGGCAGAAAGTGTACGCTGATGGGTCATGCTGAGCTTCTTACCCACCAACACACCAAGTCCTCCCCAGGGTGCTCTCAGTCCATTCTCCACCCAGCCTGTATTTGTGCTTGGGGCTGCCCCAACCCAGGTGCAGAACCCTGCACTCGGCCTTGCTGAACTTCATGAGGTTCACACAAGCCTATCTCTCAAGCCTGTCCAGGTCCCTTCCCTCCAGCTTTATGATCATACCACACAGCTTGGTGTTGTTGGCAAACTTACTGAGGGTGCCCTCGATACCACTGTCCATATCAACAAGGATGTTAAACAGCACCAGTGCCAACACCAACCCGAGGAATGCCAATCATCTCCATTTGGAAATCAAGATGGTGACCAGAACCTTTTCAGTTCAGCCATCCAGCTAATTCCTGATCCCCTGAGAGATCCACCCACCAAACGCATGTCTCTCCATGTGCACGTCAGCGTCACATGCTCTTCACAGTTTCTCAAAAGATATCAGTTGCTCTTACTGTATCCATCAATATTGTAATCCCATCACAGAAAGCTATTTGGGCTGTCACCAATCACTTAAGAGTTTCCAGGAGGAACTTCTCCATGATATTGCTGAACACATAGGTAAGACTGACTGACCTGTGGTTTCCAAGGTCTTCCTTATCTCCCTTTATAAAAATGAAGGTTATGTTTCGCCTTTTCCAGAAGGAACTTTCACCAGACTGCCACAGCTTCTCCAAATATGATGGGTAGTGGCTTTGTCACTTCCTTGGATCGTTCCCACAGGACCCACAGTTGTAACTCATCAGGTCCCACAGACCCTCAGTTTCCTTAGATGGTCTCATATCTGATCTTCTACAGTTCTTAATTCTTCCAGTCTCTGCCTTTGCATCCTGCAACTCAGGCCAGTGTGACTGGCACACTTGCCAGTGAAGACTGAGGCAAGAAAGTTGTGGAGTACGTCAGCCTTCTTCATATCCTGTGTGACCTGGTTCCCTGCTTCCTTCCTGAGAGAACCCACACTTTCCCTAGCCTTTCTTTTATCAGTGATAGATTTTCCTGTTGCCCTTGATGTCACTAGCCAGACTTAAATTTATCAGGACTTCAGCTTTCCTCACCTGACCGCTGACTCTTCAGACAATTTCTGTTTTCCTCCCAGGCTACTTATCCCTGCATCCACTGTCTGCAGGCTTCCTTTCTGTGTTTGAGTTTATCAAGGAACACATCCATGTAGGCCTCTCAGTGATTTTGTCCAAATTTTTCTTTGTTGGGATGCATTGCTCCTGAGCTTGGAAGATGTGATCCTTGAACATCAATCAGCTTTCCGGGGCTCCTCTTCCCTCCAGAGCTTTAACTCAAGGTACTCCACCAATCACATCCCTGAAGAGGGCCAGCTCTGCTCTCCTGAAGTTCAGGGCAGCAAGCTTCCTGTGCATCTTTCTCGTTGCCCTAAGGATCTTGAACTCCACCACTTCATGGTCACTGCAGCCAACATCACCCTTCAGATTTACATTCCCCATCAGAGAGAACAAGGTTCAGCAGAGCACCTCTCCTCGTTGGCTTCTCTATCACTTGGAGAAGGAAGTTGTCATCAACACCTTCCAGGAACCTCCTGGAATGCTTATGCCCTGCTGTGTTGTCCCTCCAACAGGTATTGGGTTGGTTGAAGTCCTGCATGGGAACCAGGGTTTGTTAAAATGAGGCCACTCCTATCTGTCCATAGAAGGCTTCATCCCCTTGGTCTTCCTGGTCAGAAGCCCTGTAGCAGTCCCCCACTACAGCGTTACCTGTCCCTGCCCTCCCTTTAATCCTGACCCATAAACTCTCAGTCAACTCCTCACCTGTCCGCAAGCGGAGCTCCATGCACTCCAGACGGGCATACACACACAGAGTGACACCCCTTCCCCATCTCCCCTGCCTGTCTTCCTAAAGCCTGTATCTTTGCATTCCAACACTCCAGTCATAGGAGGCAACAAAAACCATCTCTGTCATGCCAAGAAGATCACGTCCCTGCAAATGTGCACATATTAAACTCTTTAATTCTATGCTACGTGCACTAGCATAGAGGCATTTAAGCTGGGCCCCTATGAAGTTGACTTACTGACTGGAATTCTTTTGTGCTGCCCCTGAGGTCCTCTCCTGTTGCTCTGCGCACCCTCTCCAGCCTCTGGCTTCTCCTCTAGCTCTGGTAGCAAAGTGTTAAGTGGAAAATGGATTGCGGTTACCCTTTCCCAGCAACTTTAATTCAAAAGCCCTCTTCACCAGCTCAGCAAGCCTGTGACCATACGCTTCCATATATATCTAAGTTCATCTGAAAGAAACAATAAAGAAATAAAAAGTAAACTCTTAAATTTTCCTGCAGTGTACAGTAACAATTATCCTTTGCTATTAAATACAAAATCATTGATGATCATACTAACACCTTAATTCCTCTGAACAATACAGAGGACTAATTTTAATTCATGTGCATGTATAAAAGCTCTGCATTTAAAACAGCATTTACTCCCAGCTGTTCAAAATTTCTTTGCTCACTTTACTCCATTAAGCAAAAATTCCATTTAATGCACTTAAGTTACTTTTTAAAATTATTTTACATTTTACATATAATGCAGTCTACTTTGGATTCTTCTTTCCAGAATATCTTCCTGAGTATATCCTGTTGCCCAAAATCATTTTAATTTTATAATCTAAAGACAAGTATTCTTATAGTCCATAATAAAAGACTTTTTGACAAGATAGAAAAATAAATTCAAATCACTGGATGTTTGCTAAAACATTCACCTCGCTTCTATTTTGGCTGAAGAAGAAAGACTGTTTCTTAGTCAGGATGTTTCATGTGTCATTAAGCCACCAAAACCCATCCTTAGCCTGATGCCTCTGCCTTCACTCCCATCCCCCTTTCTAAAACAAGTCCCTTACTTAACACTCTACATTCAGAAAACTCATACTTTGAACTCTCATTGCCTCTCAGGCTAAGGCTATGTAGGACAAGAAAAAAATATCTGCAGTGAAAGCTGCTTCATATCGAAAACATGGTGAAATAGTCATGACATCTATTTTTTTCAATGTTTGGAGCATTTCGGGCTAAAATCTCTAGCTTTTATCTCTGCATAGATAGTTTAATACACTGTGGAATTCTCTTTTTTCTCTACTCAAAAACAAACAGTTGTAGTGCAAAGCCTACAGGTTTACAATATTTCTTTCGCATGTACAATAGGAACTTCATAAATACTATAAAGTGCATCCCTAGATAACTGGAGTGTGGCAGCTGGTATACACAAAGCTGTTTTGTTTACTTCATTTCTTGTTATCAGTTTTTTCTCCTTTTCTTTCTTCTTTTCTGATTTTTTTCCTTTTCTCCTTTCTTGCTTTCCTATGCATGGATATATACCTGTATCTTTTACCTCATATTTTTGGTCTTTTCACATAATTTATAAAGTTAAGGGGTTTTTAAACTCCAGCCTTATCTGTTTTCATTTCCTCTTCATAATTTACTACCAATCCTTCAATTCATTACTCTGATCAGAAGCTTTTGAAGGTTCTCCCTGAAACTATGGAATATAAATGGATGTGGTTAGTTGAGTGACAGAAGAGAAATTCCCAGCTACAAAGCTACACCTCCTTAAGGAGCTACAGCACACCTAAGAATGTTCTTCCTTGTAGCTCCCTGGAGAAACCAACACCCACTCTGCAGACTGCAGCACTACTGCAAAAACAGAATTTTTGACAAAATATATACGCCTGTGCCTCCTTCAGAGAAAGCACTGTAACACAGCGCACGTAGGGCAAGGGAAAGAGTGTTCTGAGACATTCATATCCACAGTGCATTAATCAGCACGGTCTTCAAGGACCAGCCCACAGCACACTTAAGTACTTTAAACATTTCCAAGAATTTCAGATCATGCCCTTTATCAGTCCTCCACCATATATAAAACACATTGCAGTATTTCACATTTAAACAAGCTAATCTGAAGATCGGACACTTCTGTGAAAAAAAAATGAGAAACAATTGATTAAAATGATCTAATGCATCTTCTCTAACATAGATGTGGTCATTAAAAGGTATTAACTGTTTATAAAGTATATCAATTCAGCAACAATTTTATTCAACATCTAAGGATAGAAAAATAAATATCCAGAAAAGTTCCCGTAGGTGATAACTCTATTTTATTCTTCAGGAATAACCTCAAACGTGATTGGAAGTAGAAGAAGGTTGAAACAAAATAATTAAATTTTTCGTAACTACATAATAGCTATACATGTCAGGGCTAAAAGTTTTCGACGTCTTTTAGCAGTATAATGCTACACTGTAAAAATAAAATAATATACACATAAAACACCTCTTTTACATGCAGGTTCAATACTTTATTCCTCACATGCTGAATTGACAGAATAACAAAGAACTGTCTTTCCATCAACTTGTACAAAACACCTATAATTGGAGACTAGTTGTACCTAATTTTAGCATTTCAAAATCAGCTGTTCCAAAGCACCTAGGACAACTAGCCTTCCTTACAGAAAAAGGTAACCACTTTGAAAGGATGATGTCACACACAAAATCACAACAAAAAAATTGTTTAAAGCAGACATCTCTCTCCACTTACCAAATAAAGTAAGTCTGCGGAGAACATGCTTATGCTACACTTTTGCACTACTGCAGTTAGGCAAGATGAGTCCCAGCTTTACCTTCTGAATAACCATTTCACTTCTCAGTAGTTACTATGCCAAGCAAGGAAACCTGATAATCACCCAACACACAAATCCAGCAGTGCTTTACCTGGACAATGTACAAGTTTTCTTTGTTTTGCAAAATTTACTTAAAAAGTCAATGCTACTTTTCCAAACGTGACTATTTCAGAAGCAATGGGAGAGGGAGAATGCTTTTTGTTGGCACCTTTTTTCCCTTCCAGTTGCAATACCATGGCATTTTAAATCTAGGTAGCAGTTTTAGGTGGGAAAATTAAGCAACTCCACACAACAAGAAACAATACATTACTATCACAGTTGATTCAACCTCCACCAGAATTGGCTTTCTGCAAGCCAGCAAAAGTAGTTCATTTACATCTGGGGTTGTTCTCTCTGAAAAGAAATATGTTATTTTTTGTAAAATATGATATTTTTCTAGGCAAAACAATTCATTATCTTCACTTGTAACATAGTAATACCTAATTTACATGCTCTTCCTAAGGAAAGACAAATTAATGTCTAGCCTCAGGTGCTGGTGAAAATAATATTCATAATTTACAAGACTTGAAACAAGAGAAATAGCTGAAATGTAAGGATAGAAATCAGGTAAGGAATATAAGGGGAAAGAAATTCCTGGTTGTTTCAGGAGCCAAGGTAAGTGTGCTGGCACTGAATAGTCTTCTTAATTCAACAAAAGCCATGGAAGTTATATCCTAGTTTTATTTCTTGCCTAGTAATAATTGTAACAGAAAAATCCATACATAAAAATATGTAAATTATACAAAGAAGATTTCTCAAAATTCTTCCACTATTAGGGTTATATATGTGTCTATCCATGAGGAACTGCACAATATCCTGACATCCTTGAGAAGTAGCATTCTTGTTATCAAAACTTTTCTTGAACTGGTTCTTTCCGTTTTCTCAGCTTCTAAGGATTTGTATCCCAATGGAAAAAATTATGACAGAAGTCATGATGAGTTATAGAAAACAATTGCTTTTTTCTTCACTTCTATTTCTTCTACCAAAACTTTCCTGAAATAAAAATTAACATCTCTCTTATCACAGGACTCTTTCTTCGACCCTAGCACAAAGAATTGCATGAAGCTTTCAGGTAATTGACTTCAGAGTAAAGCAAAACTCCTCCATGAACACTACATTCATAACTATGAAAAAAGACAACAAGCTATTGTAGAGTAATAATTATCTACAGCGGAAATTATCTAGAGCAATCCTACCAAGAATTATTCAGCACTGGAAAATTTGACACTACGTATTTCTGCCAACTGACCATTGCCATATGTGATCATGTAAATGACAAAAAAAAAAATCAGCATGCAAGAGATGGGGAGGGAAACAGGAAAGAAATACAAGAGCAGGAGCGACAGAAACACTGATCAAATATTCATATCTTGGTATAGCAAAATAAGTCAAGTATTTACTATTTGCAGCTGTACTGATGTGCACACTTTCAGACCAAAGATGTACAGGTACAGAGCACAGACCTTGCACACACCACATGATCTGATTTAAGGCAGAGATGGTAACAGCCAGTCAGTAAAAATAACATGGTCATCTAGAGCTTGAAGTCTTTTCAATCCTCTGATGATAATGCTAGCAATTTACTCCTGCCTGGACTGTATTCTTGGTGATTCGGATGGAAGGAGAAAGAAACCTAGGTATAGTTTTAAAAGGCTCATACAATGAGGAAAAGTGAACAAACACCTCCTGAGAAAGAAACTCAGGCACTTGTGAAGCAGAATTTTTACTCACAGCAGATCTGCCCTTTCAAACAAGTGTAGTATCCATTAAGCTCATTCTCCTTTTAAAAAACTCTTCCTTTTAATTAAAGCTCAAATTATGTAGAAAAGGGATGACCTTTCAGGAGATAAGAACTTTAGCAAAATTTCTCCCTCTCCAACTGTCACATTAATCAATGCTGAAAGGCTTAAAAGCCTTAAAAATATCTTACTAATTCCCCCATTTCCAGACAGTTCACAATGAAAAACAGAAAACAGTCTAATGTACATGAACACAGTTAACAAAGTAGAAAGGCTACTGTAATATTAACAAATACCTCCTATTTTAACAGAATTATATCAAGAGTATTATGTGCACACTTCAGGAGTCTTAAGCTTGTCTTAAATACTCTTATAATCATAAAGCGTCATGGAACAGTGATAGCAATATCCAATCTCAATCATGTATTTTTTCCTGTGATCTTTCATTTTGGTACTTTGGGGTCCAGCTCCTCATCTGTCCTTACAGGAAAAGGGGAGATGCAATAGCCTTAAGCAAGTTAAATTACACCTCTAATAGTATTTGAATACATGTCAATTTCCCTTAGGCTGCTTTATCTTTGAGAACCTTAAAGAAACACATCAATAGGAAGACACTGCTCCCATTTTGATGCTCAACAGGCAAATTACTTAAATATTATTTGCATACGTAGCAGAAGATATGAACATCTCAAACAATGCTTTCACTCAGTTTGAAGTTTTCTCCTCTCTCCAATCACTGCCAGAAACAGACAAGGAAAAAAACATCACACATCAAAAACAAGTTTTTGGTGTGTGTACACTTATTTTCCTCCCTCAGTTTAATCCTTCTCTTTGCTCTTCATTCTTTACCTCAGAAGTGAGGTTAACCATGGTCAAAAAAAATGCCTAACTAAATTTCCTCCACAGATTAAGGGCTCTTTCCTCCTCTCATACCTACTTCAGTTGCTAGAATAAAAAGAGTCAAAGAAAACATGTACTCTGAAAATAAAAAAATAGTCACTTCTATCCTTGGTGGGGGGAGGGTGGTTTGAATTAAGTCACAGCTGAAATATCAAAATTTCAGTAGCAGTATAGCTGATTTATGAATAGCATTAGTAAAAAGAGCCCCTGATCTGCATGAGCTCTTTATCTGATAATCATATGCCTTCGGAGAGCTCTGAAGCATTACTGAAAGAAAAAAAAAAATCTGAAATGTGTCAAATATGTTCTCTAAAAAACTTTCTTTTTCCATTTGAATTAAAATTTAGTTACCAAGTCAAAAAAATTAGGACACCAACAACTGAAATATTTTTTCAAGTTTCAGGTTTAACAATGAATAAGCTAAATATATTCAGAACATTTTTAATAATAGCAGTAATTTTCAGTTGCCTCCAAACAATTGCACCAACAACCTACTTTTACAACATTGCCACTGAGCATTTTTTGGTTTTGGAAAGCAGCAGTAACACATATCCTGCTAGCCACAATACAAACAACTGTTTAGTGGCTATTGTTCAAAAATAAGCTCAATGGACGAACTCCTGCGTACAAGAAATCTGACTAACTGGTCTGCATTAAGTTTTCACTTGGAAGTGGTACAAATGAGTTTTATATTAAGCTACTTCATACAAAGGCACTTAAGCACTTTTACACAAAATGTGTAAAACTGCATGTTTTGTTCAAAGTACCACTCTGAGTACAGATCTATTCAAATCACTTCTGCACCTCAAATTCAAATATCGAAATCATTGAAAGTGTGAGCATATATTGCTTTTTTAGGCATTGCTCAGAAACAGGATAAACTTGCTTTCTTAATGCCCTGCATTACTAGAGCTATGCTATTTCTATATTATTATTATTATTATTACTTCCATAGCCTCACCTGTTACACGTATCTCTTGAGAGCATTTCGCCACGTAGATGTACCTTTAGTCTCCCCACAGGGAGATACCAGAAGGAACAGCTAAAGCATTTGCCCTCTATACCTACTTATTTTACATTAATCATCATATACATGTATCAGTTGGGGATAGCAATCTTGTAATCAGGACTTAATTCACAAGATTACTCTTACTTCAGAAAAATATTACCTGTTTCTGTAACTCTTCAACATGAAACTCAAAGATGTATTTCCATCACTGATAGAAAAAGTGCTCAGTAGAAATTAATACCCATAGGAGTGACAGATGCCCTGATGAAAAATACTTTTTTAAGCAAATAATAAAGAGTTTTGGTAAGATCTTCTATTTGCATTTGGAGAGAAAACTTATTCCAAGGTTCTGTCTTTACTCACTATATTTGATACAGCAAGGATAATATGCTGTTGATTTAAGTCTTCCTAACATTCCCAACTTAAATGAAATATTTCTATGTGAGATAAAATGTTTAATTATACACATGACAACAAGTCAGTATTTTTTCAAGAGTCCTTTTAAAGCAAAATAATGCAAACATAATTTTTGACTGCAAGAGAAAGAAAAAACCCAACAAAACTAAACAAATAAAAAAGCTTTTAATTTTCCTACAAACTTAATTTATGCCACATCATATACGGCAAGGTATACAATAAAAAGAACCTACATCACCCTTTCCTCAAGCTTAGCTCTGTAATTAGAATTACAGAAGATGTAAAATGAGCATCTGGCCTCATCTTTTTTTTTCTTGCACTCTAAAAAAAGAGAAGAATATTAACATCTCAGACCTACAGTTAACAGTCAAAGGAATTTTATACCAAAAAATCCACAATGTGCATATACATGCACACACTAAAAAAACCCAAAACCTGCTCCTTCTGCAAACAGCCACATATTTGCCTTGCTGTTTTGCACCTAAATAAACCTAAAACACCTAACACTAGCTTTAAAAATCCAGCTATGAAGAAATTACCATACTGTTGCTATAATTTTTTACATCACTGAGAATATCGTTCTAGTGCTTGTTGTATATATATCAACATTTTATTTTCCTGTTTCCCCTAGAGAAGCACTCAGCTTCTTTTGTTCCATTAGTTATCTAATAAAGCAACACTAAAGTAAACACAAGACACAGAGATATGAAAAACATTGTAGTAGACCAGTAAAAACAAACAGTAAAATATATGAAGATGTAAAGTATATGAAATTACTTCTTAAAACCAGAAAGAAAATATTGTGCATTTACTTTGTCCCTTTAAATAGACTATGTATGCTAAAGATAAAGAATTATTCACCAAGCAACCAAATCCAAATGCTAACTTAATAACAAGAAAACTTAATTATATGCAGCAAGTTGCTCCTTCTTCAGTTGCTTAGTCATTTGGGTTCATTTGGGCATTTTTAAAATACAAGTTAGGAATCACATATATCTCTACATATAATCAATCACCGAAATCCATCAAGAAATACAATGCCTATTGTGAAACCCCACTGCAGTAACACACTTTCATGCCAAATCAGTGATATGGGGCAGCAAGGTACTGACAGAAACTACCACGAAACACACTGGCCACAAATACACTGTAGTATTTTGGAGCAACTGTAAGAACTGGAAGTGCCTGACAGCACTCATACATAGCAATGGACAGCATATTTAGTTTTCATCAGGTATTTTAGAGGTGGTTTTTTTCAACAGTCTGATAGAGTACACAATTTTTGTTCTTAGGTCAGAGTTCCAGCTTGAATTCACTACAACCCATGAGAACCTTTCACATATAAACAGTACTTCTGGTGATTTTTTTTTTCTTCCAGATAGTTCTGTGTAACAGTTAATACTACAAGTCCACGAGCATGCAACTAACTTTCCATGCCATGTTTCTCTACCTTCACTTCCTACTAAAGAAGTCTCAATGAAGACAAATTGACTGTTTACAGTTTCAAACATTTCAGCAAGAATCACCAGATCTGCCGAAAAGAATTAATTTTACATCAAAAAGTCCACATTTTATAAGAAAACTATACAGAAATCCCACCGGATAAGGCTATTTTCTCTCTAAAAACTGAGTTCTTTCTACACGTGTACAATTTAAAAGCTTCTTTCATCTTCTGCTGAATTCATCAATAGCCCTACAGATCCCGAAACAATTTCTTACCAACACAAAACTTTCCCAAGATACTCAAAAAACATACAAATCTATTTCAGAATAGTGTTTTCAGAGTAGCAGCTCTAGCTGAATGCTAGCACATAAACTATGGGAGTTGACTGCTAAAAGACACCTGGCCCATAGTTCATGATATTCAAGTTGCATTTCATATAGTAAGTGCTCCCTTAGGATATAAAAAAAATAGAGGTCATGATCTTGGTTTCTGCTGTTCTTGATTAGTTATTGCTTATTCTTCAGCAAGTTATTGTGAAAGAACTACAACAAAAACACATCTATGGAAGAACAAGTACATTTACAAACAAGGCAAGTTTCTACAATTCATGTACTGTAAGCCAGTGTTCAAAATAAACTGTTGATTAGTGTGTTACAGAAATGTTGAACTTTAAAAGACCTACATCACAGGAAGGGGTGAGTGGCTTGTGTCTAGATATAAAGGAAATATAGAATTTTAGGCACAGAAGAGTACACTAAAAAGATGGGATATATAGCTGAAGCTGCAGAAACTGAGTACCATCTTAAATTCAAACATAATCTTACTTTTAGCTGTACTGTTTAACATAAAATTTTGTAACATGTCCAAATAAGATAAACTATGTTAACTACTGAAAAGATTCTGGGTTTCCTGATGTATATTCCTCTTGAATAAATTTTCAAATATTGAAAAGGATAGTGTTTTCTCAGGATGGTTATACCTGCAAATAACCATCTAGAAATTAATCTACATGTTTTTAGACACCTGATCTCATATTTACTGGCACTAACATTATTTGTTCCTGCACAGCAGATCCCTCCACAAATTCTATGTTTTGGGTACTTATACTAGATTAGTAATGAGAAACCTAATTTAAAAGAAGGTTGCAAATTTCAGTGGTTAAAAAACCCAGTGGTTTTAACATTTTCTTAAAAAAGAACCGAATCATTTCAGACACTACAGTAGTTTGACAGTTTATCATATTTCCTTTTTTTGTGTATATGAAGTGTGAATTAGACTGTCAAAGTAACTGGTGCTACAATTAATCTTTCCAAAGTAGCAGAGCTTAACTTTCTGAAACATCCAAGTAATATTATCATATCAAACCCACCAGTAAGGCATTACCTATGCCAAAAGCAAACAATTCAAGAATTTAATCTATTAAAAAAAACAACTCCACACTATTGGAATGAACAGCAAAAAAAAGAAACTGGCCAGATAGCAATGATCTTAACACAAATTAATAATCTTACTTAATGGAATCACAAGTGATTTCACAGGAAGCTTGTTCACAGGCTTAAATTAGCCACAGGCCTAAGCTCTTCGCTGGACAGAACACAGAGCACTCAAGATGTGAGACATTCAAATTCAGCATGCAGAAATCAGTCCCAGAAGTGATTAACTAGGATGACTACACTGTCAGTTTGGTTCAACTGAGAAATCCAGTGTCAGATCCCCTCTAAGACTGATATCAACCCATCCAAGTATTGGCCAATGGTACTGGACTAAAATTGAATATTTATCGTTAAATACTATGTTGACAAATCATTATACCTGATCATTTCATCACTGATACTTCAGGATGCACTTAACATGTTCAAACATTAATGGTTGTTGTGAAAATTAAGACTTGGCACTCAGTCCTATTTTCATCAGGTTACTAAGTGATTTAAGGAAACAAGCAAGCTATTTTTAGTGTAGTAAAATAAAGACTCCTAGAAATTAACTTGGAATCTGATCTAGTAAAAGAATGACATAAATTCCACTTCTCCAAACAAACACATATAGTAGGCTGCCTATAGAGGGTAACTAGACATCCATGAGGTAAGAACTCTGGGTACTTAAATGCCTTTGGCTGACTATTTGCTCACAAATTGTGCTGCTCCATTCTCAGAAGAAATCATGAAACAATACTCATGTGATCATAAACCAGCCATTTTTCTTTAGAAACCCTCTAAATTGCTCTTAAGCTTCCTCCCAAGAATGCTAATTTAATTGCTGTGTGCAAGAAACTACGCAGAGAGAAAACAACATAAATTAAGCAATGACAATGAACTAGGTGAGAAACAGTAAATCAAAGGACAATATGGAATAATTATTTCATATTTATGGGGTTTTTTAACTTTAAAGCAAAAGTTATTGGGGTGGTTCAACAGTATTTCATATTTAGCAGAAGGATTAAGTATTCTGCTGTCATAAGACTTCACACATTTTCCTCAAACTCTTCTCAGAAAGCTAATACAGAGTGTTTGAAGATTTCAGGATTCTTCCCTGTCCTACAAATCTACTTGGCAGCCAGTCATTACAAATACCTGTTCCTAACACCTCAAGCCAAAAATCACTCAGAACAGCAATACACAGCTAAACAGTATCAATTGCTCAACTAATTTTATGCTACTGGAGTGAAGCCCTTAACCTCCTTTTAATCCCCTGTAGCTTGATTACTTCTTAAACTGTTTTCCCAGTGAACAATCTACACTTTTCACAGGACATTTTCTGTGCCAAAATACCCTGGTTTATAATAAAAATTAGGTACATAATTCCTTCTAAATGAAAAATAAAACCAAAAAAAAACCCCCCACCAAATTACAAAAAATATGAAAGCACCTTAATTTTTAAAAGCCAGAAGGCATTATCTAAGAGTCATAGTGAAATTTCACAGAATACACTCACAAATAAAGCAGATTCTTGTTATAGATATTTAACTTCAGCAAGCACACCATTCACTCAAATCCTTCTTTAAGAAAATTAAAGTTGCAGGAGGAAAGCAGGAAGACTTCCAGACTCATACAGTCTACTTGTCAGAAAGGACAAAAATAGAACGAGAAAAATTCTTCCAAATTCATGACCTAAGTGATAAGATCTGGAATTCTGATATTAATTGATACTCAAGTTTTTTAGATAAGATGTTCTATTTCTGATACAATGCAACTGTACTGCCCAGCTTTCCACTAATCTAGGTTCAGGGAGGGTGGGGAGCTCACATGCTCACTGACTCCAGCCCCCAAGGGTGGCTGGTGTTGCTGACCTTCAGAGTTTATAGTCTCATGCATGCAACTGTTTAAAACAGGAGTGATCTCAATGATTTACATCCAGGCTGAAAAAGGAAGAAATTCTTTCTTCACCCATTTTTCCAGTTCTGTCATACCAAATACAGAAAAATAAACTGGTGTAGAAAAGGCATAAAATCAGTGGTTCTTGCCTAGAGACTCCAAACAACAGTAACACTTGAGATGTTTATGGGATTGACCAGGGATTTGAACCTGGTGTAAAGGTTGAATAGAAAGGGACATTTACCACCATGACCAGTGTCAAATCTCCACATGGATAAAATACTTGCTGCAAATCCCTACAGCTGATATAAGAGCTATAAAATTTTGACTTTTATTTCATCCTACCCTCATTTCTAATTTTCTGGTGAATGTCATAAAAGGAAAATGATAAAAAATATTTTGATTTTAGTGAAAATATTTAAACATGAACAACCCATTGTGTTACCTAGTCAAGGAGGGAAATAACAAATAGCTTAGCAGATTTCTGAATAAAGATGAGGAAAAAATACAAATGTTAGAAACATCAAATGATTGAGTAACTTCTTAAGAAAATAAATCAGAGACAGGTATAACAAAATTTCACTTAAGACACGCAAAATAAGCAGGATACACCATAATATGAACAGAGATTTTATACAGACTTCAAAAAATTTAGTTATAATTATACAATGGTATATCTCACCTAAACCTGGTTTTGACTTGTTCTACCTACAGATTTGTACCTTACTTGGGACATCTAAGAATTAACTATGTCAGATGATCAATCTGCTCTAGCCAGATGAAAGAACTCCTGTGTAAATCCAGCACAGTACTTTGTTTTGCCATCAACCCTGTGATTTCCCACAGCATTAAGCCACACAACAGATGCTTTAATACCTCTGACAAAATAGGTTACTCAGCTTTTGTTTTTAACAGTATTATTATCTATATAAATGGCCTTTCTTATACAGGATGAAGTCTTGCCTCAGAAATATTGTCTCGCTATGCACTGTGCAGCTTTTTTAATGCTTGTCTGATTTTATTTATTTCTACTTTGTAACTGTCACCCTCCAATTTACTTGACTGTCTGTACTGCTCTGCACAGTGCAACATGTGATTCAGCAAAAGGGGAAAGCAGAGTGATCACACAGTCTGCAATTCACTGTAGGAGCTGGGCATGTAAAGGCAGCACAGAGGCACCTTACCTACACTTCCATGAAGCAATGCAGCAAATGAATCAGACAGACTTTAAATACACAAACAGAAATCCTTGAAGATGAATTAACCAATATGAAATACTTTGATTGAGGTCAGTGAAACTGAAAGATTGTTTTGTACCCACACCTCACAAATGGCTGAAGAGGGGAGGCAGGGGGAAGAGCTGCAGAACTACAACTTGTTCAGGAAAATAATTTATGAAAAGGAAAATAAAATCCCCAGTCAAATATAGTAACCTAACAAAATAAAGAAACAATGTTTTCATTGTACTCTCTAAGTTGCAACAAACTTGTAATTCTCTTTTACCTAATAAAGCAAAAAGAAAAATAAAAGGAAAAAAAAAAACCCGCAATAATTTTGGTATTTACACTATTTTAGACCACTAGAGAGGTTTTTCTAATGAAAAAGACTTATTGGATGGAAAACTTAGGTTGTTCTCCAGTTCAAGTTTGCTTTCTTTCCATTTTTCAAAGATGCAAAATATATCCAGAAGCCTGTGTTGTAGATGCAATGGTCAAATAATGATTTAAAATAAGCAGACTGGCATAATTCCACCTCGCGCAAACATCACTGAACATATCCTCAGTGACCTCGATTAGACAAGACTCCCTGCAAACCAGGTTCAGATGCAGTCTAAAACAACATTATCCCAGAGAAACCCACAGTGAAGATTTGATAAAATGGAGAAAATCCTAAATCTTCAAGCAGCAATGTTTCACTTCCTGAAAAACTCCTTAAAAATACACTATTTGAACAACTTCCTTCAACAATTCAGATATTATAGGGTTGGCTGACTACACATCACTTTGAAATTATAATTAATTCAGCATTATGAAGATTTTCTTTTTTTTTCCTTCATCTTCCTTCAATCAACCACTTCTCTTAATCAATGCGAGACATAAAATAATACATTACAATGTCTTTTGTTTCATCCCTATGCTTGATTACTCTTGGCAGGTTTTTTGGTCTAATGAGCAAGCTGTTTGGCTACAGCTACCCAAGTAAAAACTGAAAAATTCTTTTGTCAAATCTGAAAATACATCTACTTTATTTTCAAGCTTAAATTTGTTTTATTGCAGTATAAATGAATGATGCATACTGACATATCTTACCTCAGTTGTATAAATACCGTGAAAAATTTTACAACTATAGGAATCTTAGCTTCTACTTGTACTTTTTTTGGTAATTAAAAAAATCATCTTTCCGATATAACTAAGCAAGAGTAGGATCTGTGTATGTGGGAATTAAGCATGTACAAATTGGTAACCTTTATCTGCATTAGAATAAAAAGCATAGATATCTGTAGAAGAAGCAGCACTAAACAGATATTACTAACCAGATGGACTTTTTATTATTAATAATGTTTGACAGCAATTTACAATATTTTAGGGAAAAGATTTCTTAACGTTCATGCTGTTGAATAGTCCAACTACACTCAAACTGGACTGGAAAGCCACAGACCTATTGTAAAAAAATTCAAGATCCTCTTACTTTCCAGCGAACAGAGTACCTGTTTGACAAGAAAGATCTTTTTAAAACCTTAACTACATGAGACACCATCACATTTTACAACCAGATACGCACTGTTAGAATCAAACATCAGCTTTGCTTCACAGAATACTTTCTCACATTTTTTTAAGTATTATTTTTATAACTTCTCCCACCTTTCTTGGAGAAGTTGGAGTTCAAACAAACATTTTCTTGACAATCTCTACGTGATTGTAGCAATAGTTGCCTTGTTCTTATGTGATATTTATAGGAATGTAAAAAAAGATGTAGTTCTTCCAGTCAGTGAGCTGAAACTATTGCATATAACTGCCTCACAAATCTGAGATATGAATTTAGAATTATTATTTCATTCTGCACACCACAACATTGTTAAACCCATGTCACCTTCAGTATATATCCAAAAATGATCTGTAATCAATGGGATATCAAATAGTAAAATAAAACTGTAGACATGGTGAGGTTGGACCTATACAATACTTTTAATATTCTTTGAGGTATTTTGCTCCTCAGAATGAGGGATAAACAGCATAAAATCACTTTATATTTTTATTGATCTGAAGTACCAGTTAGCATTAGCATGTGTGTGCCCTCATACACACGTGGCCTCATTAACTTATGGGGAAAAAAAAAAAAAAAAAACACCCCACACAGCAGCTCAACTTTTCCATGTGCTGGACATCAAATACTCTATAATATTAGTACTTTAGAACCTTCTGGGGGAAAAATGTTATTGTCTTCCAATGAGTCATGTTACTCAAAAATGTCTTCTATTTACAGAAGCTGTGCTGCAGTCCAAATCTAGAAAACTTGGAGGAAAAAAAGTGATGTTTCATACACCCTAAGAAACAATCGTTTTTACATAGAAATTAAAAAAGGAAAGAGATTAATTGTAAACATTCAGCATATGTAAAAAGCATGCAAAGACAGAAGGGTATGGTAGCTTTTGTCCAAACCACAGTTCCACCACTGTGTAGAACTCCATTTATAAATCCACATTCAGCACTAGTGAAGAACATTGAAATGTTTTGAGGTTTTATTTGTCTATATTATTCACTCAGTACAGATCTACATAGTTAATTCTACTTCTGCATATCCCTCCCTCTCCATCTTTATGAGACTACACCCGCAGATCTCAGAGAGAAATCTCATGATTCATAATCATGTTACACTTAAATTGGCTAAGACATTACTTACAGTAACTACAAGGCAGTTTGGGCATATATCCCTGCATGCTTTGAGAGGATATTTTCTTTTGAGGAGCCCATGAATATCAGTGGATATCACAGGTGGAACCAATTGCCTCTTTTTCTAACATAATTGAGTCTTTTTCTTAACGGTGTAAAGAAATTCTGTCCACTCATGCCCCAAGTACCAAAGTTCATCAAAACAGGACCTTGTAACTGTCTACCAAGAAGTCCTGACTAAAGTTAAATATATACACCTGTAAAAATACACACATGTATGAAAAATTGAACAGTTTAACAGTTTAGGAGAGAAATGCTAGATTGAGTAAGATTTAGAAAAATAGTTATGCACTTAGTGTCCTTTAATCCAGTTCACAACATGAAATACTGTGCACTATTTGCAATACAGTGAGAAATCTGACAGCCCTTTGCTGGCTTTGTAAAGTAGGAGCTCTTCACATTCATGTTTTTGGCTCCTGGACTGCCTACCTATTTCTTGATATGCTTAAAGACTTGAACACCAGATTAAAAGTATGTATCCTGGTGATTATCTTAATGAAAATTCTGAAGCCGTTTCTCTATCTTCCTTAAGATTTGAATTGGCTTGCATTCCAACATCAACTGTGATTTTTCACATAAAAGCTTTTATTGACAACACACAAGAAAATTCTATGAAGATGGTAGAACAGAAATCCTCTTAAACAGCAAATTAGCATAAGAAAAATCAAGCACTTATTCCAGTCATTTCGTATTTGGGCCAAAGAAGGAAACACTTCCAGATCAGACCAATATGAATTTAAATGGTATTCTTCCTTATTCTTCTGCAAAATAGCACAAATCTGTTGTTTAGATCATCTGGGAATATTGCAGCTAATAAATTCTGTCACAGTGCAGGCCTTAGAGAGCAAACCTTAATCTGTGCCAGTAGCACACAAAGACTCCTGAAACCTGAAATGCTTTAGCCAAAGTAGAATTTTTGGGTGTAATATAATCTGTCAGAATATAAGTAAATAAGCCACTATACACAGGCAAGCATGTTGTCAAATCCAATGGTCTGCTCTGGCCCTAAACTTTATGAATACAAAGAGTTCTCAGAGCTTGACAAAGACTTTCTAAATCTGACCAAAGTGGTTCACTTACTCTGTTGCAAAAGGCTGGAAGGCCACTTCCTACAACAGATTCTTGTCACTGCTCCTTTACCTACCAATCAATTGTTTTCACTTCTAAGAATCACTGCTTGGGTTTTCTCCTAAAGTGATGTTCCGGTCACCAACGCAAGCCCTGCCAAATCCTCAAACATACATGCATCATTAAATATAGATCCCCACACTCTTCTTATTAATAACTTCCCTCTGCTTTAATGAATAGCTGGTAAAACAGATAATTTTTCACATGCAGCAGCATACAAAAAGGAGTAAGTTCTGTACTTCTCACTGCTATGGTACAATGATTTAACAACTGGAATTGATTTCACCATCAAGAGCAAGCTCAAAAATGTCAAAAGAGTTTGTTTTCAGTTGCATGTAGGCCCCAGTGTAGGTTCACTACATAAAATTGTTCGATGACTTGCCGACTTTTTTAGAGAGATACTGAACAAGCTGCAAACTGACAGTCTCTTCTGAGTCAATGAGTAATTTATCACATGAGAAAATAAAAAATAAGTTCATTAGAATTTTCTGCAGCAAAATTTCAAGCACTGGATAGCCTGTAATAACAATATATTAAGATAATACTTTCTGGAAGTGGTAAAAGACCAAAAAGTTTGAATGATTTCAATCTTTTAAACTCATTCTCTTATTGTGTTCTGTTAAAGCAGCCACTTGCAAAGACAGTAACAGAACAGTGAAATCACATCTTCATCGTAATGTAAAAGCTGTTTCATGGGTTATAATTTCATTCTATCTCTCCTTATGTCCTGTCCAAGGTTGCTACCTTAAACTGTATCTTTTTAAGGTACATCATTAATTCCTATATAATTTTCCCTACTGTCATTTATTGGTGTGAAATGGGAAAGTAGAAGCAAAAAGCCATTTAAAAAAATCTAATAAATAACTAAAGATAGTTCAAATTAGGTAAGAATGCCCAGTGAAGCTCTGATTGTTGACATAACTAGCCACTAACTTTTCTCTTTCAGAAATCAAATTTCAAGAAATATGAAAATTACAAAAACTTTTAATACAATCCCCTATGCCAGAATTTACCAGTATTGCCTCTATAGTATTTGTTTCTAAAGCAAATAGGCAAGATTTTTAGCATTAAGCATAGTGGGACTTACAGATGCAGAAAAAGAAACATTCTATGGTTACTAAGACACTAAAATATGTCAAGTTAAGACAATAGGATAATAGCAAAACAACAAGCAATAGGAGAAATACCATTCCAAAATCAATGTGAAAAATTTTTAAAATGTCTACATGAGAAACATTAATATGAAACAAAACTACAGCTATTTTACTAAAGTACTTTTTCAATACTGATAGAAAAAAAGTGTTAGAAATACCTTGGTTAGAATAAAAGCTTCCTTATGCTTGAATACATGGGAGTTGTTCTAAAGCTAGGTTCCAAAAAAAGTAACCAGCTGCTAAAAGATTTTCTTATTTCCTTCAGCATATCTTGCAGGGAAGGGAGGGGGTTCAGGGGCAGTGCAGTCACACCAGGAGTCATGACAACATGGACATGACACACAAACAACACACGACTGCTTCAACTCAGTCAGAGGAGTCACACTCAGAAACTGGCCAGCACTTGCAAACGTACTTATCCAAGCTATTATTTCTCTTTTCTGCAGATAGTTACATCAAATGCTTCAATTACCACAAATTAATAGAAACAGAGGAGATAGGAAGAAAGGATTAATGGCATCAGTATAAAAATATTCCAATTCTGCTCAATCCACTGTTTTCTACATTCTACCACCCCTTACCAAACCTCTTAGGCATCTTTCCCTTCTGATTGTAAAGCCAAGATAGCCTATGCAGTTTCTGTTACTGTTACCATCTATTTGTGTATTACAAAGCTATATATACTACACTATAATAAGCACAGATGGCTAGAGTCAATCCCAATAAGATTTAATGGAAAGACAAGAGAAGACGGGGTATCCATAGCCACTAAATAACCTACAGCATATAAAATAAAGATTATTCTTCAGAGAAAGGAGATAAAGATAAGATGAAACAATGTTATCAGCTTTACTTTAGATTATGAGGGCAATCTAAGGAAAAGCACATTACCATTTACTTAACTTCTAAACGTTAGCTATATAAAGAGCTTCCAAGTTAATGCCTTCCAAGAGACATTTAAGAGTTCAGTGTTAACAATAGTTTGAGATTAGCAGACTCTGCTTTTTCAGACAAAAAAGTATTTGGCACTAGAAACAGGCAGCAATAGCAGGCCATAGGAAAAGTAATCATGTGAAAGAAAATAGGAATCCATACTTGAGAATGAATTAAAAGCATATATAAAAATTACAAGCCTTTGTCTATAATACAGAAGAAAGGAAAAATTAAGATTTCCATTACTCTTTCCCATTATAATTTGTTACATTCAATCTAGAAGTTATGAACAATTCAATAGCTTCTTACATTTCCTTAATTAATTAAAATTAATACAAATTCCTAACACTTTCCCATATTTTACAGTTTAAAAAAGAGCAGTCAAGTCCCTATTAGCTTCATTTCAAAGGCAGTAATTACAGGTGAAGGTACAAAATACTTATTCTTTCTGTCAGACCTCCTAGGCTTCAAAATTCTTCCTCCTTTAGTATATTAATAAAATATACTCAGATCATACAAGGTAAGTAATGGAAAAAAGTGACTGACACTGCTTTAGAAGTGACAGTTTCAGCTAACAGACTGGCACATGGAAAAGATTCAAAGCCCTATTTGCAAAACTAACTTTATGTTATTACAAGATCTTGGTTTAACTTAGGCTTAAGGCAACATGAAGAAGCAGCTGATCTTTCATGTTTTGCAATTCCATTTTCTCCTGATGTCACGATCATGACATATGTATGTCGTAAAAGAGCTGCTGTACCCAATAATAAGGTTTTTTACCCTGAACCATAAAAAGTACTAGAGAAATAAGACCACCAAACCTTTTTTCACAACAAAAGAGTTAACATGAGCTAGAGAAAAGACCCTGAGTGCTGCACTATCCAACCCTAAATACTGACTTCCTCTAAAGCACATTTAGGATCCTCCATAAACTATGAGGGCTTCTTGTCCATTGCAAAAATCTTGTTGAACAGAAGTTCTCCTCCTCCTCAAGTAAAGTTACTGGTACTCCACTCCGGAAGCAGGAAGACCTTCCGAATATTTACAGGCTAATCCTACAATGAAGTGCAAAGAACTTGTGATGAATCCCTTTTAAAAGCCTTTGGCTTGCTCAACTGTACAAAGATGTAGTTGTGATCCACACAGAGATGTTCTGCTCACAACAGTAATGCACAGTTGGCATGGAGCTTAACTAAGGGGCAGTGTTTGTTTTTGAGAAGCCTTAAACCTCCAAAACAGACAAGGGGATAATTAATGCTGGCTGTTACTGAATTGGTATGGAGACCTAATAGTCGATTTATCTCCTTTCCAAACACAGAGCTTTAGTTTTCACTAACGTTGAAAAAACATACTCTTTAAATGCATCCAAAAGACTCCTCTGGGAAGCCAACACAAGCTTCCCAGACTTGCCACATCTTGTAGAAGGCAATACATCTGATGGTCAGTGTGAGAACACCTCACAGCAAAGCAGAGTAAAAAGAAGTACTACCAGTGAAAACTTCCTCTTCATAGCTGCTTGGTTTCATGGTCTGTTCAGTTTTCTTCTACCTTCTTCACCCTTGATAACTATATTAACATGGTGGGATGATAGTTAACACTGTAGTATGATGCAGTTGGTTACAATGATCAACCAACCCTATTATTTCATAGCAATACTATGACACAGTTGAGTTGTGGAGTTCATTTATCACCTTAAATTTGAAAATACAGCAATCACTTAAATTATGACCTCTAAAAAGAAAAAGTATGTATCACTAACAAGCCAGTTAGAACCCAACATGTTTCTTCCAGCAGCAAGTAAAATTTACCACATAAAATACAATCTTCTTAATCAACACAAATGCACAAGACACTTTACAAATATCAATTGCTAAAATTAGTTACTCTATAGAATCTTGCTTCATTTTATTTTAAAGAAATTAAAATTAAAATTTCTGAGAAGAAACCCTGAAAGATTTTCAGATAGTGATACAACAGACAACTATGGTTGCATGCAATTTTGTCCAACTGACTGTCAAGATATAAAAAGACAAAATGATTTTAAATGACAAAGCCACTGTTTTGCTCTAGGATTACAAACACCACCACTATTTGGAAAGTAATCAGAAAGAGAAAAATAACTCCTATATTCCGGTACTCTGTTTTTCTCCACAGATTTACAGCATTATGAGTAATGAAGGTTTGCTAGATAAGACTTATGATGTTCAAAGGAGGAGAGTATAAATGTAATGCCATTTCTCAATCACATTTTTCAAAAGAATAATCTTTATTTCAGACAAACTGCAGTATATGTATATTTATTTATCAAATGTCTAGTGCTATCATCATCACAGATAAAACCTTTACCACAAAGCATTATCAATATAACAAAATATGAATGCAGAAGATACCCCTAACAGCATCTACTGAAAAGCCTCAGTTCCCAAGCCTGAAATCAACAGAGGATATATTCCCATGGGCTAGAACCTCCCAGCATTGTGACACCACTGGCTGCTGAAGCAGCCTAATCAGGCAGCTTGGACAACCTTAATAAACACATCAACCCTGAGACTTATTTTAGTGACAGATGTGAATAGTTGCAGCTACTCAGCAACTGGACTGCAGCAGCACTAAGACAGGGTTGAAAACTCTTCCTCCCCCACACTTCAGGCAAAAAATAAATGTACCCTCATACAGAACCCAAAACGGTTTGACTTGCACATACAACTTAAGGGAGTTGATATTTGACATATCCCATCTCCCTCATCTTTAAGATGGAAAACAAGACCATTCTCAATTTTTGCACAAGAAAAAGAACTGGGAAGGTAGGTAGCCTCTAACACACTTCTGGTTTCCCACTGTTACATGCTAAGGCACAGTTCTTCCCTGGACCTCCTGCATTATTTTCAACAGATTTGTCAGAATGATCAAGATCTTTCAAAAGAATTGAAGAGTCAGTTACAGTTTCTGCCTGTACAAAGTACTGAAAAGATCTTAGCTAATAATCTCACATTAATAACACTTAGTGACAAAACTGACATTTTAGAGGATGTTAAAAGAACTAGGTTTGGGGGTTGGCTTGGTTTTCGGATTTTTATAAATAAAATATCATATCCTGGTTTATCAGGCTCTATAAGGGTTTCCTTTCTGAATGACTGCGTTCTTTCTCACTGTGATCTAAAACTCTTTAAGAAACTGAGCCAATGAGCCAGAAGTCAGGGTCATTATCTTTCACATTAATCAGTCCTGTCAGTTAAGTCTTAAGTTAAGCCTTTAAATACTTCTTTTCACACCAGAATTCCATCTCACCCGTACATCTGTAGGGTATTTAAAGCCTGCAAAAAATATCCTATTCTGACCAGAGAATTAAATTACAAACACAGGCCTTGCATACCTTGATTTTAACTCTGCAAGACAGTTACCCCTACATGTGTTTCAAATGCTGCTGTCCTGTTCCTTAACAAGAGGCCACATCTGAATCACTAATTAAATTGCTAATCACAATTTCAAAACCAACAAATTACAGTCACACAAGTAAATTTACTAATTATATAAAAATGTAAGATGGTAAAACTTCTCCACCATGTTGTATTTAAGTATGATAGTTGGTAAGTGTTCTTACAAGATATTTTTCTAATCCATTCTTGTACAGGTAGATTAACACAATTTTGGAGAGGTTTTGCAGTTATATGTTATGAATTACTGAAAACTACCCATGCTTTAAAGGCAGAGCCTTGTAAAATTAAATAAATATTCCAGACTGGGTACCAATCAATAGGACATAAGCATTCTGCACAAGAAATAAAAGCATAGTCTTCACTGAAGCACCAGCCTTATAAAACTTGCACAGTGTAAAAATAAACCAGCATATTTGCAAATTGCCTCAGAAGAATCAGTATGCAGTACTTCCTCAAAGCAGTCAGTCTTAAAACCCTTGGGGACACCTTCTTGTCACAGAATAAATTATCTGGCTAATATCCAGTATTACAGTACATGTCAGTGGGCACCCAGGAGACAGGCATTGGAGAGCACTTAGCTTCCTCAGCCTTGCAGGTTATTCCTTACATAAATGACTTTGCCCAATTACAAAACATAACTGATGTATGTATTTTGGAGTTTTCTAGCAGCAGCCTTTAATCCTAGAACATTTCTATAGCACCAGATTTTCACTTGGTTTTTTTTTCCAAAATCACAGGTCCCAATGCACAGCATACTGAACAGGTATTTTTCACTTGAACCTAAGCTCTTTCTTAAGGCATTCAAGGCAAACAAAAATATCTGACTACTGACTGGAAGTGCTCTCAATCACCAGAATTACACTGCTTCATAAAAACTATTGGGAAAATAAGTTCTCCCACAACTCTAGTAGTTCTTTCCTAGTTGTTTAATATAAATGGCCAAGTTTGCATCCCACATGCAACACAGACATAAAGCTAGAAATTACATGCATCACAAGCCACTCTAGATCTCAGAAAAATAAGAGGCTTCTTGAAGACATTTACTTCAGTTTGCTACAGCAAACCGCAATCACCAGCAGGCTGTAGAACAGGATGAAACCTGTTGCCTCTGAAGTTGCAGACCAAATCAATGCTTTACACCAAATCAAAGAAATCTAGTTTTAAACAGTAAAGAAAACAGAAAATTATTTTGCATGGCTGGAATTCGGATTTTTTAAAGGGACACCAAGGGACGAAGAATACTGGATGATCAAAGAAAATATTTTCCACTGGAAGAAATGCGAACGACTTTTGAAAATAGGTTGTATTTCATGCAACTTGCAGCAAACACAGCCCGAACTAGGCGCACAGGCGAAGCACGCTGAGGACAGAGCCACCTTACAGCGGCAGGTTTCGTAACTGATGAGATTCGGGTCAGGCTGGGGCTGCTGCTCCCGGGCTCCGAGCACGGCGCTCCGGACACCGCGCACCGCCGCGCTGAAGCTCCGCACCTCTGACACCGCAACCCCCGGCCGTGAGCGCTGCCCCTTCTCCCCCGCCCTCCCTGCCGGCACTTCTAACAGGGCACGGCGAGACGCGGCGGTGCCGGCCGGCGCCGCTGCCAGGTGCCCGGGGAGGGAGGGGGCGCTGTCCCGGGCGGCACTGGCGGAGCTGCGGAGGGGCGAGCCCCTGCCCCTGTCCCGGCCTCGCGCCCCCACCGCATCCCTTCCCGCAGCGGGGCGGGAAACGGGAGGAGGGAGGCCAAACGCGGCTCTCTCCCTCCACCGCCTGGCGCCCCGCAGGGCGGGAAGCGGCTCCCGCGGCCCGGCCCGCTGGGCCCCCGCTCCGCGGCGGCAGCGCACCGGGAATTGCCCAGCGGGACCCCCACCCTCCTCACCGGGGCGCCGCAGGCAATCAATTAAGAATTAACATTCGGGGAGAAGGGGGAAAGTTGAGGCTGTACCCCAGTCCCCGCTCCCCAAGGGATGCCCTAGACCCTGCAGGAAGGGAACCAGCGGGAGCGGGCTGGGCGCGGCTGCCGGCTTGCAGGGTGGAAGGG